>OX596270.1:7279425-7694564 GCA_951394255.1 Polyploca ridens | reverse complement strand
TAAAGGAGAATGGCGAGATTCCATACATGCTTGGACCTACATTTTTTTGTAACGTATATGACAACCACTGTTGAATTCCTGTAGATTAATAAACTGTTATGCTATTTCTAAAAAATATTTTAACAAAAAAGCTGCAGTTTTTTTTTATTTGAGTTAAAAGGTTTTATAGGTTATGCCGATTTTGACGTATCAAATGAGTAACGTTCGATATACCTATTATAAGTACATTTTAAAAATGTGGATGAAATCCATTTAGTTCTACCCGTTGGATCTCGCGAGGGACGCGCGTCCTATTATAACAATTGATGTCATTGGTATATTTTTAACCGCGAGCCAAGCGATTAATTATGATTTTACACTAGTTTTGTAGACAATAGAGACAGATAGATGCTGAATAAATATGTTATTTAAGTACCTTACAATTGTTTCTAGTATAGGTACTTACCCAGGTAGGTATATCCTACTGGTAGGTAGTAGGTACTTTGAATAACGGGACATGCACAGGCTTTCAATAAAACAAGGTCATTTTTATTTAGGGTTTTATTCATCAAAATAAAATCCAATGACAATATTGTCTAAGAATTCTGCCAGTGGATTTATATTGCGTTCATGCAAATCCAAATAACACAGCCAATTGTCGATTATCTAAGGTCCATTCCAATGCCGTAGTCACGTGTAGAAAAGAAATCGGTATCCCTAGAAAAGCAAAGGGTCGTGGTGTAGTCAGGAGTCAACCAAAAACCGTAGGAACGCGCACAAAAAGAAAGTACCTTTTGAATTGTGTGACAGTCACACAATGTCAGACAAATCAATCACTTATTATTAGTTTTAAGTTTGGAAATAAATCCAAATTAGGACTTATTTCTGCCAGTGTCGAGTTATATTATAATTTCCCGTAAAAAAATCGATCAATCAACTTCACTCAAAGGGCTCGCTGACCATAGACTACGTACGCGTTTCATTTGACGTAAAAAAATATGTCATCGTGTTATAGTGTTAAAAAGTTTTTTTTCTCATAGAGAGTTTGTATTAATAAATGCAATGACATTTTCAACTAAACTCTCGTTAAAAATAAAATTATTTATCATTATTATGACTAAGAGAAATGTTTCAAATATAAAAAAAAACCATTGTGGACATATGTTGTTTTGAACAACGTTCAACGGAACATGGAACGACATTATGGGTGCGTTCCAAGTCACAATCAGCTTAACTAACAGCCTAAAATATATAAATGTATATTTCTATTTTCTAGACATACTGCTAGTCCTGAAAAATATTGAATTATGTTATTTAATTTAACTTTAATAAAGCAATTTTTTGATATATGTCGTTATACGCAGCTAGGGCCAATTTCGCCATTGTCCTTTCAGATCTGATATCGTGAGAGCTAAGCCAACGAGAGGAGTTAAAATATGTAAACAACCGACCTCTACTGAGTGACATTACGATAGCGAGCGATCATTATCTCTCGCATGCATGATGACGGTACATTCCGAAATGGATAATATCGATCACAGCGATTACAGCAATAATTTGCGTACCGAATTAGATATCACGCTTATGACAGCTGAGAACTATCAACAATTCGGAACGCCCGTTATCGCGCTCACAGTATTCAAAACAGAACATTTGAGAATTTAATTAAAGTCTGAATTATCAATGCGCTAGGACTCCTTATATCTTTTATAAGTTGACTCGCAAAAAGGAATATCTGCTTTTTTTATTATTTTTCTCTTATAAAATCATAAAAAGTATCTTTGCCAAATAGAAAACCAAGAATCTTATTAGATTATTGCCGTCACATTTGACAGCGCTCACGGTGATATCAGTTTAGAGCATGGTCGGTGTGAGCGCAATATGGCGGATGTTATGACGTCATCTATGACGTTTCACGGGACATCGTGAACGCGCTCACGGTAATATGGAATGGGTTTAAGCATGCTCAAATCGATTACAGCGATTACAGCGGTAATTCGGAATGCAGCCGACGTCAGTTGGTCGACGATAGCTGTCGTGTGATTCGTGGTACAAGAAAGCGGTCGGTAAAGGTGCGCGTCCATGCCCATTGACTTATACACCGTGACTTTTTGTCTTAGAAACGCAGCCCACATAATGTACCCAATGACTAGGTACAAAACATTAAGAAAAAAAATTATTTTTTGAACATTTGTATCAATAAAAATATGCAAATATTATTCATTATGACGCATGACGTAGTTTTAAATACCCTGTTACGAGCGCAGTGTACTGAACGCGTGCTCTGGGTTGGTATTTTCTACCATTTTATACGCAAACTTTAATTTATTAACTCGATTTGTGATAATTCTATTAAATTTTAATATTTTTTTAAATATACAAATTCATTCATTTCATCATTGGGTACATCATGTGGGCTGCGTTTCTAATACGAATAATAAGTCACGGTGTATATATGGACTTGCCATATCTACAAAAAAAACGTGCATACCTGGCGGATAAAATGGCTGCCCACGTTAATATAGCATACGGCCCGCCTGATGGTAAGCGGTTACCATAGCCTATAGACGTTTGCAACACCCGGAAGCCGAAGCTCTGCAACATTCTTCTAGAGGTATTGAGAAGAGTCGCTTTGTTACCTGGCTTTGTACGTGTTGTACGTAATAGTGATAGGGTAAAAAAAAACAAATTGTTTTATGTTTATTTATTTACATAAAATCTCATATCAAGAACAAAAACGACACAATTTCGACTTTATATTCATCTTATATTCACTGTAACAAAAACCACAATAACGATACAAAATATTAAAATATGTGTTAGTCACGTGACACTATCTCAATACAAAATTACAACGGTTTGAAAAAACAAGGTTATTCTCAATAATGCATACAATTTGTCACAACATTAGTTTTATTTCTGAATTTAGTTTTTTATAATACTAGTTTTATCCCGCGTTCTTCTCTTTGGGTCCGGATTTTTACCCCTTCCTTAGTGGTTACCCACGTTATATAAGGAACCTGTGCCCCTTAGTGGTTGCATACGTTATATTAACAACCTGTGTGCAACATTTCAAGTTTCTAGATCGTAGTTGCTGTGCGTGCATTTGTCAATCAGTCAATCTCTTTTATACTGGTTTTTTTGTACATTTTAATGTATTTACTTGTAGGAGGTACAGTATTAGACTCTAAAAATAGCTTCAAAGAGGATGCAGAAGGGAAGAGAAACATTTTTGGAATGAAATTATGCATTTAATTTTGTACTTTATCTCTATTGAGTAACATACAAATTAGATACGACAAAACACGAGTGATACTTCTCAATGCTCCCGTGCTTTTAAGTAATTTTTATACTTTACGCAATAGGGATAAAGTTCAAAACTACAAACAAAGAGATTTGACCTTTACATTGTGTCAGAAACTTTCTCCTGTCTGCGCACAGCAGCTATCGGATGAGTATAGGGACGCATGCGTTTCAAACATACAGACAAATACATAATAATTATTTATTTACTTGTGTACTTACTTTCTAAACTAACCCATGTCAAAGCTTATTATCCAAACACCTGAAAAACTTAAGTTCAAAAGTCAACTTTTGAGTCGAGAAACTATTGAATTTGGAACCTAACTTGTATGACGTAAGGTTTATTTTAAACAATCTATTATTTAGCCATTGACCTATTATTACTCGTATAGAGTAGCTATCATAAGCAAAGGTTATGTCCCATTTTTTTTAGAGTCAACTATATTTCTCTTTAGCCTTGAAACAATAATTAGTTGTCTAAGCAGACATTAGAAACACGTAGCGCTATCAGCCCCCATAAAAAGGAAGCTAAAGCAATATTGCTAACGCAATTCATTTTTTCGAATTATCGGCAGATCCTACGTAATTTCTATATTTTTTGGTATACTAATCACTCATTATATACAATTCAATTCAATAAAAGATTCGGAATTGATGAATTGCATAAGATCTGCCGTAAATTCAAAAATATGAATTGCGTTAGCAATATTGCTTTAGCTTCCTTTTTAGGGGGGCAGAACGCTTTTAGGAGTATTTTTCTCGCAAACACCGTGATTTTCACGGGGCTTACGCGTTTCGTTCATCGTTCAACAACATCAAGTGTGGCCGGATGTCCTCACTTGAACGGAACATAGTTGTGATGTGTGGTGTCTTCTCTATACGTAGTAACAATAGCTCAATGTATTTAGCTTTGCTTCTCGTTCTTACAGGACTTAGTTACTTTCAGTTTTGTCTAGTACAGTTATTCTATTGTGACCAAACTATATGAATACTTCCATACTTCCTTTCCCATGTTTTTTTCCATTGTCACGTGACTTAATACGTCATGAACATTAAATAACAACATTATACTATTGTCAATAATATACTATACATTATTAAAGTCAAAAAAAGCCTCACAACATTCTAAAATAGATCTTAACCTTAAACTAATAGAATTCATAATATTTTCGTCGTCACATTTATAGATTAAAATTTATTATTATCAAAAAACCTGAAAAGAGCGTCGCCTTTTTTTGTAATTACAAGCCTCACGCACACATGTATACCATCCATAGTATGCAGGTTAGTTGTCGTTCCACATTGAAACTTCGACAATCACAATAAGGCTCAGTATCACTTGTCTGCTTGTTCCAGTACTGATTTTAATTACACATACTTAGGAAATATCGTGATTTACGTTCTTTAAGGCGACGCTCCGTCTAGATTTTTGTTGTCAAATTAAATGTATTAAAAAATCAATTTCGGTTAAAAAAAGACATTAAAAAGAGAGCGTTGTACAATACTGTTAGATTATTTGTCTCTTTCGTCCGAATATTAAGAACAATTAATAATAATAGGTAAATCAAATAAATAATACCAGAAATAATGTTAAATACAGATTTGGCAGTGTTGTTAGGTATATCAATGCTCTGAAGTCGGTAGTACAGTCAGTACAACTGAACACTTAAGAACTGAAAGATTATACATTCACAGTTATCAGACAGTTTGTCAAGAAAATGTCAAATGATTTTAAGAAAAGTTACTAAAGTGATCATATAATTTTGACGCTGACTGTACATGGTAAGGTCACTATATCCTCGAAATTAGAATGTTTGTCAGAAAATATCCAAATATATTTATTAAAGCTAATGTCAGCAAAAAATTTACTTCTAGAGGCCCAATAAAATTATTAGTACCAAAGTGTGCAAGTGCTTTCTATACCAAAAACTACAAATATGATAATTAAAATATATAATAAAATAACAATGCACATTAGACAAAATGCCACTTAATCATTATACAATTGAATTTTTGACATTAAAATTTAATATAAGCAATTGACATAATATTTTTGTAAGAACATTTTGAATCATTTTACTGTATAAATTTTATTATTATAAACTTCAGTCATACTTTCTTGTAATAATTTTGTAAATGTAATTGTAAATGATAAATCCCATCAAATTTTAATATTGTAATTATTTTGTATGCCAGTAATTGGTGAAACATGGTGAGCCACATTATTATTGTACTACGCCTATTTTGTACAATGTTTCAGACAAATAAATATTATTAATTAATACCTGAAGCACCTTAAGGTTTCTGGGGTTCTAAATATTTCACTCAACCAATATCTCTTTTGCAATTGATCAAATCCGAATTTTGGAAATTAATTCTATTCGGCAATGTTGAGTTTTACCTTTCAGATGCGCCTCATTGGATAAAAATACGGCATTGAATGACCTTACCATGTACAATCAGCGTCATAAGTATATTAGTAACTTATTCCCTAACCTGATTCTGAGATTCAATAACTGCGAAACAACAAAAATGGCGGACAGAAGAATGGGAGATAATACAAGGTAATTGGCAGAATTTAACAGATCCGATCTGGGACAGTGAATTTTATGACTTGTACAAAAGATATAAGCTCCAATTTGGCTTGGTGTTACATGAACACTTTGTTGCTTGAACCAAAATAGACTTTAGATCTTTGACATAAGGTCCAAATTTAAATAAAAACACTGTTTATCTAAAGGATTGAAGAGTAAGCCGACTTTTTTAAACAATGTTGCTCCCTTTAGGCCATCTTCAACTTATTCACCAAATAAGTGGCGTCATTTTCATATCAGTCTTCAAAACACAAGAAGGCCATAATAACTTGTCTCTTTCCCTCAATAAGTTTGTCTCTTTTTAGCAAATTGTATATAGGTAGCGAAATAGGCCGTCTTGCACTTTGAATACTGCTTTGGTCGTCATTTACAACAGTGCGACAAGGAACATCACTGACCAATATATAGTTTACGTGTTCTATTTATATAAAGCGCCTATTCTTTAGTATTTTGTTAAAAGGCACCTTAATGCACGGGGCTGCAGAAGCTTTCTCCAATATGCCTTAATGTCCTTCGCCTCACTGTACGACCATAACTACAAGGGTTGCTAGTCCCTTTAACCTTCAATAATACTTGAAAACACAACGCTGTTATAATTTGGGCACTTTCAGAGTATTAGAGCTTATATCAACATTAACAGCGCTCTGCACGTTAACCGTCGATCGATTGTGACGCATGTGTGACTTAACTAGATCAGAGTTAACCAACGCTGCCATTAAACTGAGCTCGCCGGCTAAAACCGTAGCGCAGATCAGAGATGCTAATCTAGCGGAGTTTTCAGCTGGGCGCATACCTGCACCTTTCACGCCCAGAATATCTAAACACGCGCCTTGTCCTGTCAAAACTGTACCGCCACCGACCGTGCCAACCTCCAAACACGGCATCGTGCACGTAACGTACAAGTCTTCGTTACTTTCTCCATATACCTCCATACTGGTCGAACATTGGCTGCTTGTTACGTTCTGAGCGGGGTCTTGCCCCGTAGCAATGTAAATAGCAGTCACCATATTCGCTGCGTGAGCGTTGTTACCTCCTATAGACCCAGCTAAAGCCGATCCAGAAAGATTCTTAATCTTATTGCACCTAGATAAAGTCTTAGCGTCAGTTTTGAATATGTTTTTCAAACTGTCGCTTGTAATAACAGTTTCGCAGACGACTCTTTTGCCCCTTCCTTTAACCCAGTTGATTGCCGCCGCTTTTTTGTCTGAGCAGTAGTTTCCAGAAAGGCTGATGACCTCCATATCGGGGAAGTAGTTCTTGAGGAGTTTAAGAGCGTTTTCTGCGCCTTTTGACACCATGTTCATGCCCATAGCATCGCCAGTTGTCGCTCTGAATCTTAAGTATAAAGTTGCTCCATCAACACCAATATGGACCTCTTGGAGTCTTGCGAATCTTGATGTGGAATCGAAAGCTTCTTTGATAATTGCGAAGTTGTCTTTGTTGTCCATCCACTGACGGCATTCGTGAGCACGAACTACGTTGGGGAATTTTACTGCAGGTGCCCTTGTCATGCCTACATCTTCGACTACGCTCGTCACGCCTCGAGTGCCAATTGCTTTAGCTCCTCTATTTGTCGACGCTACTAATGCTCCTTCAGTTGTAGCCATGGGTATCATATATGGCTTTCCGTCGACGACTAACGGTCCAGCATAACCTACTGGTACTCCAACATACCCAATAACGTTTTCGCAACAAGCGTTCAATACTTTACTATAATCATAGTTAAGGTAAGGCAGCTCCTTTATTGCCACTTCAGTTTGGAATCTTGCTCCTATAACTCTCCTACGAAGTCTTACACCTCTTAAAGGATCGCCGAGAACATTTTCTAGTCTGTGCAGAGGAATGTGTGACTGTTCTACTAACATTATAACTTCTTCGTCACTGAGGGATGTGCAGGCTCCTTCAGATCGGTATATTTCTAGACACTCCACCATTGTACGTTTCTTCGCGTTCAATTTCGCTGCAGACGAGCTCGGTGATAAAACTGGCCATTCCATATCATCACAATGTAACGGGTCCTCAGTCTGTACTGATACTTCCGAGTTGGAATCATCACCGACGGAAAATTTGGGCTTGCGAGTTGCGTCATCATTCTGTATCACCTCTTTAACCGTCATATCGTTCATATCAATTATCCAGTTGCGCTGCTCCTCGAAAAATACAAATTTTATAATCAGAGCGCAGAGTAAAGTTGCAATGACTATGTAGTCAGCGCTGACAGAAAACCATTTGACGTAGGAGTGGAGAAGAACGTTGTCTTGATTGGCAGGTGTTATATTGTCAATGGGGCCTTCAATGATGAAGTTCTCGTCACTCCAAGGCCACCTGCTTGTCAGGTGCACACACAAAAGCCCTGCCGCCATTATCATTTTAACTCTGTGAACTACTGGATTTGGTTTCAAATCTGCTTCGGAGAACGGACTATCCGCTGGCATTTCCTTTCTTCCCGACGCGAAATCCGATACCAGAGACAAGCAAGCCGGGTAGAAAGTCACGAAGACCAAATAGTCAACTAAAAGAGCTAAACACGCGAAGGTGCACATATGCTCTAATCTAGGAACGCCAGATAAGGCGCCAACACCCACTAAAAGTACGGCCAGAAGCGTGTCAAGGGTTGCTGTCGGTCCTAACAGTGCTAGAGCTCTGCCAACTCTCTTACCCTGGTCTTCACCGGCCGACCAGCCAGCTTTAGCCATTCTGGCGCCTCTAGCGACATCAGCTACGAGTAGGAACAAGAACGGAGCATCTTTAATGCTGGCCAACTCGCTCCAGAACAAACTGGCGACTGCAGAAGTGAATATGAAGCTGGCGAAGGTTGAAAATAGGCCGGCAATGATTAAGAGGTATTTTGAGGCGATCTTATGGAGGTTTGAGATTTGGTAGTAGGCGTAGAGGAGGGCAGCGCAGCGAACGAAGGTCATTATGACGGCGTCAGCGGCTTGGTACTCGGCTTCTAGTCCGGGACAGGCTCTGGCCCAGCCGGCGCACCTCTCGGACATTTTCCCCGGGCCGTTCCGTTCGACGCTTGCCGCGCAGGCGAGTAACGCCAGGGTGGCGACTATGACCTCCCATTGGTGACGCGCGCAGAACTCGCCGTGAGCACCCCACACTTTCATTTTGTTACTGTTTTCAAGCTGCTTTGCAGCTATTACCTGGAAAGAGAGAGATAATTGTAAATATATTGACATGTCACGTAATTTTACTTTAACTGATATGTTCCATCTCACATTTTTCTATGTAGCATGGCATATAAATATTGAGTCAATCATCTCATAATTTTTTTTATACAAGTTTTTTTGAGTGACTGTACTTTTTGTTGACTGTACTTGCATTGTCATCCAATATACTCATGTATAGCAAATATCAAGTCAATCCGACCATTGGAAGTGGGTGAAATTCAACCTGCAATATTCCACCCGAACAAACATACATACATACATTGCACGTTTAATAAAAGCTTGTAATAAATAATGTTACTTAGGAATAAACTCTCTTAACTTTTTTAGATCTATAGTAGCGGATAAAAAGGCATTTTATACCTAGTATTGACGCCGAAAACAGAAAAATAGTTTTTTTGTGAATATCAACTAATTCAAACGTATTGTTACATTTCTAGTGCAAGAATATAGGAGGGCGCACCTTAGAATATTTTTCTGCGATACCAATTTCATCAGTTACTCATATTTTACGACCTTCACCGAGATGTTTATTTGCTGAAACGTATTTTATATTTAATTTAATATGTCAATAAATATATTGCATATGGGTTGCCTAACAAATTTCAGTCCAGGATATGATTAATTCATAATTTATAAAAAAAAAAATTTGATCCTTTTCACCGGTTTGATTATTAGACAAATTCTATACCAATCGAAAGTATGAAGCTCATAGAATATGCAAACGTTAGGTTGCCACATACACAGTATATACGAGTCTATCGCTATCCTTTTCATTTTCAAGAACAAATAGCATGCGCACTCTCTTTCTTTAAATGGGCGGACTTCAAACAGCTGCTATGCTGTGTCCTCTTCTATGGCATGGGATGGTTGGTTGGTTGGGACCTCTCAGTCGCACATATTCACTCGCAGCAATATTCGATTTACCTGTTTATACCTGGCAACCCGAGAGTTGTGACCAGAAAAGAATAGGCAACCTAACGTTTGCATATTCTATGAGCTTCATACTTTCGATTGGTATAGAATTTGTCTAATAATCAAACCGGTGAAAGGTGCAATTTTTTTTTAAATTATTAATTAATCTTATCCTGGACTGAAATTTGTTAGGCAACCCATATGCAGTATATTTATTGACATATTAAATTAAATATAAAATACGTTTCATCAAATAAACATCTCGGTGAAGGTGTCGTTCTATTAGGGATATAAGTATTGTACACAATCGAAACTCACCACGCCCATTTTTACACAAAAATAAGAACCGATCGATCTTACAAGACGGTCTTTAATTCACTTTATTGAAGACAAATCCTCGATGTTCTTTTTTACCGAAAAGTCTAGTGTTTACGTACGTAAGCTATTTATAATTATGATATAAATCCCAAAATCCCCATTCTATTTATATCCCCGCTATCAATCGCTTCATATTTTTAAGATATTTTATGTAATTTACTAATAGCTTTTTAATAGGTAAGTATTTACAAAACATTTAATAAATGAATTAGATAAGATACTTGGGAATCACACGCCCGCCTCATGGCACATACTAATTAGAAAATTATGAACATAATTAGTAAATGTATTTTTAATTCAATGTCTGGATTCTTAATAATCTGAAATTAAACTTGCAACGAATCATTAGAATACTCATTAATATGATGAGTGTGTGCTGTCTGGTGTAAATGTGTATTTATGACAGGAGATCGTTCATATGTGAAGAACCGAACAGTGGTTAGAACGGACGTTATGGATAAGAAAGAATCATTGAGAGATCCATTTATGATTTGTACATAAATATAAAACATTTTAGAGGGTTAGGTTCAAAGAAACTTTATTTCTCAAAAGAACATAGTTCACTTCATGAGAATTTACAAAATTTACTTAAATATATTTGACACGTCCAGTAAAAATCTTAATAAAATAACAAAGAAAAAGTAAATAAAAAGTAGACATTAAACAGATAAGTTTTAAAAAAGAAAATCTTAAAAACAATTTGTAAACAAAATAATAATTATGTGTTGATTAAAGACTATTATATGTTAGAATTTTTTTTTATAAATAAATAAGCTGTCACCAAAAAACTACGGGTTTTAAATCACTTCCAATGTTGAACTATTTTATATGCATATACATGAAATATTTTATAAATCCTGCAAAAGTTATTCCTTAGGCACCAAGAATTACATGTAACGTCATTATAACGTCTCTAAAAATCTTTATTTTTTTTGTACAAATCTCGCCATGATTCTTTCGGATCTGGATATGGATATTGGATACGGATATAATAGATCGGTACGTTTTTGGATATCCGATTTCGGATATATCGGATAGCCAGAATTTCGGTTAAGCGCCATTATATTCCTGTGCGGTTATTACAATAAACCCGACGTTTTTAAATATTATTAAATGATAGATGGATTATTGATAGATATCGATTCAGTCTACTTTGTAGTTTTACCGTCGCACCGGGGCACGAAGAATGTTCCCTAATTTAGAATTTTAGCTCTCCGCATTAACTGTAGAAAATAAAAAATACGTGTGAAAGAATTATTTTGATAAGTCAATTAGTTTCTGAGATATGGAATTTTAAAACGAGCGCGCGACGAGGGATTCCACCGGCCCGGTACTCGATGCGATGACGTCATGTTACACCGCTCGCTCAGTCAATCGCGCTCACAGAACAAATACCCTGACGGGTCGCGCTCTTCTGTACGTTACCCTAGAAGATTATGACTTTTTGGTTTTTAAATATCCAATATAAATACTAGAAAATCATGTGTTATACCAAAATGTAAAAATACAACCACCAGTCCACCGGAAAAGTTGATTTTACTCGTTCCAATGGATGTCCAAATGCGAGAGAAATGGATAAAAACTGTGAAGGGGTTGGATCTATTTAGAAATAAAAGCAAAGTTTAATGCTGTGAAGATCGTTTTGACGTAAGAATAGTGACAGTCTACTATGAACCTAAATATTATACACTTTTGTAATGTGCAGTTATTTGATACCCCAGCGCAAGCGCAGCCGCGGTTTTACCCGCGCGTAGCGTTTTAATTATTTTGCAAGGAACTCCTTATAAATTATCTGAAATAAAAGTACCTTAAGTTATTCCTTATAATTAACATCCGCTATCTATCAGTGAAAGTTTCGTCTACATCGGTCCAGCCGTTTTTTTGCGGGGAAAAATATTTATTCTAAAATAAATGTAACGTATGTTACTTCTTATAAGTACCATAAGCTAACTGAGAGTAAAAATCCAGTCAAAATCGCTCCAGCCTTTCGGAGATTAGCCGGAAAATTAATAAAAAAAAAAATTGATTAGCGTGGGAAAATCCTCGAAGGATACCCGACCATCTTAGAGTGTCGCCAACTGTATATAGGTACTTTCATGTACGTTTAATAAAAAGCTGTTATTTTGATACTACATAACAGACACTTAAATTTTATTTATTTGGATAAATAAAGTAGATTGTGTTCCTGCGCGTGTTAGTAAGGTAGACAGAGCTCATTGAGGAGGGGGGAAAGGTCGGTAACGCGTGAGCGATGCTTCGTGTGTTGCAAGCGTCTATATGGCTACGGTAACCGCTTACCATCAGGTGGGCCGTATGCTTGTTTACCGACTTAGTTGTATAAAAAAGATAAAGACATAAAAAAGGTTAAATACATCTATTCAACTCGCTGCATTTCCAATATAATCAATGTATTTTTTAAAATTTACTAAGAAGAGTATAAATAGGTATAGACAAACATTACTATTTTATTGTCTATAACATGAAACTTAAAAGGTTCAATAAGTACCTACTTGCGTTGCAGCTATAAAATCATTATTTTAGGTATATTAGACAGGCAGGAGAGTAAGCATTTGCATTCTTTCTTCTCGCTTTTCGGCGGCAACAGAATAATAACTATTCGTCGATAAATAATAAAACTAGTAAAATAATTATATGATGTGGACATCTTATTTAATTATATTGCTTTATTATATTACATTAATTATTAGATTCAATTTAAATTTATAATTTTGCATGCTATTCTGTAGCGAAATGTGTAGACCTTATTTTAAGATTCCACCTAAATTGTACGACATTTCTGGCGAAATAAACAATTTCATTTCATTTCAACCTATTGTATGTAGATTTTACGGTTGCCCTTTTTCAAATCCATAAATTGAATCCAAAATACTTTCCACTAATAGCGTAAGATACCTACGTACCACCGCTAGCGACTTATATGAGTGAACGGAGCGTTGAAACATGACGTCACCCGCGGTCACGTGACCGTTAGCGGGCCTCGATATTTAGGGGAATTTTAAATGTCTGTAAAATCATAACTACTTGGTTTTTTTGAACGAAACAAAAACTAATCTATTTGTATACATAATTGCTCTACTGTTACACAACTTTCAAGCCATTTTGCATACCTATTAACATTCCTCATGACAACGATTAGAATGTAAATATTATGTAATTAATCTAAGCTTGAAAAGAGTAATTGCTGAATTTCAGGCTCTTCTCAGCAAATGCAACCTGCCGAACCGGTATTAGAGTCAGACTTTTCATAAAGTGCCTGCGAAATCTAATAATATATATAAAATGCTTTTGTGGGTACGTAAATACGCAGTTTTCTCAATCACCACCAACCCCAATTAACTTCCCGTTGGGGTGGTAAATACCCCTTGGTCTCCAGGTGGTAGTAAGGGAGTTTGGTCGCGGTGGGTGGAAGGGGGTGGTTGTGGGTGGCGAAAATGTTAAAACATATATTGCTGTCCTTTTCTAACGCATGAGGACTTATGAAAAGATCTAAAAATTTCTGGAATGGTCTAGAAAGTTCCTAAATGTGTAAAACGGTTATAATCGATCTGGAATGTTCTAGAAAGTTCAACAAATATCTGGAATGATCTAGAAAATTCTAGAGTGAATGCAAACTATTATAATCGATATAGAATGTTTGAGAAAGTTCTATAAATTTTCTGGCTTCATCTAGAAAGTTCCAAAATGTCCAAAACTGTTACTATTGAGTTAGGATGTTCGAGAACGTTCTAGAAATTTCTCGAATGATCTGGAAAGTTCCAAAATGAGTGCAATTGATTATGATCGATTTAGAATGATCGAAAAAGATCTAGAAATTTTCCGAATGATCTGGAACGTTCCGAAATGAGTGCAATTGATTATGATCGATTTAGAATGTTCGAGAAAGTTCTAGAAAATTCTTAAATGAGTACAATTTATTAGAAGCGATTTGAAATGTTCGAGAAAGTTCTAGAAATTTCTAGAATGATCTAGAAAATTCCAAAATGTGTAAAACCTTTATAATTGATCTGGAATGTTCTAGAAAGTTCCAAATCGAGTGCAGTTTATTATGATCGATCTAGAATGATTGAGAAAGTTCTAGAAATTTTCCGAGTGATCTGGAAAGTTCCAGAATGAGTGCAATTTATTATAAACCATTTAAAATGTTCGAGAAAGTTCTAAATATTTCTAGAATGATCTATAAAATTCTAAAATGAGTTCAATTTATTATAAGCGATTTAAAATGTTCTAGAAAGTTCAATTTTATTTTGGATTGATCTGGAAAGTTCCAAAATGTGTACGAGTGTTATTATTCATCTATAAAAATCAAATCGAAGTGATGTACATCTAAATATTCTAGAGTGATCTGGTACTGGAAATTTCGGTAAATAAATCGAAATTCTGTGACTTTTCGTCAGTTCAATTGTGATTGCAGTCGAGTAAAAAAAAGAACAAACTATTTGAATGTTCTGGAAAGTCTTTCAATATCGAAAATAGATATCTATAATATGTTAAAAAATGTATCCTTATATATTTTTTATACCATTAAACATGCGATGTATTTTAACCCGAGCAACGCCGGGATTCGCTGCTAGTTTGAATAAATAATTTTGTATTGATATTTTTTTATATTTCAACTGTTTTCTCGACATTCCATCGGGATGCAGGTCGCGGGTTCGATTCTTACATGAGAAACATATTTCTTCCCTTAAATCCTATCTTTTTAATAGTAATTTTTAATAGACTAGGTCAGTAATTTCAGCCTCAAACGTTGATAAAAGATCGTTAACCTTACAGTGTATTATTTGGAGCATCATTGAGTTTAAAGTGCTTAGATTTGCTCGATCTAATTTTATTGTCCCCGTTTCTTTAATTCACTAGATAGATAGACAGACAAGTTTTATTATTAATAAAATAACATACATCTATATATACAGGGTGTAACGGAAAGGTCATATACATCCGAAAGGGGTGAAAACTACATCAGATATAGAGTCTCTATAAAAAGTTTCAGCTTTCAGCAGAGCAAAATAAATTACTCAAAGAATTCATACCAAAATTTTGGTTCCATAAGTTTATTGAATTCAAATCATACCAAAGTGTCACTGCACTACGAGGGTTATTATCCTTGCAAATAATATTATTAAAATCTCTTTCGTGATCTGTGCGCCTAGTACAAGATGTGCCGTCGCCGCCTCGTGCCGCCGCGGCTTCCCTTTGACGGGCGCGAACTAACAGGGATCAAACGAGCCGATAAGCGGTAGTTAGCACCGACATGACGAGCACGTGTCATCTTAACATACTTTAGCCCCATGCTTTAGCCAAATAATTGTTAACCATTACTTTAGGTAGTATTGAGTAGTTTAGTGTATTAAGTAATAATGCGTTATAATTTAATTACACGTAAATATCGAGCCAGAATTAAAAATTATGTAAAAAATCGGTTTAGATAGGTACCCTAGCTACTTAGTTATTTTTATTTTATTCCTTAATCCTACCTAGTAAACTGTAAAATCTAAAGCCATGCTTAATCTTGTAAATTAACTTACATTTTTAAAGATAGGGTTCGATGGGGTTGGTCTGGTATTGTATGCACAAGGCCACTCGCTTGTTCATGGACATCTGAACATTCCGCAGCATTTCTGGGGTAATTGTCCTAAAGGCGGCTTCGATCCGGACTCTCATTTCATACACCACATTTTTAATGTAACCCCATAAAAAAAAGTCTAAAGGAGTTAGGTCTGGGGATCGCGGAGGCCAAGCCACGTTCCTACTACCGCGCCCGATCCATTGAGAAGTAGGTGTAGTAGAAGTAGGTGCGTGGAAGGAACCGGTTTGGTGCAGACGATGTATCATCCGATGGAAACTGGCAACCGAAGGCAGCTGCCGATCAGCAGCGATCAGCATCTGGTCTGCCTTCGATAAATCTTTGACGATACAACCAAATCAAATCAAAATACTTTATTTGTAACACAACACAACCACAGATTTATAATACAATCTTCTGTGACACAACTCTCGGGCAGCGCGCACATTGCCATCCTCGGCCCCGACACACAACATCATTTCCTAATATTCGCTATTACTGAACGACATTTTACGTAACGAAATCAAAGCGGATGGAGAGAGCGACACAAAGCACAACAAACTCGAGGATAGCCTACGTACGACTGACGACTTCTGTGAATCAAAAATATTCAAAAATGACCCTAAAAATTTCTTCCCTCCTGGTACTAGGGTAGCTAGGCCAATTTCGTATTATTCAATCATTTTTCTAATCAACTAACTCGGCCACTGCTGAATGGACATCACTCGATACTTACCACATCTAGTCAACCCAGCTACCTTCTTCAGGTCGTGGCTGAGTAGGTACTACCTAATAATAATAATTTAATGAAAACTCTGAATTTAATAGGTACATCGACGCACACTAGGGCGCAGATTGAAGAAGAGCTAGGTCAGGATACTAGTTAAGTAAAACCCATGAGCTGATCAGATGAGTTGACAAACGATACCAATTAGATCACTTGTTGTTGACTGTGCTGGGGGTACCTACATAAGTCCGTCCGTCCGTCGTTGTATTAATTTGTAAGTACGGAATAATCACATAAGTTGAGGTTCGATTCAATCGGGGGCACGGTTAAGTGCCCCCGCCCCACGCTAAGACGAGCCATTTTGCTTGGTTTTGCTTTAAACCATGTTTTGTAAGGGGGATAAAGTTTCAATTGCATAGTTTTATTGTTATCTAAAAAAACCCGATTTCGTCACTGACTCACTGATATGGTCTCGTCTTGGAAACATTTTACGTGAAAATGTTTTTGGTAGGATTTATTTATTGATCAAAATCAAAAGTTGTACCAGGAGTAAGTTATCTCCACCTTCGTAACTGCAACTGGCCTATTTACCCTATCGTTGTATTGTATGTATGCATCATCGAAATTAGGGTTCATTCAGTAATTTTGTTATTATTGTGCGCAAACTCAATTCGTAAAACTCTCGTTGCTCATGAGGTCCTAGTACTTTTAATAATTATTCCCTTAATTTGATTAGCGGAATATTAAGGAGAGACTTTTGCCTACTTAATGTGTCTTCTTATACCACCTTTTACAACGAACACGACAGTGTTCGGAAGAATTGTTTGACCTGATGCCCACGCTACATACCTTATAAAAAGCCTTATACCACCGCAACTCTCGCCATCGACACGGCGCCGGCGCCGGCAGCGACGCGACGGCCATTCTCCTTCATACCAAATAATAAATAATAGTACAAGTAAGTGCTCATACATTGGAACCGAAATGGTTTCGTACTGTTGGCACTGTGCGGTTTCAACGGAGCTTCCTACCGCGGACGCACGCTCAGGCTAGTGTGCATTCCCCGCCCGTAGTTTTCCCAAGTGAGTACAGCATGGGGTTCTTCAAAAAGGCTGTAAAGAGATTTTTGCAGGGTCGGCAACGCGCGAGTGATACCCCTGTAGTTAAAAAGCTACTACCTACCAACTTATAAAAAATACATGGCAAAAGCTACCAACTAGTACCAACATATTCATAATACAACATATTTAAATTAAAAGCGGAACCCACTGAAATTATTGTTACCAGGAGATACATAAGTTGCATAGGAAAGTCATTCAGGGTTCATTTTGATATAAATTTATGTTACAAAATCCTTTTTCGGTTCTGTTCCATACATACATACAGTACAACTTTCGCAAAACTTACCTACAAAACGTCTATTTTCTGTATTAAATAATTTCTAATTCCAATCTTTACCAAAACAATTAAATTCTGATACTATGGGTATCAAAAATTCAAGATTCAGAAGGAAAGAAAATTAAAATTAAAAAAAAAAAAATGAACTTTTTACTATGTACTTCCCCGATCGCACCCGTTTTGTACTACAACACGACTGTGACGTCTCACCCCCCCTCAGATCACAACGTATCGCGCACGGGTAGTATTTACACAATTAATAAGCACCTACATTTACACGTTCATCGAAAGTCGCGTAGTCGTGAGCTAAGTACTCCGTTATGTTCAACAATCCTAGCTTTCTTAAATCTAATTTAAACTAAAAACGGAACCCTTTAGCATTATTTTTGTACCAGGACACACATAAGTTGCGTAGGAAAGATATTCAGGGTTCATTTGAACATAAATTTGTGTTACAAAATCCTTTTTCTGTTCTAAGTTCCATCATTTACTTTCGCAGTACCTACCTATTTACCTAATTATCTAAGCAATTAATTTCTGGTACAGTATGTATTGCCAATGGCAACCAATAAAAGATTAGATACTTATTTGAGAAATTGTGTGGTAGAAGATTACTGTGGATAATAGTGCGTTTACTCATTTACATTACATACTACGTTATGTTTATTATTTTACGTAGGTACGTTAACGTGTTAGGTGTTTTATCTAAGGAGGTACCTTTTATTCCGTAGTCCCTACTAATTCGCTACAATATTTGTTTTTTTTTTTTTTTTTTTTATAAATATCCTGGGACATTCCTCACACACGGTCATCTGATCCCAAACTAAGCAGAGCTTGTACTATGGAAACCAGATAACTGATATAATACATATACTACTTTTTGTTTGTAAATACATACTTAATATACATAATTACACCCAGACTCAGGACATACAGACATGTTCATGCACACAAATGCATGTCCTGTGTGGGAATCGAACCCACGACCTGCGGCGCGTAAGGCGAACCTTAACCAACTGCGCCAACTGGGTCGTCTTATTTTAACTTGTTCACAAACATAATGGTCGCTTTTGTAAGAGAAAGTAAGAACTTATTGAAAATAAAATAAAAATCCGGAACCCATTAAAAAAATATCCAAAAATACCAGGAGTAAGAAGTTTGTTTTCACGTTTGAATAGGTCAATAACACCGACCAGCTGATTTGTGCTAGTGATGTGTTTAATTTCAATTTGAAATTTTTGGTTTCTTGGTATCATTGGATTGGAATTTCTCATCTTCCTAACAGTTAGACATAGGATTTAAAAAAAAATATAGTATGGTTTATTATCATCCAAAGAAGTCGTGCACTTTATATGTATATGACCTTTCCGTTACACACTGTATAAAATTCAAAGTCCTGACTGACTGACTTATATATCAACGCACAGCCTAAACCGCTGGTCCTAGAGACATGAAATTTAGAGAGTGTATTCTTTGTGAAATGTAGGTATCCACTAAGAAAGGGTTTTTCGAAATTCCACCCCTAAGGGGATAAAATAGGGGATGAAAGTTTGTATGAAGGTCCGTCAGTTTCGAAGTTAGGATCTTCAAATTTTGTGATTAGGCTAAAGAGTAAATATTAATGTATACGTGTCTTAGCGTTTTTAATAATCCCACCTTCGAAGTGGGATGAAGTTGTTTTGTTTTATTGTTGTAAAAAAATATGTCATTTGTTTCCTGTAGGCCACGCGGGCGAAGCCGCGAGCAGAGGCTAGTACTTAATAAAACAAACACTGACCCCTTATTACGTGGTTTAAAGTTAGTCTAGCAAACCCAGGATTTAAATATAGGTATATATCTCTTTCTAACGCCATATAACAAAAAGAGTCGGGTCTATCTTAATACCTGGGTTTTACTAGACTTAAACCATCTTAAATAAAACAGACTTATAGAAAACGCACAACCCATGCCGGCGATTAGAATAATGCTATTTTGCATACTCCATCATATTATTTATATATTCAGATATCTAACGGTCACAATACAAATTAGTAAGTTAGTTTACTTTTGACTTATGATGAAAAATTACTAAAAAAAAAATAGGTTAGGTACAATTCCCCCTTATCTCCGAAGTCGAAAAATCAGAGCAGAGCAGAGCGAAAAATCTTAAATAGTTACAGTTGATAAACATTGATGTAATTTTTTATGAATTGATGGCAGTTTCTCCGTAATTTTCAAAAATAAACAAACAAACTTAGTTATGAAGCCCAGTTATTTACAGCAGCTATAAATAAATATCCTGGGAAATTCCTCACACACGGTCATCTGATCCCAAACTAAGCAGAGCTACTATGGAAACCAGATAACTGATATAATACATATACTACTTTTTGTTTGTAAATATATACTTAATATACATAATTACACCCAGACTCAGGACATACAGACATGTTCATGCACACAAATGCATGTCCTGTGTGGGAATCGAACGCACGACCTGCGGCGCGTAAGGTGAACCTTAACCAACTGCGCCAACTGGCCCGTCAATTAGTAAGTTAGTTTTCTTTTATGGTGCGTACTTTTGACTTATGATGAAAAATGACCAAAAAAAATATAGGTACAATTCCCCCTTATCTCCGAAGTCGGCAAAGCGAAAAATCTTAAATAGTTACAGTTGATAAACATTGATGTAAATTTTTGTGAATTGATGGCAGTTTTTTCAAAAATAAACAAACAAACTTAGTTATGAAGTCCAGTTATTTACAACAGCTACGGTCCAATACTATTATTTATTCTGTGCCCAAACCATTATTACGTTCTAGGAACTCTCGGTGAGCGAGACAGACTGAGATTAACACTTGGCCGCGCTTTTTTTCAATAAAAAGGAAATGGGGGCGTCTTATACAATTTTAGTTGCGGGGTCTGTCTAAAAATTAAAATATAGATAGTTATTTGAAATTAGCAGTATGCACATGAGACTTTCTTTGCTTAGTAGTAAGAAAACACGTAAAACTAAAAACCCACATACCTCATATTATTTTCAGATGTCGGCCAAATGATAGAAAGCCCGGTTGAACCATCGACTGAGCAATTAACCTTGACAATTTAGCTAAGATTTCACATACTCACAGAACCGGTCTGCGTCTGTGGTCAGTTTCACAATTAGTATGATTGTGATAAGCGACACTGGCCCTTTAAAATGGGTAAATTCATTCTTTGGTTTTGGAGTTTTGATGAAAAATATAGCGAATAGTAGGGCTTTTTGGCCCGTTATCTCTTTTACCCTCTTATAGAGGAGATATTTTGAAAATGCCTTCATTAGGGCATGACTACATTTTTATATATTTTGTGAATATGAGTTTTTTTTGACAAAATTACTTTTTGAATTTGACACTGATTTCAAATTCGCAATCATCGCGCACCAGAGGGCCAACCACAAACTCTTAAAACAATATTAATATAACCTTACTTGTATTTTGTCCTTCTATGACATCCGACGTCAAAATAGGACAAAAGACAAATAAGGACCAATTTCCTCCTTGGGGTACAACTCACTCGAAGTCAGGAGGATGAATGATCAAATTATAACGGCACTTAAAATATTGCACGCTAGAATTGACGCCCCGGAACTGCATGATCAGCTGTGTCGCCTTTTTGTACCTGATAACTATAGACGTAGCAGGAAACATATAATGTTTAGCGTACCATATTTTCGCACAGTCGCGCGGTCATACTCGCCTATCCCGCGTACGCTCTCCGCGCTTAACGCTCTCTTGGATGCCAGTCCAGATTGTGACTTGTTTGCGGATGAATGGAAGATGATTTTGTCGGCGTGTTTGGTGTACTGTGAGAAGAATGTATGAAAGTTGTGTCTTTGATTAGTTGTAAGTGGCCTGCGGCCGTTTCTAACAAAGTAAAAAAAAAAAATAAAAAAAATAATAATATTGTGGTTGGCCCCCAGGTTTTGACACTATTCAAGTGTTTTTTAATTACATCTACAATCTCCGGGTGCATGAAAAACAACACATTTTCTGAATACTTATAAAACAGTACCTATGCGGTAAAAATTTACGTCAATTGTAAATTCGGTTGTTCCAAACAAATATTTATGGCTATATAACATCAATGTAGCGGTGGTGGAAAACTCAGGGCACAGCTAGTATTTTTCGGGTGTTCAAATAATTGCAAATAGTTAAAGTAGAGGACAGAGTGAGTTAGCATATAGTCGATAATTGAATATGAAGGTCACCCGAGCTGGTTTGTTATAAAAAACCTTATTTAATCGGCTGCAGTCATAATGTGAGCGAGTGAGAAATACCGAGTTGGTACTGTGAAATATATTTTAGAGCCTATTGAGTGTGTCCAAAAGACGGGAAAGTGACCACCTATAACTGGCCTGGCTAATTAATGAAAATCAAAAAGTATTTATTCAATTTACGCCCTGATAAGACACTTATGATGCACTTATCTCATACAAATAAAGTTTCCAGTTTATTTGGAAATCGTAAGTCGGATTAAAATGTCATTTTCTAGGTACTGTAGGTAGGTATGGGGGAGGAGGATCTAGATTCATAGTTATTTACTTTATGTAGTGTGAAGACAATTATGAGTATTATCAACAGATTTTTTTATCATGATTAAAACGTAAGGGGGCCCTTCATGGCCAACGCAACGTCAACGCATACCCTATAAGCTTTTACTTTCATCCAATGTAATGTTTGACTGCGAAAAAAGAGAGACAGCATCAGAGCCGTCGGTTATCAGTCGGTAAATTCCGCTGATCACTCGCGGCCGCTTCGCTAGGTCGTCAATTCATGATTTCGCATATCATAAAACTCGTACCAGGAGTATACTTCTAAAAAATCTTACAAGTTTGTAAAGAAAAAGTTTGTTTCTTTGAATCTCCAATATATTTGCAATGTCGGATCAAGATGTTTTATTTACTTTTTATAATTTATAGGTACATTAGATATGGCCAAAGTTCAGGTAAAATTTGGGCAAAAACGCTGTTTTTCGGAGGCTTTTACTGAATTTGTTTCAAACAATGTTTTATTTTTGCCTATACATACAGACCTAGATATAGTGCACAAGATACATATTTGCTTAAAACATCTAACGAAAAATGTTTAACAACGCCATAATAAGTACAGAGTTTTTGTATGAAAAGTATGGCGGGATGCCTGCTCTTAACATAAGCCGGCCGAGTAAGAGCACTCGCACAAAAAACAAACAAATATCTACTACGAAATTATCAAAAGCCATGGGATGTTCCGCGCCTCGTATTGCTTGAAGTGAAATAGCAATATTTTACCGAACTGCTTTCGGGTTGGACTACAATATCACCATCCACCAAGATGAGTAGAAAAATCTGGAAACCGGCCCAAGAATACAGCTGCCGGTTGCTGAGCGACAGAATAAACTTGAAAAAGACAGCCTATTTTAGCAAGTCGCTACCCGCCAGTAGTGGCACCGCACCCTTACTCACGTAATATTCTGTTCACATAAGAACGTCCTACACCAAATATTGGCACTGCGAAACATGGTATAATCACTCGCAAATATCACTGGGTAAGGTTCAAATTCCATGTTACATTGTAATTCTAATATGGGTCATGTAGTCAGAAAACGGGCAAAATTAGTATTCCAACATTAAAGTATGTAAGCAAATAGTTTCTGAGAAAGAAGCTTGGAAGCTATGATTTTTTAGCATAAAACCGGTGAATGTGTTTATTACTACGTTGATTATGTCCTATCAGAACAAGTAAAATATATCCAGTAAAACAGTGTTTTTCAATCTGTGGGTCGCGACCCCTAGGGGGGTTACGACACCTTAGTAGGGGGGTCGCCGGCAGAAAGAAAAAGGCAAGGTAGACTTCGACAAGCGGGCGTCCAACTTACCTCTTACTTAGTGGCAAACTTCTCGCGGCTTCTTGCAGAGTAATAAGTAAAGGTATCAAAATAAAGAAAATCATTACCGTAGTCTTTTAATTACTAAATTCTGTCTGTCTGACAAGGGGGTCGCCAGAATTTTTCAACCTGTAAGGGGGTCGCGAAATCAATAAGATTGAAAAACACTACAGTAAAGTATAATGGTTATAGAAATATTTGTAATTTAGTTTAGATTTTTTATGCCATTTTCAAGAATTAACCGTGCACCTCTTCCGCTCGCGATGTCAACATAGATTTTAATACGGTTTTAAAAGTTATCTAGGGGGTTAATAGAGGAATGTTTTAGTCCACGTATTAATGTTCTGTGGCTAAAGAGAGCTTAGCAGTAACGTATTAAGTTCACTCGAACAAAGGCTATAAGTTCATGTATATTTCGTGGAAAATTTAATGTAATGAATGAGACACGACTGGCCTTCCATGGCGACAGGTAAAGATTCAATATTGCTTTCTATAAAAGGACTTCCTACTTAAATTACACTGTTTCCTGGGCACATGACCGCTGTACGCGATGATATTTGTAGGTAAAATCCCGCTTTCTTACTTGACATGGTATTCATACTCAATTCGTAGTAGGTAATTATTTTAAAGAATCATGGCGAGATCCATACCTCGGATTTAGAGAGTTTTGAATCACTTCCAATGTTGAGATTACATTACCAGCAACATAACGGTTTTGGTCGCGATTCGCCGGCATGGCATACAATGTCGCGTTTTTATCCCGGGGATCTAAAAATATTTTAAATGCCTCAAATTATTCCTTAGGCACCAAGGATCAGTAATAAAGTCATTTCAACGTCTCTAAAAATCTTAACTTTTTTGTACAAATCTCGCCATGATTCTTTGTTAGCTAGTATGTATGCAGTCATCATCTTGCCCACAATGTCTCGATGCTGAACACGGGCCTCCTTTAAATGAGAGTGACAGGGAACGGGGAGATACTCCACCACACATGCCCACTGCGGATCGGTGGAGAAATGAAAATATTAGTTTTCATATTTTCTCACCATAATCAGACTCATGAAAAAAATTAAAATTAATGATTATGAAAAAATTTTTTTGCAGCTGTCCCGATTTGAAACCCAAAATCCCGTTTTTTTTATCTTTACGTTCCGAAATTTGACACACGGGACCTGGCAACACCAGTGACCGCTTCCGTGCTTCGGAAGGCACGTAAAGGGGCCAACTGCCGCGAGTGATCAGCGGAAAAATCCTAACCTAACATTCAATACAAAATTTCAAACTTTGCCGCGCAGGCACTCGCGAGTTCGTGTAACAAATTCACGCACACTAAAACGATTTCGGCATATGCATACACGCACACACACTTCTTTAGGATAATACGACGAAAGCATAAATCACGTTTTTACTATGCGTAGCACACTGACATTTGACATTCGCGATTTATAATCATGCTGTACTGAGACACATTTGTCGACAGATTCGTTCGCTGATGAAGTGGATTCACTTGTTACCGACCCCTCCTAACTGATTTTGTTTTTTACAACTATTTAGTCTCACTATGTCTCTTTCTAACAAAGAACATAAGAAAAGGATGTACGAAATTTAGTCCTGTCAAATTAGTCCAATGCTTGTTTTCAATATAAATTTAGTCGCCATCTATCGCGGTTACGTCTAAATACCCGTAAATGAAGACGGCATAGACTAATTTGACAGCTTTAAATATGTTCTATCCTTTTTCAATAATGTTTGTAAGAAAGAGATGAGATGCGACTAAAATTTGTTTAGTGCGATTTACAACAGAATCAGCACCAATGTGCTTCTTTGAGTTAATTCTTAGTACTTCCCCAGTCAACGCCTGAGCTACCTCTCCTATTCCATATTGTGCACGTATGATCCTTATTTTTATGCAAGCAACGCAGTGCTTCTGACGTCAACCCTGACGCAATACCCTATTGTTATTCAAAATATTTAAAAGGAAGTTGGTACACTACATATATACGAGTATTTTCATGTAGTGATGATATTTTAAGAACATCTTGATATGTTAATGATGTAATGAACTTGGTGATTCCTTTGTCTGGTTGATGCAGGAAGACTTTTTTAAAGAACTGCAGGGTTTTTGCCAACTTTGCAGTTTCATATACTATCATATTTAGGATATCTATACTAAGGTCTATTGTCCCTTGATATGAAGAAAGTAGTGGGACCAGAATGGAATCTGGTACAGTAGTACCCAATTAATATGGCTTACCGATGTACCTGCGCAGAAGATACATTTTCAAAGCGCGGGAAACGCTATTGGTCGGCAGCTACCGTCGTGTTAGTGCGCGCCGTGCGGAGGGGCGTGACTTGCGAGTGATACGGAAATAACAGCTGCACTGTATTATGAACCTAATAGTAGTGATCTAAGGTTGATTGTAAGAAGCATTCTTTCGTTAATCTTCGGGGCCATACTTTCTTTTTTGTGCGAACGAAGATTCACGACGCGCCATATCAGTTGGGTAATACTGTAGCAATGGAACGATAAGATATATATATATAAGATCTTTAGAGGTGGCCATTTTTTTACTAACGATGGGCTTGTGCTTGACACAATCCCGCCGCCTTATGGTAAGCGAAGATGTGGTCTAAGGTGGAACGCGCGTACCTATAAGGTGCCTGTTCACTCTGGCCTTGTATAAACCCATGTATGTGTCTGGAATCACGTTGTCCACGACGCCTAGTGGTTCGACCGATAGAACGGGGATGGAGGAACAAGATCATGAACATTTTGATCGCTTTCTTTGTGAAAAAATCTGTAGAAAACCGTCAAACTTGCAACCTGACGCCGATGATCCAGGTTTTGCAGTTTCTAAGATCTTGAATGAGACGTTTTCTTTCCATAAGGTTTTATAGAGTTTGGTTGTAAATACCTGTCAAACTGTTCAACAAGCCAGTAAACATTCATTTTTGCCATTTGAGGTGTTAAAATTTACACCTTCTTCATTAAGAGTGCGTACCAAGCCAGAAAAATATGGCAATGTCAGATGAAACAAACTTATGTCTAATCTTCGCGTGCAGATGAGATGGAGATAGCGTGTTCCGCGGAACAAAAATGAACTAAGCGCTTTTTATCTAAATAACTCGTAAAGTATAGAATATTTAAAAAAATCGTTAGTAGCAGCCCTAGTTCATATGTTAGTGATATTATTTATCGAATTTTTGTCTTAATTAGATCACACCATGAACGAATAAAACCGAAAATTAATTATTATTAGCTTTGTGATTTTTTTCTATCGAGGAAATTTCATTCCATTATGTTTTTGCTCAGGCAGAACCCTCGCGTATATAATGAAAATACCCAAATAAAAATATTTTTTCATTTAAATACTATTTACTTGGTTAAATTTCAATTCTAAGATTGTTATTTTGCTTTATATGCACTCTTAACAAATTTTCACCGTCTACTAATTAACATTTTCGACATATACGAGAATGGCAGAGAAAATTCATACGAACTATCCAAATGCTGACTTTTCTATCTTTTAAATGATACCGAATGCAGGCGGCCCTCTGTGGCCGGCGCAACTTCAACGCAAGCATAGTCTAAAAGCTTGTTGTTTCATCCAACGTAATGTTTGACTGCGAAAAAAGAGAGACAGCATCAGAGCCGTCGGTTATCAGTCGGTAAATTCCGCTGATCACTCGCGGCCGCTTCGCTAGGTCGTCATTCATGATTTCGCATTGATAAAACTTGTTAGTAGAGTATACTTCTTGTGAAAAAGACTTACAAGTTTGTGAAAAAAAAGTTAGTTATTTAGAATCTCCAATACATTTGCAAGCCTGGTATCTAAATGTTTTCTTTACTTTTACAATTTATAGGTACATTAGATATGGCCAAAGTTTAGGCAAAAACGCTGTTTTTCGGAGGCTTTGACTGAAATTGTTTCACACTTTTTTTAAATTACAAGTGCACAAGATACTAATTTGTTCAAAACATCTAATGAAAATGTTTAACAACGCCATAATAAATACAGAGGTTTTGTATGAAAAGTATGATGAATTGAGTCCTCTTAAATTAACATTAACGAAGAGAAAATCTTTGCTGATAACATCTATTTTGTATGAAATTTAGAGCTTGGGTCAAATTCTATGCCGGTGGGTGCATAATAAAGCTGAAGAAATTTTTGTTTGAGTGTTTCAGCACACTATTTTTGTTTGATTGCTTAAACACACTAGTTTCTGGAACTACCAGTTGGATTTGAAAAAAAAAATCACTTATTCAAAATCATTTATTCAAATAGACCTTCGCAGGCACTTATGAAAAGTCTGACTCAAATACTGGTTCGGAAGGTTGCATTTACTTAGAGCCGGCAATAAACTCAGCAATTACTCTTTCAAAACAAGCTTAGATTCATTACATAATATTTACATTCTAATCGCACTGACAACAATTGCGTGCCCCGGCGCAGCGGCAAAACTACAAAGTAGACTGAATCTGTATTTAATAAGTAAATAAATAGCAAACTTAAGCAGACCAGTCCCCACAAGCAGCACCTGTTCACATGTATGACATGTGTGGCAGCTATCACCTTCCTCGCCATATTGGAGGGAAGTGTGTGACCCATCACATGATGCTGCCGCAAGCAAAGGCCTTAAAGTGAGCATGACTTACTTAAGTCAAAAAGTCTGTCTTAGAAATAAAAAAATTAAACTAAAGGGAAACTAAATACATTATCCCCGAGTGTTATAGGGTACTTTTTACCCCAGGAATGCGGGTGAAATTGCAGGAGACAATATGATATTGTATAATAATAATATGATGATAAAATTTACGCATTTCAAGATCCATAGTGACTGTAATGTTGCCTACAAGACAATTAAAATACCTAGGAGAAAGTCAATTTATACAAATTCCAAATTTCCAGGGTCTTGGCAACCAATATCATTTCGTGCTGTTCAGCGTCAAGACCCTCGGTCTGTGGGGTCCCAATGCCCGGCTCCTCTTTAAGGAGCTTTCAAACTGGCTCGTTGACTCCACCGGAGACCAAAGGGCTGGCAGCTTCCTCGCCCAGCGAATTAGTATCACTATTCAGCGAGGAAATGCTGCCAGCATTTTTGATGTAATTTTATTAGTTTAGATAGTTATTATTAATTTAGTTTTTAGTTAATTTTATATAGTACATTATAGTTTATTTGTAGTTAGGTATGTTACTGAATAATAAATATATACTGTTGTGTGTCATTGTAAATTTATTAATGGGTAAAATTAAATATACAAGACACCCTATTACAGCATATTATAAAGCAATTTCTGGTTGCCCAATCAGTAATGACCTCTAATGACCCTGTGTAAGTTGTAAAATTTTAGGAAAATGTTGTTGAATAAAAGGTATATTTTCTGACACACAAAGTTTTTTTCTTGAAATAAATATTAAAAATAAATATTAGGTACTTACAAAATTTAGAAAGTATTATTGTATCTGTGTCAATTGGTCACAGGAACTAGTATTGTCAGTAGGGCAACTAACTACCGTTATGTGTAAACATTTGAATACTAGATTTATTTTTAATGATAGTAAATCACTTTTACTTCGATTTTACCCACTTTTTATGCCCAAGATGGTCAAATTTATTATTCATTACGAGTACCAACGAGTGTTCTCTTGCATGTAGCTTTCAATCACGCAATTTTAGTAGTAGGAATGAAATACCAGACCACAATTCGATATCACTTTTCTTAGCTTAAACATTGGTCTAGATGCCCGCATTTAGCATTAAGATCAAGATGAACGCACAGGAATAGTGTCAATGTAATCTAACTCTTAAATCTCTCTTATTATTCAAATTAAATGAATAAATACACCAGACAGTTTCACATTTTTTAACCGACTTAGTTTTATATGTACGTACTTACCAGTAGCTTGTTAATGGCGTTGTTAATGTTAGTCTCCTCACAATCTTTTCATAAAACACTAGATGAAACAATTCTAAGGCAGGTGTATAAAAAAATGAAAAATGGTGTTATTCAACCAAACACACTTCTGGCCATTTTCGGTGTAGATTGACTGACCGACCCTGACTGAAAATTATGGACAACATTAATGACAGTGACAGTTTTGACACTTACAGAAAAATTTTGGTGTTACCAGTTACATCCTTAATATTGTACCATATTGTGGTGATGCCATATTCTTGTATAATAATATTTTTGTTAAAAAGTTTTTATTTTTCAATGTTGTTTCGTATGTGTTAATACTTCTCAAGATTTGTCACTAACTGAGGATGAGTCACATTTTACCCATCTAGGTGTAAAGTTCTCATCAATACAAATTAATCAAGCCCAAACACCAGGTAATTGCTGTAAATCGTTGAGGAGTTCCCTCGTCTGTCTTTCGCCTCCATCATCAGATCGACTCCAGACCTTCATTAAATCGTAGTGCTTGAAAATACTTAATGAAAAATTAACAAACGCACTAGTCGCCAATACGATTTTACGAGGTTCTCTTCGATTTCTCTGGGATGCCATCATCAGATCCTGGTTTCCATATCATGGTAACACCCTAGGGATATTTCCTTTACAACATAAAAATAATCATCAAAATCAGTTCATAAACGATGAAGTTATACGCGAACACATAAAAATATATATATACGGTCGAAATGAGAACCTTTTCCTTTTTTTGAAGTCGGTTAAAATTACTTCCAATGTTAGTGATTTGGAATGATATCTATAAAATTCAGTTATTAATAGCACAATAGCAATGACTTCATAACTTGGTTAGGCCCACCACATTTTAGAATAGAATAAATTTATTTGCCAAAACATGTGTTAGAATATGCAGATTGTGCAAAAAACTTCTTCATACAAGTAAACAGTACCCCATTTGTTTAAAATCGATCGAATTACGAAGTGCTGCGTTGCATAGGCGTACGATGTAACCTTGTATGTGCGTACAATGCTCACATACAATAAGAAAATAAAACAATAAACGAACGAACTGTTCCGCGGACCGCAGATGAACTGGATCGTGTTTTGGCCCTAAACTGTTTTTTTAGGGCCAGCGCGTTGGTGCCATTTCATTGCGTGGTTGGCCTGTACATCTACCATGAGTTTTCTACACTAACGTAATCACTCTCTAGCTATACACTCGCTAGCGACTACGGTAAAACCATAGAATTAAAATGTACTAGAGTGGCAGTAACCAAGTGAGAACAGTAGACATGGGTTTGAACAAGGCAACGATCCCACCGCAAGCGCTAGTAGTCGTTGTCGAGTACTAGCTGTGCGCGTCAGGTGCGAATTGCTCGGATGTTTTTTTTTGTTTTTACCGATAAAAATGGTTAAATGTGCAGTTCGATTGTGCAGTAATGATAGTAGGACACACTCAAAGTATAAATCTAATGTCACTTTTCATCGGTAAGTCGAAATATTAATGCATTTCCAACAATTAAATTACACGTCTCGGGGGTGAAATAGACGCGAGGGGCGGGCACGATTTGGCCTCCCGCGCTGCCCCGCACTGCCACGCCGCGACTAGTGATGTAGCGCGACGGATACTGCAGTCGATAAATATTCTAATAGTTCATAAACAAGTTGTAGGCCTTTTGAGAACTAAATGTTTTATTTTTATAATGGAATGTTAATAGTATACCTAAATATTAAAGTAATTATTCGGTTTTAATAATTAATTGAATTGTTCAGTCGGAATTTGTGTTTTACGACTTTTTTGAGACTGAACAAAAAATTCCAATGGCAAAATTAACATTACTTTCTCGGTAATATTATACTGAGTCAGTTGTTTAACAAGCTTTTATTAGCTTCACGTGTAGGTAACTAAGTATGTAAACACATCTATGATGTCGATTTTATTTAACCTACTTCTAGTCACCATATCGTACGACAAAATTATGTTGGTAAAACTGTGACAAAATGGTGTGGGGCGCTTTTTAACACGCTTTTATAAGCTTCACCTGTATGTATATATGTACGTATATATGTATGCATATAATGTAATCTTCAAACGTAATTTTCATCGACTTCTAAACGTCAGATTAAACTGAAATTTTGCACGCTTATCAAGTACTGATGACAATACATTAATTTGGGACCATTGAGCTGATCTGATGATGGATCCGGAAAGTAGGCACTGGTAATCCGTAACGGAATAACGTATGTTAGCCGTGTTTGGACTTGTTGGAATCGTCTTCAGATGCATTTTGACCAGATATGGTTCTATTTCATTATTCTATCTACATTCAGTAATTTACGAGATTAGAGGCCTATCAATTAGCATATCTAGAACTTATGTGCCAGAAATATCATCCATCATCTCATCATCATCATCATCTGTCAGTTTAGTTCTGAAAAGCTAACATGCGAGCCGTGAGATAATTTTGTCATCGAATCATCTCGTGCACCTATAGTATAAATCACATGAATAAATGCCGCGCTTTTTCAAACTGAACTTCACCGCGCACGACATAATATGGTAAGAAAATTATCTCAAGGCGCGCATCATGCGCATGTAACCCTGCTGGATACGTTATCAGGAAGCAGTGAAACTGGTACTAAGTTACCTCAAAATTAGCAAAAATTCGTATTTTTATGTTTGCATCCAGGGTCATTCGAAATGCGTAGGCACCTAATAAATTTACCAATTGTATATTTTACGTTATAATTTTAATATTAATTGTATGCTTACATGCGGTTGGTATATTTGCCAGAACTTACTAAATAGGTAAGCAACATACATACCTATACATACTACAATGAATTATGCGGCTATCGATAATTCGGAGCACAGCGCAGTTACGTCCCTATTGTCACATATTCATCAATATAAATATATATAGCTCATCTGCCTACGCTGGTACTGGGTGAAACTGTGCGATACTCGCGTTCTATACTTAGTTATTTTATTTCTATGGGTAAAACATTTTGTATGAAATGCTTCCAAAAGTGTCCACTAGAGGCGGTGCTCGTCCAATACCTACTGGTCCTTATACGCCCGCCAGTAATATATTTATTTATTATATATTATGTATAATAGACATACATAGTACATTGGATAAGGTGCTAAGTAGGTATTTCTTATTTAGTATATTATGCGTTATGTGTTGGCTATACACTGTTTGTTTTGAAAACTGCAACGAACTGGACAGAACTTAAAAAAAAATTGCGTATACATTAGCATACTTATAATTAACTAGCTGTCCCCGCGGTTTCATCTGCGTTCCTGGGGCAAAAAATAGTCTATCATTCTCCATACCATAGGCTATCTGCATGACAATTTTCATCGCGATCGGTTCAGCGGATTAGGCTAGAAAGTTGGTATAAAGTATTAGTTCCTGGGCAAATTCTTAGGATTTCGCTACGCTAACAAATAAATATTATCAGCCTAATAAGTTTCGAGAAATAGGTCCTATTTATGATCAGTGATTATTATACATAATAGCTACTATAATGCGTGTTGTCAATAAATAAAATGAATAAAGAGCAATCCAATTTTGCAACTACTCAGTGATTTAAACAACAAAGACCAATCACTGCATCTAAATGTTAAGTGTATCCTTGACTTTAGCTAATCACTCCAATCAGAGCGCATGTGGTGGTGGGGTTGGCGGAATAGATTTTGAACAAAATGGAAGTTGCACTTCTTTGGGTTTTGTTTTATACACCACTAAGGTTGCAAACAAGCGTACGGCCCACCTGATGGTATGCGGTTACCGTAGCCTATGGATGGAAGCTTGCAACACCAGCGGTATCACTCACGCCAACCCTGCAGAAATCTCTTCATACCCTCCATTGTTCTATGTAATTTATAAATAGACCTACACTATACATACTATAAACACAAACAATTAAAATATAAATTCTTTAAGATCACAAACTGTTTTATTAATTAAGAAAGTCAGCGATGAAAACGTCTAAAATAACAGCCACAATACTTGTAGGATTATTTATGTATGATACAGCACTGTTATCAATGGACGTATCAAATATATCACCTTTCCTAAAGCAGTATCTTCTGAAAGCTAATCTACTTTTATTTACCGGACTGGGAGTTATTAGGGAATCTAGGTCGTCCGTCATAGCTTTGTAGAAGGACTTAATATAACCAGTCAGAAGTCTTCTGCCAACCCAATTCCAAAGAAGGATGAAAAACGTCGTAAGTAATATGACTTGACAAAACAGATAGAAGTAATATGGAAATATTATTGGGTCTGGCGTAGTCAATCTTGTTATTTTGCAAACAATCCATTGTATCATCATCCAGTACACTAAGCATTGGTTTGTGCCGGAACATAGGGTAATAAAGCAATCCCAGAATCGGGCACATAATATATAGGGGAAGCAGAACACCTCCCACCAATTATATCTGAACACTTCTTCAGCTGGTGCATGAAACTGTTCGCCATCGACCTGATCGCATCGGAATCTTTCAGACACTTTTTTCGGCTTAAACTTGTTCTTTTTAGGTGCCATACCTAAGTTAATTTATCGTCTTAATAGTTATTTCTGATCAATATTTATAGACAATTTAAAATTTAATCTACAAATTACATCAAAATTATAAATTCATATTAGGTATAAAATTCTACCGAAATGTCGAATTTGAGTGATTTTTGCAACAATACATCATTGTTTATGTTTTAGGTAGTATTGCTATTAACTCATTGACTCGCACTTTTTTTTTAAATGGTAGCACTTTGTTCGAACTGTCAATAAAGTTTTGTTTATGGTTAGTTCCGTGTTGAACCATGGTGGAGTAGGTTACGAAGTTTTAAAAAGAAATAATAATGCGTGGTTTATATCGCAATTATTACAATAAATCAATTGAAAACTTCACATAACCTTTAGAATTTGCTGTAATCTGCGATAATCAAGTGATTTATTGAAGGTAATTAGTTTGACTATGTTTATTTTGTGGTGAAAGTTGTGTCGGTCGTACCTTTAAAAAGTTTTTGCAACAATACTAACTTCAAGGAAATTCCAATAACTTGTTCATTACTCATTTGTTGTAATCGTTAAGACAATGCTTTGTTAAGTTTATGTTGTTTAAAAGTTGTCGCGCAAATGTAATAACAGGTTTGAGTGACCTAGAGAAGTTATACTTAAAGATATTTACACGTAAATATAAATAATTATGCTTTTTATGTTGTATATAGCCTTGAATTTGCTCTTTACATTAATTTAACAAACTCTTTAGATTATGATGAAATACTATGAAGTCCTTGCGGTATAAATCCTTTTTTATCAACTAGGTCTATAAATAATATAATTTATGTAATTTAAAACTTATTAAGAGTAGCTAAGTCCTCCTTTGAGTATCTTAAATATCTTCAGGATGCTAAGCTCACACATTAAAACCACCAGGGCCGTAAGCCATGCCAGGGCCCTTGGTCATACAAGAATGTGGAGCCCCATTGGAAAGTAAAAAAGTGTTTAACAAAAATCATTTTTCTGATATGATGTTATATTTTTATTATGGTTAAAATTAAATACTGGTCTAGTGTCCGATAAACATTTCAAGTTAGAATGTTGAAAGTAATTCTTACTATCTACCTAAAAACGAAAAAAGACCCCTGTGAGCATGGGGCTCTGGGCATGGGCCTTGTGTGCCCTTATGGCAAAGATGGAACTGAAGGCCACTCACAGTCTCACAAACCTGTTTATTCCAAGGAGGGAAATGTAATAAGCAAAAAATAAATCTCATTTTTAAAAATAAAATATTAATAGTCTGTGGAAAGAGAACATGGTGTTTTCCCAAGGGAGTAACCATGCAGGGTCCATGAAGGAATGTGTGAAGTGAATTATGCAGGGTCGGCAAAGCATAAGTGATACCTCTGGTGTTGATAAGAAATAATTTATTCATTCAAATAGGCGTTCACAGGCACTTATGAATAGTCCAACTCTAATGCATGGTTCAGAAGGATGCTTTTGCTATCCATTATGACATACATGTAATGTAATGATTTTTGCATGGTCCATCCTTGCTTTTTGACCAATGTCAAACTTTTTTGTCATGGTGTATTGCTACTGTATTAAATGTTGTATTTTTTGTTTAAAAATTGGACTGTTTTACAAAAAACTTAAACCAACTTCAAAGTACACTAAGAAGTAATCAAATCCTGATCTGATGACAATGGGACCAAACGGGAAGTGTACCCTTTCAAATAAAAAAAGAATTTTCCAAATCGGTATATAAACTATGGTAACTATAGTTATGAGGTAACAAACATAAAAAAAAAACAAAAAAAAATACATTCGAATTGAGAACCTCCTCCTTTTTTGAAGTCGGTTAAAAATAAATGAACAAGCAACAAAGAAAAAAATAGTTATAATGCATAGTGTCACTCTTAATTTCCATAATGGTTCAGCGGGCTATTAACATTCAATATAGCAGTTTCCTGATTATTTTTTTATGTTCCGGTAACTGCAAATGTAATCAGTACTTCATTTAAAATATAATCATATTCGATTTTGTTATATTTCTACTGATTAAGTACTTGTTTCAATCTGAAAAGTATCATAATTAATAGACTTTACCTTTTTTATATTATTTAATACAACTACAATAATATTGGTCACAGACCAATGTATCAATTTCAACTATAAAAACTATAATTCTATCTTTTACAATTTCAGGTTTCAAAAATACCTCCCAAAGAAAAAATGGTTACCACAATAATATTTTTAGTACTGGCAACATTGATTCCACATTTGAATACAGAATACATACCACCAGGGCCAGCATACCCTTGTCCAAATGAGTCTGCGAGACAGCTGATGTACCCTTGCGTGTGTGTGAAAGGGACAGACGCAGGGTTGCACATAACATGTGAGAACACAGGGTTGGCAGTTCTGAGTGTTGGTATTGGAAACTTAGCTGGATTAGAGTTGCCAGTCGAAAAATTGATATTGAAGGAGTGTAAAATTTGTAAGTTTGGTTTTGAATTTTTTTTTATAATTTTTGGCCTTTGAGGTGTCATACAAGTAAGCGTCAATTGTCAGTTTTGTCAGCGTCAGTTTTTACAATTTCAGCACATCTCTTCGGCCCGCTATTCCACAGATCAATAATCAGGGTGATACACATACAAGACAGTCCAATCAAAACCATAGATCCATACACATTCGCTGGTGTGAACAGGACCTTACAGGAACTCTATATGGTTAACACTAAAATTGTTGAGTTTCCCAAGGAAGCTTTTAAGGTATGCTAGTATGAATTCATTTTGTATGTGAGTGTGAGCTTTGTTGTGGCGCTATGACGCTGCTCCAAGACGCTAACAAAATATATTCGATCTTTAAAAATATGGATTCTAATGAATAAATAAATAATTTGGCTGGTTGCTCCCATTTGTGGTTTGCACCCCTGTTGTGTGCCCTTGCTGTGTGCCCCTGTTGCGAGCCCCTGTTTTGTGACCTTGCGGTGTGCCCCTGTCGCGAGCCCCTGTTGTGTGCCCCTGTTGTGTGCCCTTGCTGTGTGCCCCTATTATGATCCCCTGTTGTATGCCCATGTTGCCTAGCGCTAGCTACGGGGCGCTGGATTATGGACGTTAATTCTTATTTTTTAATTTCAGATACTAAGTAACCTGAGCATATTGTCTATAGACGGACATGAGATGACGAAGCTCACTAAAGATATATTTGCGGGTAGTGAAGCCGCTGGTAAATTGGAGAGGTTGCATCTTGTCAATGGTTTACTGTCTGATATACCCGTAGACACTTTTCAGGTAAGGATATAATATTTATATAGATTTATTCCAGGTTTAAGAAGTCCTGATTAATATTTATTTATATTTATGGTCAACCCACGTCAGTAAGCAGTCTGACTGAATAAAAGGAAGGGGTTGCCTCCAATGGGAGTAGCGCTCTATCTGGGGGACTAAGACCAAATGAAGCTAAAGCAATATTACTATAGTAGATTTCAAATAGCATGAGTTCAGTGACACATGGTATTTTATTAGATTTCTCAATGGTTTATGTTAATTTCGATATAATAAAGGATTACTATGATAGAGCGAGGTTTCATGAAATATTGTGAGTACTATTTCAGAGTAATCAAATGGAATTTCACTAGCTAGTTAGTTTCACTAGTTATTGGTAAAAACCTGTGACCGTGATAACTCATCCTATGTGAAATAGAGTATACTGGAATTCATATTTTCGAATTGACCAGGCGCCTATTGCCGCTAGGCGGCGCTGGTCCAACGCCATACAAATTGGAGTTAACGTTAACATTCTCGAATAGGTTAAAAACTAAGCCTAAAAATATTGTGTCTTCCAACTCGGATATCCCAAATAAATCATCAGGGGGATAATTTGTAAAAACTGGCAGTTGTTTGCCCCCCCCCCCCCCGTAGATACGGGCCTATGTCTTATGAAAAAAAAACCTGTCTTAAAGTTCTTACGGAAACGGAATTGTACGGATTACCCTCCACTCTATGTATGATCTGGGAAAAAATTTAAAAACCCAAAAAGTTCCCATTTTTGTGTGCTTACTACCTTCGGCCACATCATCGCTTACCATGGTGAGATTGTGGGCAAACATAATTATCCATTGCAATTGTAAAAAAAGGTGAAGTAATGTGCGATTATAGCTCCTTGGTAGTGACGTGAACGAGACGAAGGTCCGGGCTTCGAATCCTAAAATTAGCTTGAGCTTTCGGTGAAGAACATCGTGATATAGCACGGTGGTAGGGTACTTTGTAGTACCCACCTGGCTGGCTAATACCCTCGACTAGAAATGTGTATTCCGACAGCTGCACTTGAGAGCTAGTTCCTTCTAGGCTTTGTGTGTGCACCACCTTCGGACACATCACTTACCATGGTGAGATTGCGGTCAAATACAGTCATATTCGCACCTGAGATTTTTTTCCGTCCAAATCTTTTTCTTTTCTATAAAATCTTATTATGTACGGTAAGTATCATGGGAATACATATTTAGAAAATATACCATTTACACAACTTCTAGAAAGTGCTTAGCACCTTTGTCACAACCAGGTGTGTAGACTACGTTGTAGAATATTAGAAAAAATTAACTCACTATCGTATTATTCAGGTGCGAAAGGGCTATACACAGTAAAAAAACAATTTATGTTTCAGACCCTAAAGAAGTTGAAAACCCTAGACCTCCATGGCAACAGACTGGTAACTCTCAAGAGAAGCCAGTTCAAGGGACTCCGAGACACTGAAGTGCTTGATTTAAGGTAAACTATGATAACTGTGCTTCGGAAGGCACGTAAAGCCGTTGGTCCCGGTTATCACTTAATTGTGTTAGTCGTCAAGCTAATTGGAGGCCTCCTAGGCGGGTTGACAACTCCAACAGTAGGTTGTCCACTAGCCTACCTCCACCGATCCGCAGTGGGCACGCGTGGTGGAGTATTGCCCATTCCGTTTCACCCTCATTTGTGTGCAGGAGGCCTGTGCTCAGCAGTGGGACATTATAGGCTGATGATGATGATTGGTATTCGAAAAATTAATAATTGTTTTACATACTTATATTTTTAGATAAATAGATATCCTGTTGTAAAAACTGATTTTGGAGCCGAAAAAAAAAATTGGCTCACGTCATTTGATGATGCGTCACTTTTTCTTTCATAAGGATTGTGATCTTTTCCACGTTTCGGAGGTCTGCTTAGTGTAGCGAAATTCCAAGTCTATGCATACTATTTACTATAGCGTCTCTATATGGCCATGCCAAAAGTGTTGAATTTATGACATACGGCGTCCCACAAGGAGGCATATTGAACCCCATACTATTCCTGATCTACGTCAACGACTTATGAATCAACCTCCCAAACACAAAGATTTATGAAATGCGGAAAAACAAACGCAGAACGGCATTCGCGAAAATATTGTGATAATTTCATTCAAAGATATAAATATTTTGTTTTTCCGACATATAATTAAATTGCATGTGGAGTTACAGTTATACAAAGCTATGTTGGTATTTATTTTTGTACGGAACTCAAGTGCGTTCGTCTCATTTATTTATGAAGGAAACTCAGTAATAACTTTTTCAACGCACTTTCTCGTAAAGTGACTTTTAAAGCACCGATTTTAGTTTCATAATGCAGCTTATTACGCACTAGTGCTTTTTATTTTACATTACCGCACAGTTTAATGATAGGTATAATCCCGATTATGTTAAGTTTGTACCTCACTGCAAGTGATATGTGTGCAGACGAAGTATTCTTATATTTAAACCGGTAAAACAGTTCGACAGAGTAAAAAAAAAACCTGCGCACCATATTTGTTCACGTTCTCATTGTGTGGTGGTGAAGTTTTTATTTTTCCTCGCAAGTGTGTTGAAAAACGTCGCATGACACGCGTGCGTGATCATTACACTCTCGGCTTCCTTATCGCGTTCGCCTACGGCTTAATACCGCCTCGTCTGTAATAACCAACTTTGCACACATGTATCACAATGTACTATTATATTTGTTTCAGTTACAATAATCTAACAAAATTGGACGGCAGCCATATTGGTGATTTAACCAAACTAGGCTGGTGTAATGCAAGTCACAATCAAATACCAGAAATACCAAGGTGAGTAGCTTGTTTAATACATTTTACGTACTTTCTACGTTATAGGTCCCATTGTAAAAGTTGTTCATACATTAACCCCTGAAAATTTGGCTAGCGGTTGGAAAATAATCCTGTATTAGTTATTCTTCGTCTTCCCCTTCCTCGCCTTCTGTCTATATCTTCTATGACGTTTTTGATTAATTCGTCGTATCATAGAGATGGCCAAACATCCAAAATTTAAATTAAAAAAATAAAGAAAAGTACGTACATACTAAACTACTAAGTATTATTAATCGACTTCAAAAAAAGGAGATTATCAATTCGACACGTATCTAATATTATTGGAACTTATACAGGGTGTTGTTTTGGTCGGCGACAAGCGACCCTGGAGCGGTAGTACAAAATATATATACCCCAAAAATGGACTTAATTCCATTAAATACTGTAAATATCTTGAGAAATACCTTATTCAATTTGAAATAAAATTACTGCAAAGTATGGTTACTAGGCACGTGCACAGACTAGAGCTAGGCACAAGCCGCCATCGCCCCACCCCTTTACTCCCTCGTACTCCCGTTGAGTATTATGACCACACTTTAGCTTATTACATGATTTTCAAAATTTGAATTTTTTTATTTTTATTATTAATAAAAAATAAAGTATTTTTTTTAGCACCAGTATCATTTGTATTATCGACCCTGAGTCGCTCGTCGCTGACCAAAACAACGACCTGTATATTCACATATGATGTTCTATTAGGGCTTCCAAACAAATATACAAAATTTCATAGGTGTTTGTATGTATGTATGTTTGTCCACGCATATCTCCGAAGATATTAATCGGATTGTAAACATTTTATTGGTTTGCATTTACTTCAACTTAGGGAACAGTGCAAGTTTCATCGAAATCGGTTCAGTAGTTTTCAAGATATGGACAAATATGTGTGACGGCCTGGCTTATTGATACGAGCTACGGGTGTGGTGTCAAAGGAAAAACATCTCAAAACCTTGGTCAAATTCTAGTTGTCATTTTTAGTTTTTCTTAAATAAAATAAAAATGACGAAATAAAAAAGTAATTTAAAAAAATTAAATCGACTTCAACTACACTAAAAAATATGAAATAACTCTAATCTGACACTGATTTGAAGTCAGCGAAATATTTCAATGGAATACGTCGTGCTCTTTCGCTGACTTCAAATCAGTGTCAGATTAGAGTTATTTCATTTTTTTTAGTCAAAGTCAAAGTCAAAGCCATTTATTCAATTTAGGCCCCAGAAGGGCACTTATGAAGGTCAAATTTACTGAAGTTACCACCGGTTCGGAACTCGGCCTTCAACTGAGAAGAATCCGGCAAGAAACTCAGCAAGGTTACATTTTTTATATATTTTTTGGACAATCTGACTATGTTTGGCTTTTTTTTCCAAATATTCATTTTTTTCAAAAAAAAAAAAAATAAATAATGTAGTTGAAGTCGATTTAATTTTTTTAAATTAAGTACTATTTTATTTTTATATACCAAAACTACTAAAATACACTAAACTAGTACTATTAGTAATTGTTACTTACTTGTACTAGTTCTTAGTTTATTACTTACTTTACTAGTTTTTTTTATGCTTTTGTTAAATTTTAGAATGCCTATAATTCTATAAGTCTATACGAAATAAATTAACTTTACAAATAACAAAATTAGATTAATTTTAGATCTAATTTAAATTAGGATTATAATATAAGCATTTTAAAATGTTTTTTTTTTCAGAGGTATGTTCGCAAGGAACACTGTAATCAAAGTGGTACATTTAGATAACAATAAGATAAAGAAACTGGATACCAATAGTTTTAGAGGCATGAGGTTTTTGAGGTGAGCATAGTTTTAATGATTTGTGATAATTACAATTAAGTTACCACCTTCGGCCTCATCATCACTTACCATGGTGAGATTGTGGTCAAACACAGGCCTATACACAGTAAAAAAAAACAAAAATATTATAAAACAGAGTGAAAATATTGTTTTGACATATAAGCGTACATACCCCCTCTTTCTCTACTGAGATTTTCTATAGTGGCCACCTTCACCAACCTCTCGGTCATAAAAGACGGCACACTATACCAGGCAGCCCCTTACGAGGCGTCTGGGACCATCTGCGGTAGGTCACGCCGCCACAGTACTCGCCCCTGGTACTCAAGAGAAAATGTGAGTCGCACCGTGATCACTCACTACCATTTGTCCAGAATGGTACCGGAGCAGTCAAAGTCGCTCACCACACGCACCCCAGCACGCCAGCGCTAGCATGAGCACAAACGTATAAATACGCAGCGCAAACACCGGCACCAGCGCACCTTGTTGGTGCTAGCGGATTCAATCCCCGCTAGGGACGCCAGAGAAGCTGGCTCCCATTTCTCCAGAATGGTCCCGGAGCTGTCATGCACGCTCACCTCCCGAATACGAATACGAATCCACGCATCTACCCAATGCCTACAGCTGGGTTGCCGGAAAACTAATCCAACGGGTAGTCCTCTACTTTCTATCCAGGAAAGTGCCGGAGATGCAGTTCACTCACAGGAGCTCACTTGCTTGAGGGTTACTCACGAACCCCGCGTCTGACCACCAGGTGGCCCTTTGCCTTAGGCCGGTAACTTCAGACACTTGTTGCGCGCGAGGAATGACGCACGACCAACACATAGTCGAGCAGACAACATGCCACTCCTCTGCAACCACCACATAGACCAACGCGAGTCCATACCCAATGTCAGGTTCCACCTTTGCGCTTGCAATGGTGGAGGGCCTACCTGACCCCGCGTACCCTTATCCAAACAGCCGGACCCGTAGTTCCAGCTGCGAACCCCATCTGTTCGGGTCGTACAGACGTGGGCGTTGCTCATTTAGCACCACCCGGAGGACACGTGTACGGTGTTTAAGGCAGAACGTACGGACGCGAGCAACATTATCCTCCATATAAGCGTACAGTAGTACCCAACTAATATGGCTTACCGATGTACCTGCGCAGAAGATTCATTTTCAAAGCGCGGGAATCGCTATTGGTCGGCAGCTGCCGCCATGTTAGCGCGCGCCGTGCGGAGGGGCGTGACTTGCGAGTGAGACAGAACTAACAGCTGCACTGTATTATGAACCATATAGTAGTGGTCTAAGGTTGATTGTAAGTTTTAAGCATTCTTTCGTTAATCTTCGGGGCCATACTTTCTTTTCTGTGCGAACGAAGATTCACGACGCGCCATATCAGTTGGGTAATACTGTACGGCCCGCTTGATGGTAAGCGGTTATCGTAGCCATATTCACGCTTGTCGGTGGTGGGGAATTAGTACCTTCACAATACTCTGATTTATGTAATTTCACGATACAGTATGTTTTATTAGATTATTACTTCTAATCAGTCAGTCAATCCTATTGCAAAGAAAATACCACTCTATATTTATGAGCAGTAGCAAAAGCAAAAGAATTGTCTCGTTCATACTCATAAGCTTGCCCGTGCGAGAGAGACGGAGAGAGTAGTCATGATGCACATGCAGTGCGACGTGACGCCGCGCGCTTATTCACATACACTACACAAGCGGAACGTGTAAATGTATTGCACGTGCCAGATTTAGGTAACCGACCAGTAACTAGACACGATCGTCTTTTGACTTATGGCCGATTCCTATAATTTACGGACCGTTGTCGGTTAAAATTAAGAAGAAGAAGAAGAAATAATTTTTATTTGCCCACCATAGGAATATTATATCTAAGTTACAAACAATTCATTGAAAATTAAAAAATAAATAACAATATTATTAAACACAAACAAGATAGATAAAAAAAAAGAAATTATACATAGTTAAAACACAATATACATGGGGGACAAATATGGCCTACATGTCAGCATTATGCTGCAGCACATATCTGTACCACAGCGCTGGTCTTCTGCTGAGGCCAGCCAGTGATGTTACGGACATCTTGGTAACAAATTTAATAATACAGAAAAAGTAGACTACTTACTATTACTTTATACCTACATACTTATACATAATAACACAGTTACAAAATTATATTGGTAATATGCTAACAAAATCAAAGATTGAGAATGCATTGGAGATTTTGAATACATTAGACAAACTTAATTAGTAATTATCTAAATAATAATAAAAATAAAATAAAAGAAAAATTAAGACTTATATCTTTACTAATAATGAAGCACAGACCTCAAAGCTTTGCATAGCAGACCCTCCCATATGGCAGTAGCTATCACAGGTAAAATTAGCTTACGAAATGATCTATATACCCAGTTGGGCAATAAATAAACCTACCATTGGTAAGCAAAACGATTCGTGTTTGTTTATAGGCATAATTCTATTTTCAGACGACTATACCTCCAAGATAATCAGATAAGCGACGTGGGTAGAGGAACTTTTTCAGCCGTAACTAGAATAGGTACAGTTGACCTAGCTCGGAATAAGATCACTAAAGTCGATTATCAAATGTTTCAACAAGTCAAATATGCTGAGGTAAGTAGTATATTTATTACAGTGTGTGGTTTTTTATGCCTTAACTATTAATTCTCTCTATTCGAACACAACAAATCAAAACTAGAACCAAAAATACTGAATTGCACACTAAAAACAAACTGAGTATCAATTTTATGGTTTATGCAAAACTGTTTGAACTGAATGATCATCTAGCGCGATATTGTCACAGTTCTAATCTAACCAACTGTATTTGGAGTGCCCCGAGTCGGGTCTGGGTGATACAACATGTTTTGATGAATAGGTAGTTTTATTGTACAACAGTCATTATTCTGATATGCAATAAGTAAATTAGAGGAGAGTCTTAAGTTTGCGTAATTTTTGGACAGCGGTGCAATTAATAATATCCCGTTTTTTATGATGTCAATCGATCATGATTTTTGGTGGGATCAAGGGACCAAGTCAATAATGAGAGGCAAAGTCAGACAGCGCCAAAAAGGCCCCATACCAATTGATACTCGAATGGCACGTCATATTTGAGTACCGCTGTATTATGTATGGAGAAAATACGTAATTTTTCATGTTGTTCGTGGTGAACTGCGTTTATGTACATATTTGCGATAATTTTTTTTTGTTTCTTTCGGATAGGTATACCCTTTTTGTTACACACAGTATAGGTGAAGACTACATCAGGTAGGACTCTATAAAAAGTTTCAGCTCTAAATAAATTACTCAAATATACACACCAAATTGCTTCCAAGTTTATTGAATTAAAATCATAACTAACATGCCACAGGTCAATTAGGGTCATTATATTTTCACGTCACTCGCTAATCTTTATATATAAAATTCTACTGTACGTGTGTATGTCACTGAACTCCTCCTAAACGGCTGGACCGATTTTAATGTTTTTTTTTGTATGCGTTTGGGTGGTGCCCTGGATGGTTTAGATCCACAAATGACCCCGGCACATGGCGCTGTAGTCGATAATATAACCTAGATGCCGACTGCAGCGCCATCTCGCTGCCAGGGTAGGGTAGGGTAGCACCACGCGAACGAAGTTGCGCCGGGCAGCTAGTATTATTATAAAATGTTCTCTTTCGCGATCTGTGCTCAACCAAAGAAGTACGTACGTAAGAGTACTTTTATGGATACCAATTGTACGGGCAAAACCGTACATTTGCATTGTGTTGAACATTTCTGCTGACATGACAGTGCAAGCGCGTACATGCGCGACCTTATTTTTAAGTTAGTTTTAATTTTAATGCATTAAACGCATTCAGTGACAACAGTCGGCTTCTCAATCTGGACAATCCCTACCGACTTGACATTGACAACATCCTCTTCACCCTTTGACATGACATTAAGTGTGGTGGTTCGGACGTAGCCATCACACCAATCATAGTAAAAAACCGATAATTACCTTATTACTTACGGATATATTAATTTCTTTTCAGATAGTGAATCTAGCCGAAAACAAAATAACTATTATCGAAAGCCAAGCGTTTACTGACTTATATCTAGCCACAGTCAACATATCCCATAATCAATTGACGACGATAGAGGGAGGTGCTTTCCAGAACTGCAATAACCTGACTCTTCTGGACTTAAGTCATAATAAGCTGACTCAAATTAGTAAGAATGCCTTCGACGAAAACAGCTACGCTTATGAGTTCAAACTGTCTTATAATAGTTTGATAGATTTTGGACAGGTAAGAAAATATGTCTCAGTTGGTAAGACCTTCCAACGTATCTGCAGGTCGTGGGTTCAATTCCCACCCAGGACATACATTTGTGTGCATAACTATTTATAACATGTATGTATTTACAAAAAGAATATGTATATGTATTATATCAGTTATCTGGTTTCCATAGTACAAGCTCTGCTTAGTTTGGGATCAGATGACCGTGTGTGACGAATGTCTCAGGACATTTATTTATTACATAAGACGGTTTAAAATAGTCCCGACCCTTTTTGTTATATGACGTTAGAATGTGACGGATATATTTAATACCTGGTTTTTACTGGAGCTGCTTGTAATCAAATGTAATAAGTGTCATGGGATAAAGGCGTGGAAGAACTCTTCAAAATCGTTATTGACAACATACCATCAGGACGTTTTTGCCTGCTATTCAACCTTTATTACATGAAAAAAAGCTTGTATGTATGTTTGTTACTCAATTAACCGCTTACCATCACGCGGGCCGTAAGGTAGCAAACAGCTTAGTATAAAAAAATAGAGATTCAGAGTCAAACCGCAGATTCAATGTCTATAATATAAATCATAAAAAGAAACGGTCCTAAAATGGAACCTTGAGGGACTCCCTAAAAAATCTATAACATGACATTGAAATCTGAGTCTAATTTTGATACATGTAAGTTACAATATTGATTAAAGTTACTGATGATTAAATTTCAGGTGCCAATACAAAATATGACAGGAATAAGGATATTAAATGTATCCCATAATAGAATAACGAATATACCCAAAATGGCGTTTCCAAAATTATATGAATTGCATACAGTGGATTTGTCGCATAATAATCTTTCGGAGATATTTAACGCTGTCTTCCAGAATCTGTTCTCTCTGAGGTAAGTCATTTTACTATACAGATTTCCTTATATTTAGATTAGATTTATTAGATTATATTATATTGGCCCTGATTTTGTTGTTCACAACTAAACTAATTTTAATCTCACTATGTCTCTTTCTAACAAAGAACATAAGAAAAGGATGTAAGAAATTTAGTCCTGTCAAATTAGTCCAATGCTTGTTTTCAATATAAATTTAGTCGCCATCTATCGCGGTTACGCCTAAATACACGCAAAATAAGACGGCACAGATTAATTAGACAACTTAAAATATGTTCTATCCTTTTTCAATAATGTTCGTAAGAAAGAGATGAGATGTGACTAAAATTAGTTTAGTGCGATTTACAACAGAATCGGCACCATTGACTTCCTTAGCTTAAAATCTTTTACTTATATTTGACATTAACAGAGAAGGTAAAAAGAAAAAAAAAGATGTAAATCGCAGTAAACTCATTTTAGTCACATCATATCTCTTTCTTACAAACATTATTGAAAAAGGATAGAACATATTTAATGCTATCAAATTAGTCTTTGCCGTCTTCATTTGCGGGTATTTAGGCGTAACCGCGATAGATGGCGAATAAATTTATATTGAAAACAAGCAATTGCAATGGACTAATTTGACAGGAGTAAATTTCTTACATCCTTTTCTTATGTTCTTTGTTAGAAAGAGACATAGTGAGATTAAATTAGTTTAGTTGTAAACAATAGAATCAGCACCAATGTGTACTCATAATTGACCCTATTGATTAATGCCATAAAAGCAGGATATTATTTTTCGCCTTTGTGCCGGTTCGATTCCTGGCATAATCCTTACTAATATCTTTACTTAATATTATAAATCACTACCTACTCGTATAAGTAAATAGGCGATGATAGCTCAGTGGTAGTGACGTCGGATACCGAGACGAAGGTCCCGGGTTCGAATCCTACAATGAGCTTGAGCTTTCGGTGAAGGAAAACATCGTGAGGAAACCATAGCACGGTGGTAGGGTACTTTGTAGTACCCACCTGGCTGGCTACCACCCTCAAGTTGAAAATCTGTCGCCAAGCACCTATCGGTGTGTTCCGACAGCTGCACTTGAGAGCCAGTTCCTTCTAGGCTTTGTGTGTGCACCACCTTCGAACACATCATCACTTAGGGGGCGTCCATAAATTACGTGAGGCGTTTAGGGGGAGGAGGGGGTCGAGCCGAATCTCACCCTATCTTACGTGGGGGAGAGTGGGGGTCTCGGCAAATATCACGTAATTTTTTTCGCAAGAAACTAGTGTAAAATTGCAAGAACACTGGGTTCCATTTTCCAATATTTGTAGCTCCTTTAAAGTATTTTATTGTTCGACATTTTCACTGTGATTCTATACTACGTTAAAAAATCAGTAAAGTATTGTTTTTAATAAATCAAACGCAAAAAAGCACTGATTAACATACATATTTACGCAAAAAATAAGCATAGGTATTGAAAAATCTCACGTGAGATTAGTGGAGAGGGGGAGGGGGTCGAGCCAAATCTCACGACATCTGACCAAAGGGGGGGTGGGGGTGGAAAAAGCACTAAAATCGCCTCACGTAATTTATGGACGCCCCCTTACCATGGTGAGATTGTGGTCAAACACAGGCCTATACACAGTAAAAAAAAAGGCTACTTTTTATCTCGGTAACGCGGGTGAAACAGCGGACAGTTTTGTTTGTTTGTTTAAACGGGCTAATCTCTGGAACTACCAGTCGGATTCGAAAAATTCTTTCACTACTAAGTGTTATAGGCTAATAAAACGTGGATGAAATCGCGGGGACAGCTAGTTACAAGCATTTATTTAACTTACAATGTATGTATGTATGTCCGGATGGAATCTTGCAAGTCGAATTTCACCCACTTCCAGTGGTCGGATTGACTTGATATTTGGTATACATTAGTATACAGGGTGTTGTTTTGGTCGGCGACAAGCGACCCAGGAGCGGTAGTACAAAATATATATTCCCCAAAAATGGACTTAATTCCATTAAATACTGTAAATATGTTGAGAAATACCTTATTTAATTTGAAATAAAATTACCGCAAAGTATGGTTACTAGGCACGTGCACAGACTAGAGCTAGGCGCAAGCCGCCATCGCCCCACCCCTTTACTCCCTCGTACTCCCGTTGAGTATTATGTCTACACTTTAGCTTATTACATGATTTTCAATTTTTTATTTTTTTATTTTTATTATTAAAAAAAAAATAAAGTATTTTTATTATATTTTTTTAGCACCAGTATCTATTGTATTATCGACCCTGAGTCGCTCGTCGCTGACCAAAACAACAACCTGTATTGGATGACAATTCAAGTACAGTCATTCAAAAAGCTTGTATTAAAAATGAATTTTTTTACAAAGAACATATTATATTTATAAAAATACGTCAACCATTACGTCATCTTTCCAAACAGATTCCTAAACCTAAGCCACAACTCAATGGAAATCATAAAGCCGGCGACATTTGGCACGATACCGACGATACTGGAGCTAGATCTGTCGCACAACAAGTTGCACGATGTGTCGCGAGGTGCGCTCGCCAAGTTGGCCAGCTGTCGGCTTCTGGATCTGAGCTATAACCAACTGGAGAAGGTGTTTCAAATACCGATTAGTTTGGGGTAAGCATAATTTTACGTGAAGCTACCAGCGGTAAGGCTGGTACCTGGATGGGTGACCGCCTAGTGGTATTTTAATTTGAGCGTTACCCGAAGGCACGTAAAGCAGTTTATCTCGGATATCAGATAATTGTGATAGTCGTTAACTAGGCGGGTTGACAATTCCAACAGTAGCTTGACCTCTAGCCTACCTCCACCAATCCGCAGTGGGCACGAGTGGTGGAGTATCTGCCCATTCCCTTACACCCTCATTTGTGAAAGGAGGCCTGTGTTCAACAGTGGGACATTATAGGCTGATGATAATGTATTAAGATACAATACAAATAATGAGATTACCTAACTAAAAAATAATATTGAAACAATACAATTTTCATATTTTTTACCGACTTAAAAAAAGAGGAGAACTTCTCAATTCGGTTGTTTTTTTTAAATGTTTTTACCTCATAACTTTTTTTTTTTTTTTTTATTATACCACTAAGGTGGCAAACAAGCATACGGCCTGCCTGATGGTAAGCAGTTACCGTAGCCTATGGACGCTTGCAACACCAGGGGCATCACTCGCGCGTTGCCGACCCTGAAGAAATCTCTTCACGCCCTTTTGGGAAAACTCCATTGGGAAAACCACGGCGGGGGGAGCTCATTCCACAATCTGAGCGTCCGCGGAACTCCGTCATTTATTAACCGATTTGGAAAATTCTTTTTTGTTTGGAAGGGTACACTTCCCGTTTGGTCCCATTGTCATCAGATCAGGATTTGATTACTTCTTTGTGTACTTTGAAGTCGGTTACAGTTTTTTATCGTTAACAGTGAACTAAACTTCGCTCACAACAACCTGAAAGAGATTCGCAGCAACACATGGCCGTCAATGAACGCATTACTGCGGCTCAACTTTTCCTCCAACATGTTGGGCGACATGTTCGCGAGCGATAGTTTCTCCAGCTTGCTTACTCTGCAGAGCTTGGATCTGTCGAGTAATGGACTCACAAGGCCGCCGTGGGAGGCGCTCAGCTCGCTTACTAGCTTGCAGTACCTGTATTTGCAGGTAGGTTTTTTTTTTGATATTTTGGCGTCACACGGCTTGTGTATTTTGCCATTTTCCAGTAATATAATAAGTTCTAGTCACAATAAATCACATTCACATAGTCCTCAGTCAGTCACCGTCCATAAGTCATGTTTTAGTACAATGGTGGTTGTACTAAAACTTTTCACGGACATCTTGAGACAACTTGAAAAGTCATACACATGATTCATTTCATTTCACTTCACTGGTGCACATGGATTGATCTTTATTGGATAAAATACCACCGATAATATGCAATAAAACTCATAATACACGAATTTATGAAAATAAAAATGAAAACAACGTCACTGTGCAAGTTCCCGCCAAAAAGTACCCGCAGGTAGGTTTATTTAGCTTGTTGTGTTACCACACCACAACATATCACATCACTCCACATCATTCCACGCCATACCATATATTACTGCTCCACATAACGTTATCACACTATACTACACCATACCACCCCATACCACATCATACTAACACATACTACACTATACCACATCATACCACATCACACCACGACATCACACTACACCACACCACAATCCACCACTGCCAACCACATCACACCACACCAAACCACACCATACCACATCATACTAACACATACTACACTATACCACACCACACCAAAACATAACACTACACCACACCACAATCTACCACTCCGTACCACATCACACCATACCAAACCACACCATACCACATCATACTAACACATACTACACTATACCACACCACACCAAACCATCACACTACACCACATCATACCACGACATCACACTACACCACACCACAATCCACCACTCCGAACCACATCACACCACACTATTACTGAAAAACATGTATCCAAAAATCTAATTTCCAGGAAAACAATCTAACATCCCTCAGCAAGTCAGCGTTCGGCAACTTGCCGACGATATTCCAGCTAGATCTATCCGACAACCAGTTGTCGTCTATCGCGCAACAGTCGTTCAACGGCATGCAACAGTTGCTACATTTGTCGCTGAGGGGCAACGGGCTGGAACATATACCTAATGAGGCGTTCAAGGGGCTGGTGGCTTTGAGGTATGTTTGTAGTTTGTGTTTGCAGCGGCGTCGTGTGGCGAGTCGCTCACTTCCCTCCAATATGGGTGCGGGGGCGGTGGCTGCCACACGCGGCATACTTGTGAACAAGTGCTGCTTGTGGGGGCTGGTCTGCGCCGAGTTTGCTATTTATTTATTTATTAAATATAGATTCAGTCTACTTTGTAGTTTTGCCGATGCGCCGGGGCACGCAATTGTTGTCGGTGCGATTAGAATGTAAATATTATGGAATGAACCTAAGCTTGTTTTGAAAATAGTAATTGCTGAGTTTATTGCCGGCTCTTCTCAGCAAATGCAACCTTCCGAACCGGTATTAGAGTATTAGAGTCAGCTTTTCATAAGTGCCTGCGAAGGTCTATTTGAATAAATGATTTTGATTATTTTTTTGATGAGACTCCCAAATGTTGTCAGCGTGACTAGAATGTAAATATTATGTAATGAGTCTAAGTTTGTTGTTTCATCATAATTTTTAATGTTTTTTTTATTAGAAAACTGGATTTATCCTACAACGCTTTGGATAAGATTGATAATAAAACCAACGGAATATTAGACGATTGCCTGTCCTTAGAAATGGTGCGTATGTAATACCTACTTTTTTTCTGTTTTTAACGCTTTCTACCACATCATGGGCTGATAAAGAAATACTTCAAGTTGGACGGGCCAGTTGGCGTAGTTGGTTAAGGTTCACCTTACGCGCCGCAGGTCGTGGGTTCGATTCCCACACAGGACATGCATTTGTGTGCATGAACATGTCTGTATGTCCTGAGTCTGGGTGTAATTATGTATATTAAGTATGTATTTACAAACAAAAAGTAATATATGTATTATATCAGTTATCTGGTTTTCATAGTACAAGCTCTGCTTAGTTTGGGATCAGATGACCGTGTGTGAGGCATGTCCCAGGATATTATTATTATTATTATTATTATTCTTCCTTAGGCACCAAAAATCAATTGTAACATCATCGGCCAAGCCACATATGTTAACAAGGTGTAGAGTTTGTGAAGTTAGGGCTTGTAGAGTTAAAGCGTGTAGAGTTATAAGCATGAGATCTGATAACTTTTTGACAGTCCGAGCCATATAGTCTCGTCTGGGCAACATTTGACATGAAAATGTTTTTGGTGGGACTACAATTACTCAAAAACACTTTTGTTGACAAATCCTGCCATGGTTTTAATCTGTATTTCATTTCCCAGGTGAACCTTAGTTACAATAAATTTGGTTTTCTAACAAAGAAGATGTTCCCATCAAACCCATGGATACCGTACAGACTGTTGGAAGTCGACCTGAGTTACAATGAGATACCAGTACTTACGTTAGACTTGACACAGGGCACGAAGAAAATGAAGAAATTAAATCTGTCTGGAAATTATATTAATGATATTAGGAACAGTAAGTTACCTAACACTACACCACACCGCACCACACACCGCACACCGCACACCGCACATCGCACACCGCACACCGCACACCGCACACCGCACACCGCACACCGCACACCGCACACCGCACACCGCACACCGCACACCGCACACCGCACACCGCACACCGCACACCGCACACCGCACACCGCACACCGAACACCGCACACCGCACACCGCACACCGCACACCGCACACCGCACACCGCACACCGCACACCGCACACCGCACACCGCACACCGCACACCGCACACCGCACACCGCACACCGCACACCGCACACCGCACACCGAACACCGCACACCGCACACCGCACACCGCACACCGCACACCGCACACCGCACACCGCACACCGCACACCGCACACCGCACCGCACACCGCACACCGCACACCGCACACCGCACACCGCACACAGCACACCGCACACCGCACACCGCACACAGCACACCGCACACCGCACACCACCACACAGTTTCTTTTCGAGTTCATTATACCCAATTTATAAAATTCTTTTTTACAGATGTCCTCGGAAATATGACCTCATTAGAAATATTGGATCTGTCAAATAATAAGTTGAAAAATATGATATCGAGAACGTGTAAGTATACAATACATATATTTATTACTAGCTATCCCCCGCGGTTTCACTCGCGTCCTCGGGATAAAAAGTAGCCTATAATACTCGGAGATAATGGCCCTGATTCTGTTGTTTACAACTTAACTAATGTTAGTCTCACTATGACATAAGAGACATAAGAGAGTTAAATATAATTAGTTTTAAATCAAAATTATACAAGTGGTTGAGTGAGAAGTGTTATTATAGCCTGAATGAATTTTTTGTTAATTAATAATTATAATTTGCCACTAATGTATTTTATATTCATTATTTCTAATTTGTAATTTGTTAATATGAATTAATTTATTTATAATTTTATATTGTTTTGACATCCCACCCAAGGTTTAATTAGTTATATTTTTCTTATTTTCAGTAAAAATTTGAACTTGTTATTATTCAATTCCATTTGTATATTTGCATGCCTACATTATGTTAAGGCGAATCATGTAGATCTATTTTATTTACACTTGACATCTTAATGTACCATGTTTCACGCAATAAATGATCTTTATCTTTATCTTTATGTCCCTTTCTAACAAAGAACATAAGAAAAGGATGTAAGAAATGTTGTCCGGTCAAATTAGTCCAATGCTTGTTTTCAATATAAATTTAGTCGCCATCTATCGCGGTTACGTCTAAATACCCGCAAAGACTAATTTGACAGCTTTAAATATGTTCTATCCTTTTTCAATAATGTTCGCAAGAAAGAGATGTGATGTGACTAAAATTAGTTTAGTGCGATTAACAACAGAATCGGCACCATTGTGCTATTAGTGAAAGAATTGTTTGAATCCGACTGGTACAGTTCGGTTAACTAAATCTGGCACGTTCACAGTACTCACATATGCAATTTCACGATACAGTATGTTTTATTACATTATTGCTTCTAATCAGTCAGTCAATTCTAATGGACGAATACATAAAAGACCACTCTATATTTATGAGCAGTAGCAAAAGCAAAACAATAACTGTGTCCTTCATACTCATAAGCTTGACCGCGTGCGAGAGAGACGGACAGAGTAGTCATGTTGCGCATGCAGTGCGACGTGACGCCGCGCGCTTATTCACATACACTACACAAGCGTAACGTGTAAATGTGTTGCACGTGCCAGATTTAGTTAACCGATCTGTAGTTCCAGTGATAAGCGCGTTAGTATAGATTTGGAGATTTTTATGAATTATTGCACCAATGGACTGATAAATTAAATAATTTGAAACTCCATTTTATACCAAATATTTAACGATTTAACGTCAAACTCCGCAAAACTTTGAAATTACTTGACTAATCAAAGTCACACAAATGTCTGTCCTAGGGTTGGATCGAACCCACGACCTGCGACATTAAGGTATCTAATCAACCAAGCTACCAGCCCGTTATTTTTTTTCCCTTGCTGAGTTTCTTGCCTATTCTTCTCAGTTGAAGGCAGACTTTTGAGCTAGTGGTAACTTTAGTAGCTTTGACCTTGATAAGTGCCCTTTCAATGACTTTGAGCTATAGAGATATAATATTAATAGAGCAACTATACTAGAATATGTGCCGTGAGCACGGGTATGTGCAACGCTGCCTTGAAACGAACTGCGCGTTCATAGTTCGAACGACTAAATACATATAATGGTGCCGATTCTGTTGTAAATCGCACTAAACTAATTTAAGTTACGTCACATCTTTTTCTAACAAACATTATTGAAAAAGCATAGAACATATTTAAAGCTATCAAATTAGTCTTTGGCGTTTTCATTTGCGGGTATTTAGACGTAACCGCGATAGATGGCGACTAAATTTATATTGAAAACAAGCATTTGACTAATTTGACAGGACTACATTTCTTACGTCCTTTTCTTGTTCTTTGTTAGAAAGAGACATTGTGAGACTAAATTAGAATTGTAAACAACAGAATCAGCACCAATGAATGCGAATTTCTAAATTATCAATACTTTTACCGAGAACAAATGACAAGAAATTCATATCGACATGTTTTCTGACTGTAAATCACTATGTGTACGATATATCTGTGAATGCATCTATATGGAAACTGCCCACGCTTCGCAAAAAGTACAGTAGTACCCAACTGATATGGCGCGTCGTGAATCTTCGTTCGCACAGAAAAGAAAGTATGGCCCCGAAGATTAGCGAAAGAATGCTTAAAACTTACAATCAACCTTAGATCACTACTATAAGGTTAATACACTGCAGCTGTTAGTTCCGTCTCACTCGCAAGTCACGCCCCTCTGCACACATGGCCGCAGCTGCCGACCAATAGCGTGTCCCGCGCTTTGAAAATGTATCTTCTGCGCAGGTACATCGGTAAGCCATATCAGTTGGGTACTACTGTAATGTTAACGCTATCTCTATTAATATTCTTACTCTTTGATCCTTTTTCAGCCGACGTAAAATTCAATCTCCCAGACAATCTAACAGAATTGCACATGCAGAATAATGAGCTGGAAACACTGCCCATAGACAACATAGTGAAAGCAAAATATCTGAGATATTTGGACGTTAGGAATAATCATTTAAGTTCTTTCCAACCAGAGCTAGTTGGCAAAGTTAAGGAAGGATTGAACGTGTATTTTGAAGGTAAGAATAGTGTACTTAGCTTTTTTTTAAACTAGCTTTTGCTCCATGGTTTGATCCCCGTTCCCGGGATAATGTAGCTTCATATTGGTGAAAGAATTTCCAGAAACGGATCAGAAGATCCGGAGATTTCATCCTGCATCAAAATGACTATATAAATACTATTTATATAGTCATTTTGATGCAGAAGCTAATTACTATTTATTAAATAGTAATTAGCTTCTGCTCGCGGCTTCGCCCGCGTGACCTACAGGAAACAAATGACATATTTTTCTACAACAATAAAACAAAATAACTTCATCCCGCTTCGAGAGTGGAATTATTAAAAACGCTGAGACACGTATACATTAATTTTCAATCTTCAGCCTAAACACTTCACTTCCTATCCTAACTACTTAAACTGACGGACTTTCATACAAAATACGTTGATATATAAGTCAATCAGTCAGTCAGGATTTGAATTTTATATATATAGATAATAAATATTCTGGGACATTCCTAACACACGGTCATCTGATCCCAAACTAAGCAGGACATGCTTTTGTGTGAATGAACATGTCCGCATGTCCTGAGTCTGGTTGTAATTATGTATATTAAGTATGTATTTACAAACAAAAAGTAGTATATGTATTATATCAGTTATCTGGTTTCCATATTACAAGCTCTGCTTAGTTTGGGATCAGATGACCGTGTGTGAGGAATGTCCCAGGATATTTATTTATGACACTTAAGCTCCTAATTTTTTTTTTGTTACAGGCAATAATCTTAAGTGCGACTGCTTCGTCCGTCCTTTAAAACATTATTTCAATCATTTATCGCCATCAAAATTAGCAATGGATGAAAAATACAAAAATATAACATGTGCGGAACCCGTCAATATAGAAAACGAGAGTATATTGACGGTAGACGAAGAAAGATTATTGTGCGCTGGCAACATCGAGTCTGATACAAAAATAATGGAATACGGCAACACTGGGGAGTCTTTTGATTTCATTTTGGAGCCTGATTTAGCATTTAGGGATATACAATAGTAAGTAAAGAATTTTATTTTAAATATAGTTTCAGATAAGGATACAAGAAGCAAAAGTTCTTCTCCATGTCATAGGCTATTTGCGTGCCAAATTCCATCACGATTGGTAGTGCCGTTAAGGTATCAAGAGTTTACAAACATACATACTCGCTTTCGCATTTATTATATTTGTACTACTATTATTATTTTAATTATTATTTTTAGACGATGATAGCTCAGATAGTGACGTCGGATACCGAGACGAAGGTCTCGGGTTCGAATCCTACAATGAGCTTGAGCTTTCGGTGAAGGAAAACATCGTGAGGAAACCATAGCATGGTGGTAGGGTACTTTGTAGTACCCGCCTGGCTGGCTACCACCCTCAAGTTGAAAATCTGTCGCCAAGCACCTTTCGGTGTGTTCCGACAGCTGCACTTGAGAGCCAGTTCCTTCTAGGCTATGTGGGTGCACAACCTTCGGCCGCATCATCACTTACCATGGTGAGATTGCGGTCAAACACAGGCCTATAACCAGTAAAAAAAAACTAGTTTGCGAACCACGGTTTATCCGCTTTTCCGACGGTCTAACATTCAATGATGAAAACTATCTTATGTCGTAGTCTAGAATATATTCTATCTCTTTGAAGAATTTCATTCAAATCCGGTCCAGCGGCCTAGGTCTGCTATTACAATTGTGTTCCAATGAACTATCAGTGGTATCAAAATTGATAGATTTTAAAGTTTTGGTAGTCTATTAAATCAAAATTATGAATTAAGTAGTAATGGGATCGTGTCGGGATGAAATTTTTGATATAAAATAGCAAACTTGATTTGGTTCATCTTTTAAAAGCTTCGTACAGTAGTACCCAACTAATATGGCTTACCGATGTACCTGCGCAGAATATACTTTTTGTACATTCACAAAGCGCGGGACACGCTATTGGTCGCCGCCGCCGTGTGTGCGGAGCGGCCTCACGCGCGAGTGAGACGGAACCAACAGCTGCACTGTATTATGAACCTTATAGTAGTGACCTAAGGTTGATTGTAAGTTTTAAGCATTCTTTCGTTAATCTTCGGGGCCATATTTTCTTTTCTGTGCGAACGAAGATTCACGATACGCCATATCAGTTGGTTAATACTGTACCTACTTAATTTAGTAAGTATATATCTACAAGTTTGTATATCAGTTACCTGGTTTCCATAGAACAAGCTCTGCTTAGTTTCGGATCAGATGACCGTGAGTGAGGAATGTCCCAGGATATTTATTTATTAAAATGTTCACAGTTCACAGACAACAATATACGTGCATTGGTTTGTAGTCACTACAAATGACATCGCAGATTTTGTTATATACGTCCGAGACAACACAAACAAAGTTTACTTCACAAAACAAGTTGCGTACAACCTCCGCTCCTTAACAATTACCATAGACAAAGACTTCGAGATGGCGCTCAAAAGTGGCGGGAACATTGACATTTGCATTCAAGCTAAAACGTCAAACGACACGCCGAGACAATGGCATTCAAGTCAATGTCAAACCGCGCCAAAAGACTTCGATTCGTGGCTCAAAAAGTTAAGCATAGACAAGAGACGGCTGACTAAGAAAAAAGTTAAATATGGATGGTTTTCTAATAATGTTTTAGGCTTAGTAAGCGATTCAATTTTGATAACTCTGTGTATTTTTCTCGGGGTATGTTTGAAATTACATGATTTGGATTGAGTCTTGTTAGATTTTTGTGGGATAGTTCTTGAAGACTCCGCTTGGTTGGTGTGGCGCTAGTGTAGCTGGATTTAAGAAATGGAAGTAAAAACACGTTCTATACTATTGTGGTTCCATCATCAGACCAATACAATTTTATTAATTCAAATTAGTACCTTTAAAATGTACTCTAATGATTTTTATTAAGCACATTTAAGAAACAAAGAATATAAAAACAAAAAACGGTCTCATCGATTGTAGCGACATCTATCAACACAAAGATAGTTCACACGCAGATGCCTAGATGGCGCCACAAGTTTCTGCATCGCGCTAACGAAGTTCCAACAACATTCTACATATTATACAAGTGTCCAACTCCAAGATACGCTACACTAGCGCCACCAGCGATTGAAAGATAAAACCAAACGAATATGCTATGAAAAAAAAAACGAAAATTACTCAAAAAAGTATTATCACTGCCATGGTGTTCTTATTTAAGTTTCTGAGTCACAAAATGTTGTAATATAGCGTCTGAGATCTTTGATGGGGCACGGAAATATAGTACTTATTGCCAAAGGAATTGGGACTTATTTTAATAGTCAGCGAGATCTAAAATAAAACTCAAAAAGTCATTTATTCAGTTTAGGCCCTGGTAAGGCACTTATGAACGTTAACAAGTTTTTACATACAGTTGAATTTATTTCATAGTGAAGATACGGTATTTATATAACATATTTCCCCTCCAATAAATATGGGGCAGAAGTGGCTGAACCCCATAGAGCAGTGGTTCCCAAAGTTGATTGGACCGCGACTCACCAACAAAAAGTTCCAAATTCGGGACCTCTTGGTTGTCATGAAGGAAAATGGGGCATAACTATAATTGAAGGATTTGATCCTATTTTTAGGGTTCACTCTATATTTGGGTCCCCGCCGTGGTTTTCCCAATGGAGTACAGCATGGGGTTCTTCAAAAAGAGTGTAAAGAGGTTTATTCAGGGTTGGCAACGCGCGAGTGATACCCCTGGTGTTGCAAGCGTCCAAAGGCTACGGTAACTGCTTACCATCAGGTGGGCCGTAAGCTTGTTTGCCAACTAAGGGGTATAAAAAATAATTGGGAGCTGCTGCACTAGATTTTTTTTTGTCAAATGCAAACGTACCTATCGTCCACTCATTGGACTTGCTTGACCTATTATTACAATCGCCACAGGAAGATTAGTAAGATTATCGCTCTACAAATAATTGCAAAGATTCATGTAACTGTACCTACAGTTTATACATTCCCATCCTACACAATATGACATGGTGAAGCCGTTATTGATTTTAACCCCTCATGGGTCGAATTTCCAAAAATCTTCATATTTTGTATGAACAAAGTATTTTATTGTACTAGCTGTACCCCGCGTTATTGTTCAGGTTATTGAAAGGCTTGGAAAATAATAGAATTCTTCTGGTTACTCTATCTTTTATTGAACAGTATGTCAAAACGTAAACAACATTATATCGTCATAGAGACTACTCAATTTCTTTTTCCAATACCTCCCCTAAATTTAGTAGTTCTATGAACAATAACTTAACATATAAGTGTAACAATAACATAACGTAAATTAACATAACAGTACATAAGTAACATAAAACGAATTCAACATTAAAAGCATTAAATATTAAAATAAAGCCAATGCATTAAATAATTAACAATAATGCATAAATTTATCTCGAATATATGAAAACACTTGCTGACCTAGAGCTTTTGTGAATATGTCACCAAGCTGTTCTTTACTTTCAATATATTCTAAAGACATTTCTTTATTTTGAACTTTTTCTTTAATGAATTTATATTTTATATCAATATGCTTCGATCTATTATGGTAAACCGGATTCTGTATCAATTTTATAGTACTCTGATTATCAATGTATAATTTAAAATTCTTACACATACTTTCTTGACCTATTTCTGTAAGAAATTTACTGATCCATAAATATTCTTTTGTAGCTGCACAAGCTGCCATAAATTCGGACTCAGTCGTAGATAAGGCTATTGTTTTCTGTCTTTGACATGACCAAGTAACTGCTCCTCTATTTAAAGTAAAAATATATCCAGTTGTTGATCTCCTAGTATCGGTTTCACTAGCAAAATCAGCATCGGAATAACCTTTTAAAACACTATTAGAACAGCTTGATGTATAAAGAATTCCTAAATTATTCGTTTTAATAAGGTATTTTAAAATTCTTTTTACATAATTCACATGTTCTAAAGTGTAACAATTAATATACCTACTAGCGACATTTACTGCATAACATATATCAGGCCTGGTTACACAAGATAAAAACAATAGACTTCCTACTGCTTTTCGATACGGAAAATTAATATTGCATAATATTTCCGATGAATCATTTTTATTAAGAATCACATTTGGATCTGCGGGTACTGTACAAGGTTTAGCGGTAGTCATGTTAAATTCTTTAATTATTTTATTTATATAATTTCGTTGTGATAGAAAAATAGAGTTGTCAGCTCTGTTAATAAGTATTTGAATACCTACGTAACCACTGACATCTAAAATTGTAATTTTAAATATTTTTTCCATCTTTTGTAAAATAATTCCTAAAACATCATTATTCTTTGACATTAAAAGCCCATCATCAACAAAGATACATAAGATTACCTTAAAATTCTGAAAAACACCGTGATAAACACAATTATCAGCTACACATTGAATAAAGCCAAGTTCTTTCAAAAAATTGTCAAATTTATTGTTCCAGCATCTGGGTGCTTGTTTTAGCCCGTATAAAGACTTCACCAGTTTACATACCTTTCCTTCGCTAGTAACAACTCCTTTTGGTATTTCCATATAAATTTCTTCCTCCAGTTCTCCATACAAAAATGCTGTTTTAACATCAAATTGACAAATTTCGTATCGATTACTTACCGCAATGCTAAGTAATAAACGGATAGAGTCATATCTCGTAGTGGGAGAAAATGTTTCTTTGTAGTCAATATCTTCCACTTGACTAAACCCCCGTGCACACAAACGTGCTTTATACTTATCTATATCTCCATTTGTTTTGATTTTGATTTTAAAAATCCATTTAGATGTAATGATATTCATGTTTTTCTTTTTTGGGATATCTGTTATAATCCATGTTCCATTTTCTTCATGAGATTGTAATTCATCCTCTATTGCACGTTTCCACTTATCTGAATCATGACATTTTAATGCCTCTTCATATGTTTCAGGTTCCTGCATAGTGACATTTACCATATATTTTTCTGGAGCATTTAATTTGTCTCTGTTTCGTAAGTTGTAACGTGTAGTTTCTATATTAATTGTACTCATTTCAGATGTACTCGGATCATCGTTCATCGATGTATTATTTTCTTCACCAACTGTTGTTTCAATGACCTCAGAGTTTTTATTTAATATATTTTGCTCTTGTTCTTTATTGTCAATATCAAAAATGGTATATTTTTGTGAGTCATTATTATAATAAGTGGTATATTTTTCAAAATTAACATTTCTGGAAATAAGAACTTTTTTTGTGACAATATCAAACATTCTGTAATTTTTCGTATTTCCATCGTAACCAATTAATATCATTCTTTTACTCTTCGCTTCTAATTTACTACGTTTCTCATATGGTATCATTACGTAACCAATGCTTCCAAATTCCTTAACATATGATAAATCAGGCTTCATGCCACACCAGAGTTCATAGGGTGTTATATTTCCTGTTTGCGATGAAGTAACTCTGTTGTTTAAATAAACTGAACAATTTACAGCTTCTGCCCAAAGATATGTAGGCACATTTTTAGCATACAACATTGAGCGCGCCCTTTCCATAATTGTTCTCAATTCCCGTTCAGCTCGCCCATTTTGTTCTGGGGTATATGGTGCCGTACATTCATGTTCTATACCATTTTGTTTTAAAAACTCTTGAAAGTACTCACTTTTATATTCTCCACCATTGTCCGTGTGTAACGTTTTAACACACTGACCAAATTTATTGGTCACAATTGAGCAATACTGTTTGAAATAGTCCAACACGTCAGATTTATGTCGTAAAAAATAAACGTAACAAAAGCTGGAAGCAGCATCTTTAAAAATCACAAAATATTTACATCCTCTTATAGACTCTTGTGACATTGGCCCACATATATCACTATATACTAACATACCAGGCGATAATTCATTTCTTATCGATTCTTTAAATTGCTTTTTCTGTTGTTTTCCATAATGACAAGCCTCACAAAAGAAATTTCGATCAATATTTTTTATTTGAATAGTTCCATTTTTCACCATTTTCAATAACTCATTGACACACACATGTCCCAATCTGTCATGCCAAATTTGAAGTTCATTTTGTTTTTCCGTGACATCACACTCAGCATCAAAAATTTCTAAGTAGTTTTTGTTGCAGTTTATCAAACTTTTTGTTTTGATTGTTATGATCATAAGTTTGTACATATTATTGCTACAAAGAGTGGCATAAGCAATTAACTCGTTATTACTAAATATAAGTGCCAGTGAATTCTCTTTTATAATTTTAAATCCTTTTCTCATTAAAACACCTTCCGAAAGTAAATTTTTCCTAAGTTCAGGTACATACAAAACATCATCAATTCTTCGATCAATCCATTGACCTTTGATGTATTTTTTTAATAAGTACGGTACCTTTTCCTTGTACTTCCAGAGTAGCTTGATTGCCAAGTTTTACTAATGACTTATAAGTATTGAAGTCTGATAAATAATCTTTTCTAAACGTAATATGCATTGAGGCACCACTATCTAAAATCCACATATCTTCGTCATCAATAGAATTTATCTCTTCCATCACAAGTGCATTTGCTCTGCTTGTTTGATATTTTCTTTTCATTTTACAGTCACGGGCAAAGTGACCTCGCTTGTTACAATTATAACAAATAAATCTATGAGGTTCTTCTTCTTTAATTTCATTTTCTTCAGTATATCTATTTTTATATTTTTCTTTTCCATATCGTTGTTGGCTACTGTGAGCCGTAACTAATGCTACATCATCATCTTCTTCTTTTGTCATACTCTTTTCTTCGTCCAAAAGACGAGCTGTTAAATTCAATATAGTTTGTCTACTAGGATCCATCGATAACCATGCTTGTCTAAAATTTTTATATTTGATTGGCAAAGTTGATATTATTTTCGTAATAATAGCTGTATCACTTATTTTTTCCCCGCTTTCTTGTAATTGTTTCGCAAGACTTTCTACTTTTGAAATATGCATAGCGATGGGTTCATTTGGTGTTATTTTATATTCATAAAACCTTTCATGAAGAATCATTTTATTTAATTCTGTTTTCATATCATAAATGCTGTCTAATTTTTCTATCATTTCTTTCGTGCTGTTACAATTTTCAATAAAAGATATTTGCTTATAATCCATGGCAGAAGTGATGATGAACATGGCTGATGCATCATCTTTTTCTCTTTGACACTTTTGTTCAACACTTTCAACTTCTTTTTCTTGTGTCGATTCGATGAAATGATGCAATCCTTTTGCTTTTAAAGCCAACTGAATTTTAAATTTCCATTGTTTATAATTTTTGCCGTCAAATTTTTCAATTGTAGTTTTCAGATCCATTTTAAATTTGGTGTTAATTTTTTTTTTCAAATCTTTGTAGGTACTTACTTTAATATACAATTTGCTCTTAATATTTATCCAAGGGCGCTGGGCCCATAACCTGTTCAGGTTATTGAAAGGCTTGGAAAATAATAGAATTCTTCTGGTTACTCTATCTTTTATTGAACAGTATGTCAAAACGTAAACAACATTATATCGTCATAGAGACTACTCAATTTCTTTTTCCAATAGTTATCATCCGCGTTCCCGTGATGAAATGAAAGCATAGCATTCAGGAATAATGTTGCTTCCTATTGGTGAAATATATTCAGAATCGGATCAGTTCTCCCGGAGTTTACCTCCTATATTCAAACTTTACCTCTTTATAATAGTAATATATTTATTATCACATTCAAATCTTTGTTTGTGAAAAAATTTGGCTACCAAAAAACCTTACCTTCGTTGTCTATCGGTTAACTAAATCTGGCACGTGTAACATATTTACACGTCGCGCTTGTGTAGTGTCTGTGAATAAGCGCGCGACGTAAAACGGCATTTCATACGCATCAGGAATATTCTGTCCGTCTCTCTCGCGCGCGATCAAGCTTATGAGTATGAGGGAGACAGTTATTGTTTTGCTTTTGCTACTTATTAATACAGGGTGGTGTTTTGGTCGGCGACAAGCGACCCAGGAGCGGTAGTACAAAATATATATTCCCCAAAAATGGACTTAATTCCATTAAATACTGTAAATATGTTGAGAAATACCTTATTCAATTTGAAATAAAATTACCGCAAAGTATGGTTACTAGGCACGTGCACAGACTAGAGCTAGGCGCAAGCCGCCATCGCCCCACCCCTTTACTCCCTCGTACTCCCGTTGAGTATTATGTCTACACTTTAGCTTATTACATGATTTTCAAAGCTTATTTTTTTATTTTTATTATAAAAAAAAATAAAGTATTTTTTTTATATTTTTTTTAGCACCAGTATCATTTGTATTATCGACCCTGAGTCGCTCGTCGCTGACCAAAACAACGACCTGTATAGAGTGGTATTTTTTTGCATTCGTCCATTAGAATTGACCGACTGAAAAGAAGCAATAATGTAATAAAACATACTGTATCGTGAAATTGCATATGTGTGAGTACTGTGAACGTGCCAGATTTAAATAACTGCTGTAGATTCCGTGCCTCTATAAGTATGTATAAGTTACCTAATGTCTCGACGCACTATTAACTCGATGTTTCCTTTATTTTGTGATATAAAAACAAAGATGAATCACAAATTGTAGCTTTAATTTAAGAATCTCTTTAATATTTACAATTATACTGTATTTTACACATTCCATATTATTTTTTGTAGTTTAAGGAAAAATGAAACCGTCCATTGTGTTGTATACATTTTATTATTGTATAAATAAATTTTATCTTATTGATTAATAAATGCATTTTTATTTTCTAACCATCGACGTAAAAAAAAGGCGGACGTATTCTCTCTAACAAAGAACTGTGTCGCTTAAGTCGGCCACCTCGCTGTACGTACAAGCCGACACGCACTTATTAGTCGAGCGCGGGTAAACGGCAACAGAGTCTCGTTTCCCGCAGAAAAGGTGGCCGACTCTCAAAGACACCGTTTTTTGCGAGAATGTCCGAATGATTTTTACGTCCTTGTTTCTAACAATTTTTTTTAAATTAAATCTATATTAATACTTATAATTATAATGCGCAATGTCGCCGCGTTGTCTCTATATATGTCTGTGTGTGTTCTTTATATATCAAAAACTACTGCATGGATTTTGATGCGGTTTTCACAGTTGCGTAGACGTTCCTTGAAGGTTGTAGGTTATGTAACATTGCGCTATGACTAAAGGGAGTTGAGCAGACACCGCATTAACTAAACAAGTCGCATTTCACACAGGCGGGGCCGCGGACAAAGAGTAGTTAAAAGTTATTTAAATAAAAGATCACTGTTACTTAAGTTATACTAATTTTGAAGACTTGTGTCATCGGGCCTACTGTACCTAAAAACCAGTGCATTATATGCTTTAAAACTAAAGGATTAGGCTCCATTTCGGCGTAGGTTGGGAGGGTGTATTCCCAACCGCCCCATTGCCGACATCCCCATTAATGGGGCCGTTGGGAATATAATAAAATTATTTAAAATAGTTCCCAACCGCCCCATTGCTCTATCCCCATTAATGGGGCCGTTGGGAATTTAATAAAATAATGAAAAATTGTTCCCAACCGCCCCATTGCTCTATCCCCATTAATGGGGCCGTTGGGAATTTAATAAAATAGTTAAAAATTGGGAATACACCGTTGGGAGATGTGTGATATTTTTAGACTAAAATGGACTTTAGACACATTCAACTTAAGACTTTTTTTTGTATTCTACTGTTTTTATTTTCTTCAGTCCATTTTCTTCACTTCTTCATACTCTGGCTCCGCGAATGATGGGTGATCGACTGTTTTGTACTCTGGTATTGATTTGTACGGTGATGAAGCGTCTGGGGTCCAGTTAGGGTTGTAGGAATGCCAGTCTTCAAGAACAGGGTGATGGCCTGAGGGAAAAAAAATACATTATTGATAAAATTATATTATTGGTGAGAGCTGTGCCTCGAAGCCAATTCTATTTATGCCCTACGCACTTATGAAGGTCAAAGCTACTGTAGTTACCACCAGTTCGTAAGTCGGCCTTCAACTGAGAAGAACAGGCAAAAAACTCAGCAAGGTTACTTTTTTTTTAATTTTTTGACAGTCAACTATATTGGCTATTTTACAAGCTTTTATTTAATTTGTAATGTATGTATGTATGTTCGGGTGGAATCTTGCAAGTCGAATTTCATCCACTTCCAGTGGTCGGATTGACTTGATATTTGGTATACATTAGTATATTGGTACAGTCAACAAAAAGTACAGTCAACAAAAAAAGCTTGTATTAATTGAATTATTATACAAATTCAATGCTTGTATTAAAAATTTAAAAAGTATTTTTTTTCCAAAAAATTTATTCCATTAGCAATATTAGTGGAGGTAGGTACTTATATCCCCCAGTAATATTGATCGCTAAATTAAAATGATTTTGTGAAACCACGCGGTAATAAAGCAAGCAATGAAAGTGTTGAATTCAAGCCTGTTTGTTGGAAAAGCACCCTTAATTATAAAATAGTAGGTACTAAAGTTACTAACAAAATCTTAAAAATGTCTTACCAATGTCTGTCAATGATAAGCTTCTTTCGTGACCTGTAATAAAAAAAAATATTTACTTTTTAAAATTTAAGATTTTGTTAGCAACTAACTAGAAAGGATTGCACTCTAAAGTATAAAATAAACTAGAAACTTCTTAAAATGAGTGAGTTCGACACTAGCGCCACCGAGTGATGACGGAAGTGAGAAGAATTACGACAGGTGAGTATTTTGACGTTTTTCAATAGGCTGAATCTCGAAACTCACTTCACTTCACTTGGCCTTGATTTTATCTAGAGAATACCAAAACAATAACAAGCGATATGACAATCGAAGTGAGTGTGAGTTGCGAGATGACTTTCGAGATGATTTACCTTTTACAGAATAGCATAGCTGGCTATATTTAGGTACTAAGCAGCTATCAAGTCTAGAAATAAGTAATTTATAGAAAAAAACTTAATATACCATTGAATTATTACACATAGAAACAAAGTACACGCGCGAAACATAATCCATTCAATTGGAGCCATAATGGCTCCAAATGACCGCCGCGCTGTCAGTGTACTGACTGGCGTTTTAGTGAGTGGAGCTCTCAGAAAAATAATAAATATGACGGTTTGTGCAGTAAAATTGTGTCATAATTCATCAGGGAAGAAAGATTAGAATTCTGTTGTAATATTCCACAGATAAGCCACTAATTTTATTGCGTAATTCATCTAAAATAACAAAATTCAAAAATAAAAATACTTCACTCCGATTTCGAGCAAAGTGTTGCCAGCTGTTTGTGTGCGAAATTTGTGTTGTTTTACTTAATTGATACCGATTTTGTTAGAGTAGGAAGTAGAGTAAGTAATTGAGTCCGATAAGTTGTTTCTTTTACTTATAGCTATTATAACTGACTAGCTGTCGCCCGCGGTTTCACCCGCGTTCTTGGGATAAGTAGCCTATAATACTCGGGATAATGTAGCTTCATATTAGTGAAATAATTTCGAATCAGACTGGTAGTTTTACACAGTAGTAGTTTTACAGGTAGTTTTTTTTACAGATATTGACCCGTTTAAACAAATAACTCTTCCGGTTTATTGTATTAGTATAGATTCAGTTAGATATTATAAGAATGTATAGCTACTCGTCTTTTATACGATAATGATAATTAAATACTTACATACTTCTTAATCTTCTTTTTCTATACAACCTATCATATATGAAACCTATCATTACCAATAATACCTACTACAAATTGTACGATCGTTCATAGCTTTGCACATTGTCTTGGTTTACTATGTTAAAATACCCGACATAAGTACTATGAAACATAACCATTAAACTAGTAATAAATAAATAACAGACCTGTCTATGATAAATTATCTAAGACGCAGAACATTTTAAACTATTTAATTAATTTTATGAATACTTACTTCCAATTTCATTCACTAGTATCGGAAGGTTAATTTTACCGAAAAAATTCGTTTAGCTTGCAACATTACTCGTGCGCTTGTGTGCGTGTCAGCGAGTGTAATTATATGGTACTCACGCACACATTGGTTGTCAAGTGGCCTACGAGTCGCGAGGATTTTTGTTCGATACTTCGCTTCTAAGCGTAATAATTCAATGTAATATACAAAATTTTGCAGATAAATCAGAAAATTCAAATATCGCTGACGTAATCACCATGCAGATGCAGACCCCCATCCCCCATGTCACCAAGACCCCCCCCCACCCCCTTTACTGCTGGCCCCTAAACAGGTTAGAAGGTATAATCCTAATACGGCGCAATGGTTTCCTCATGATGTTTTACTTCACAAATATATGAGTAGAATAAATTCCTTACCGTGGTGTTCCATATGTGGTGACCACGACCAGTCGTGGTGGTGATTCGCTTTCGATTTTAGAAGGGTGAAGAAACTTGCCACCTGTAAAAAAAATGTTAGATATAAAAGTGGGTGAGTGAGGACTTGAGACGTCGGAAAGTGTATAAGGTAATAGGGATTTTTCTTAAATACAATTTTTTTTCTAATTAGTCCGTCAGTTAGATTATCAAAAAATACAGGACACGTACTTTTTGCTTTACCAAATCATCAAACTTACAACCGATTTTTGACTCGCTATAGAGTCAAAAATCGGGAGTGGGGGCTCGTGATGTCACTTTAAAGTAAAAAGTGTATTCTAACGTGACGTCACGCGAAACTTCGATACATATCTTCATATATTTTGTCGACAGAAGAAAAAATACGTCCAATATTTTTAAGTCTAATATTTTTTGATAATGTGAAAGACGGACTAAGTAGAGATTTTTAGATTGGCCTAGCCCATTTAGTTTTCATGAATTCTATTATATTTATCGGCTGCGCAGACAATTCAGAATGAAAAAAAAATCCCCGCTTGGACTCCCCTACTATTACGGCAGAATTATTTTTTGCACATATAACTACGCACTAATACCAAAATGGCCGCGAGTTTGCGTCACATCGAAATCGTCAGATTATTGAATGGGACACTCCCTTAGAAAAACTGAAAAGCCCGATATTTTTTTTTCATTTTCAAATTTTCATTTGCAAGTCTATAGCCGCTCCCCCCACCGATGAAAAGGTACATTATATAACATTTTTTTCTTCTTATTATCTAAGCTTTGCAACCCAATAGGTGTCTATGACGCTCGAGTAAATCCCTATTTAGCATCATGGGCTCCCCTACTATAACAGGCGACTATTACTGTCCCTTTCTATCATTGTTCAATGAATTAAGATGGAGATACGGATTTACTATAAAGTATGTATAAATATATTTCAAAAAAATAAAAACAATCTGCGGAGTGCGAAATGAAAGTAGAGCTGTGACCAAATCAAATATCCTTGTCATTTAAGCGTCACTGATTGACAGATAGAATTAATTAGAGATCAACATTGATCAAACTTCTAAAAACTGGGGGCTAAAACAGTTATTAATTATAATTGGTGTAGCTACAAAACCCGTAATTTTAGGCAGATACTTACTAAACAAAAAACAAAAATGGCAGACACGAGATGCCATTTTGCGTAATTATACCTCGTTATTTCAATGTTGTTACAGTTAGAAAAAATTATAATAATTGCCTTGTAACCAGGTTTTTAAATAATTCGCAACACTTGCTGTGATTTTGCATGGTTTGGTAGTTTTAACGCGTTTGCAATTTGGCGCTATTATTTTTACGCATTGTTGATTCCTGTGCGCGCTTTAAGGCGCCAAGGAGGGGCAAATATATCACCTAGGGCAGGGATGGCGAACCTTTATTGGGGAACGTGCCATTAAAAAAAACCTGGCCGTGTTGTGCCGTCAAAGAATCTTGACTTAGTGACTTTAATCGACAAAAATAAAACTCTACCTATTACGGTACGGTTCATGAGATACAGCACACTAAGACAGACAGACGGACGGACAGACGGAACGGACGGACGGAACGGACGGACGAACAGCGGAGACTTATGAATAGGGTTTGGCACCCATTGGATGAAACCCAAAAAAACGAACATATTCAAATGATTAAAATTCACTTATCTAAAGTGCTTAGGCTGTGCGGGCCCAGACGAACATGATTCATTCAAATAAACAAACTTCCCATAAAGTGTTTCTCACATACGTGTATTGTTGATGTTCATTTTCAATAAAAAAAAAGATTTAGAAAATAAGATCGTAGACAAAGAATTTAAAACGTCCAGAAGGATAGTCGCCTCTATGGGAACACGAAATAAACAAGCCATAATTGACAGTATTTAAAATTAATAAGTTTAGGTAATTAAAAGTGACGAAATCGCAATACTTACACATGGTAGGTTAGTTTTTAGTTTTTCCTTGGTTTTTATAAGTGTTGTGACCAATGATATTATAATAGAGATATGCTACCCTCATACTAAGCGGCGTTCAATTATTGTTGCATTAGGTGAATGCGAAAGATAATACGGAACGTATGGTACAGAAAGAGATAGCTATATGTAGCCGCTAAGCAAAATTACGACAATTGTCTGAATTTGTCTGCAACAATTAGCGTGCGTTAATGCGATATCTACCTCTTTTTATTATAATATCATTGGTTGTGACGGTATTTTAATACGCAAGTTGACATTTTTTATTTAATCAGTACTGCGAGTATGACGCGATGACAGCCGTGCGCAATACGAACTGAGAGCGATTTGCTCAGGAGCCCCTCAAGCGGAGTGATATTAAATGTCATGCTTTAGTAAGGCGGACTATCCATCTGGGTAGAGGCACGATGCCGTATGAAAATCTTTGATCGTATAGTAATAAAAAATAATTATACGTCTATCTAATGATTGCTTTGCGGTGCATTAGAATTCTCTTTCTTTCTTGCAGCTTACACGCACATAAATACCTTAGTAGGTAGGTACTTATGGCCACAGCCACAGTCTCACAAATCGACACAGAAAGGGAATGTCTAATGAGTTAAAAAAAACATGTACGTATGCCTAAAAGTGAAGTTATGGCCGCGGTTGCGATAATGAGACGCGAGAGTTTAAAAAAAAAACTAGCCGCTTTTATAAATTAATTTTCGAATGAATCAGAATAAGTAGATCGCCTAAAAACCTTTTGAAATTCAATATATCGACGTGTTGAAAATAAAAGAAGGCAGAATGAGTCGAAGCGTCATTCATCCGAAACGTGTAAAAAAAAAATATAGATCACATGAAAAAGTGCACCGTCATTCTATGAGGTTTTTTGTAGGCCCATTCTTTTTAACGCGATGGAGGGAACGCATAGCAACACCGAGTTCGATTTTCAAAATCAATGTAGAATGGAAAGTATACAACAACATTACATTCGATTCATTCAATCGAATTGTCTATGGTTTTGGGAGTCGTCCTTTGTAAAAAGAAATAACCAAACCGTTTTTTTTTTAATATCATAGGTATGTTATAAGTATGGACCCAGTATGTATTTTCCCCTTTGATGTAGGTATTAAATTAGGCTAACTTTTTTATTACTAAGTACTGAATATATTGCCGTAAATAGAAGTACCTATAGACATCTCGTCAGCCTATCATTGACAGCTCAATAAGGAGTTCTAAGATAGTCTCGTGAGGTCTCGTGCCATCAAAATGGTCATCTTTTTACCATGGTTAACCGCTTTCATTGATCAACGCAAAAAACATCGATTTCATCAGAATAACAATTTTCGAAAAATTACAAAAAATCTGTATGTACAGAACAGTGACGATTTCGTCAATATCATTATGGTGGATTGGTCAATCAGCTATTACACGAATTGCCTAGGCAATTCCTTAAATGGCGATATTATGATCCCAATCATAATCCCATAGGCATTATGATTGGGAACATGTAAACAATGTATATGGCCCTACTAGGTATAAACTATAAATTATAAAACCTACGGACAATAAAATAGAAGGATACGTAAATACGTTTGTACTCAGCACGCGAGTCGAGCGAGCGAAGCGAGCGGGCAGCATATAAAGTACCTACTAGTAAGTAGTATGACTAACCTTAAAACTCATTAAAGTTTTGATAATATGTTTTAGTAATATGCGCTAATTTCAGTTTTGATAATATGTGTTGGGCACGGCTGGATGCAAGCGGCCCAAAACCGTTCGAAGTGGAAGGCAATGGGGGAGGCCTATGTTCAGCAGTGGGACATCCATAGGCTGATATGATGATGATGATGATGAATATGTTTTTAGTTATATATTGTTAGAATAAGGTTTTTTGTATGTACAGTTTTGGGATACATAAAGATTTCGCTATCACCCGTGTTATCGGCACAAAAAGTGTCGCTACCTGCGTGCTAAATTACATTGGTGTGCCATTGTGGCGTCAAGAGATAAACAAACTCACTTTCGCACTTATTATTATAGTAGCATAGAATTATACCAAACATCTCGCAAATCGACTAAAAAACATTGTGACCCGAATCGGATCGTCGATTCAACGTCAAAATTGCGGTGGTCAGTAATCGCTGTACGCATTAACACGTTTCCTGTCTAGTACTTGTCTTTGATCGTGGTCTTTGTACATAACGGTCTATATGTTCCTTTTTTGAAAGTGTTTCAAGAAGTTTTTTTTTTTTTAATTTGTAAACACCGTTTTCTAATAATAGGCCTGTGGAATGTCATTCCCGTTAGGCGCAGCGCTGAGGACAGACTATGCGTGCCGCACTTTTTAGTCTGTGAAAGAGAACCTGTGCCTATACTTAAATTTCTAAGCTACTGCCAAAGAATTTAAAACGTCCAGAAGGATAGTCGCCTCTATGGGAACACGAAATAAACAAACCATAATTGACAGTATTTAAAAGTAATAAGTTTAGGTAATTAAAAGTGACGAAATCGCAATACTTACACATGGAAGGTTAGTTATTTAGTTTTTCCTTGGTTTTTATAAGTGTTGTGACAGTATTTTAATACGCAAGTTGACATTTTTTATTTAATCAGTACAGCGAGTATGACGCGATGACAGCCGTGCGCAATACAAACTGAGAGCGATTTGCTCAGGAGCCCCTCAAGCGGAGTGATATTAAATGTCATGCTTTAGTAAGGCGGACTATCCATCTGGGTAGAGGCACGATGCCGTATGAAAATCTTTGGCTACTGCTTAGAATTTTTGCTACGCACCCGACGCGCAAAAAGTCTGCGAAAGAATAGGATGTAGGTACCCAAATCTCTGTTCATCAAAAGCACGTAGACTGCCTAGAGGTAATAACCTCTTAAGACGCTCCCAAATCTCAAGTGGCGTTTCAGTATTTGTTTAATCGATGTGTATTTTACACTTAAACGGCTACCGTTCAAAAAAGAAAAAATAATACAGCAAAAAAGCGATTGAATAACCTAAGAAATGAGACCAAAAGAAACACATTGGTTTACGGTTAATTGGTTACATTATATTGTAATAGAATTAATTAATGTATAAAGAAATCGATAGATAGATAACTTTATTATACAAAAAGTATTTGTCTAAGTATACAAATAAATGATTAAAGTTTAATTCACTGTAAGTACAATAGGCGGTCTTATCGCTAAGAAGCGATCTCTTCAAGAGAACCTAGGATGGAGAGGAATTTAGACACGTTATTAGACGGTGGCAAGGATGTTAAAAAAAGTCGGATATATTCTCGCTAACAAAAAACCTGTGTCACTCAAGTCGGCCACCACGCTGTACGTACAAGTCGGCACGCAAACATTAGTTGACCGTGAGTAATCGACTCTATGTAAACGGCGACAGAGTCTAGTTTCCCGCGGAATAGCCAACTAATAATGTGTGCGTGAGAGGTGGCCGACTCCATAGACACAGTTTTTTGTTAGCGAGAATATGTCCTCCGTAGTCTTTGGACGGTGGTGTATTAATTTTATAACAAATAAGTTATTGTCATAAATTTAAAATTTCATTAGTCTTTGCCGTCTTCATTTACGGGTATTTAGACGTAACCGCGATAGATGGCGATTTTATATGGAAAACAAACATTGGACATGAACATGTTCAATGAAAGAAGAAAGAAGAAAGAAGAAAGAAGAAAGAAGAAAGAAGAAAGAAGAAAGAAGAAAGAAGAAAGAAGAAAGAAGAAAGAAGAAAGAAGAAAGAAGAAAGAAGAAAGAAGAAAGAAGAGAAGCTTTCATAAGCCAAAGGCTATGTCCAATTCTTTAGAGTCGACTAAAGTTCTCTTTAGTGCTGAAACAATAATTATTCGTCTAAGCAGACAGTAGAAACACATAGCGCTATCAGAACGCTTTTAGGAGTATTTTTCTCGCAAACACCGTGATTTTCACGGCGTTTACGCGTTTTGTTCATCGTTCTACAGCAAGTGGCCGGATGGCCTCCTTGAACGGAACATAGTTGTGATGGATGTGTTAGTAATAATAGCTCAATGGATTCCGAACCATTTTCGTCACGTCGATTTCAATTGTTTTAAAGGTACTTAGATACAAGGGTCAGCTCACACTGAGACGTGGCGCGCAATATTTAAAGTAACAATAGTATATATAAGTTTATCATTTTATTAAATATGTTGTAAGAACTTCCTCCCTGACCTGTCCAAAACATTCCAACCAATTCAATTAGGCTTTGGGACCAGAGGAGGATGTGAGGCTGCTGTCCATGGTCTCCGATCCAATATTTTAAATAATGGAAGTGAAGTGGTGGTAAAGGTCGATGTGCAGAATGCTTTTAACTCTGTTGACAGAACAGCGTTACTAAAAGAAATAAAAAATCACACTCCCAAAATTTATAACTATTTACTTCAATGCTATAGCAGACCTTCCACTTTAGTTTACAATAATAATCTTTTGTATTCATCAGTTGGCTGTCAACAGGGCGATCCCCTCGGACCAGCTATATTCAGTCTCGCTATTCATCCCATTATATCATCGCTTAAATCAAAATTCAATTCAAAAATACTTAGATGACGGCACCTTAGGAGGTGATGTCTCTTCAGTACTACAGGACGTAAGTTCACTCATTCAAAATTTTAAAACCATTGGTCTAAATCTTAACTTTTCGAAATGTGAATTATTTATTTCAGATTTGGTCCCCGAAATTAAGAAAGTTTCCATCATTAATGATTTTAATACATTATGTCCAAACATAAAAGTCCTGAACAAAGAGACCCTTCACCTCCTAGGAGCACCAATTTTAGATGAGTCCTTTGCCCCTTTCATCAATCATGAAACGTCAAAATTTTACAACATTAGAGATCGACTTTTAGAAATAAATTCTCATATGGCCTTCACTATTATTCGGTTTTGTTTATTTGTTCCAAAATTCACATATGTCATAAGTTGTTGTCCTCTGTGGAAACATAACAGCCTTATGACATTGATATTGATAACTTGATAAAAAAAACTCTGATCAAAATTCTAAATTGTCCATTAAATGACAGATCCTGGTGCCAGGCATCACTACCCATACGTTTCGGCGGCCTTGGCATCAGAAAAATTTCTAGTGTTTCTCTTCCGGCATTTTTGTCCTCTACTCATGGTATCTCAGATCTTTTTAGTAAAATTATATCTCAATCTCTAAAAAATGCTGAGATTCCCTACATGGTAGAGGCCAAAAATGTCTGGATGACAGCCTGTCCGGGGGAAAGCATTCCCATCTATCCGAAAATCCAAAAATTTTGGGACGAGCCGCTCTGTAAGTTAGTACAACGAGATTTAATCAACTCTAGTAGTAACCTTTCAGAGCGAGCTCGTCTCCTCGCAGTCTCAGAGCGTGAATCAGGGTATTGGTTACAAGCCTTACCATCTACCAACATCGGTACCTTGCTAGATAATACGTCATTTTCCTTATCAATTTCATTACGTCTGGGTGCATACACAAATGAGTCACATCGCTGTCTATGCGGTACCGCCGTCGATAGGCTGGGCCACCATGGTCTGTCATGCCGCCGCAGTGCCGGTCGATTGTCACGACATGCGGCAATCAACGACGTCATCCGTCGGGCTTTCGCTACTGTTCACGTGCCGGCCATCTTAGAGCCGAACGGTATAGCACGTGACGATGGTAAGAGGCCCGACGGAATGACGTTGTTACCCTGGTGTCGTGGAAACCCGCTAGTGTGGGACGCCACATGCGTCGATACTGTAGCACATTCCCACCTAGAGTCGACATCCAGGGTGGCGGGCGCAGCTGCTACTGCCGCGGAGAGCTTAAAGCGGCGCAAGTATGCGGCCATCGGTGACGGCTACATATTTGCGCCGTTTGGAGTAGAAACTCTCGGACCGTGGGGCCCAGAGGCTCATAAATTATTCAAAGAACTTTCGACGCGCCTAATAGAAACATCCGGAGACCAAAGGGCTGGCTCGTACCTCGATCAGAGGATAAGTCTCGCTATCCAGCGAGGTAACGTAGCCAGTCTTTTGGGCACCCTACCCATAGACAGCGACCTAAATTCCGTGTTTTATTTATAATCTTCTATGTGTAAATATTTTTATTTTTTATTTTTATTATTAGGCACTTTTCCATTTTTTTTTTTGTTAGTTAATTAGCTTAGTTGTACATAATTATGTTACTTATCTATAATATTATATAAAGATCAACCTAATATTAAAGTGTTTCATAAAACTAAGTAAATGTAAAAAGAAAAGTTTATTTAGTAAACAAAAAGATAAACATTTCAGGGAGAGAATTCGGATATACCTCGCGGCGCGGCGCGAGTCGCTTGTCACGAATTCTGAAGTAGGCATATTCTGTGCATCATCCCTAAAACATAATCATCTGTGGACCAGTTCAAAAAAATGTAGAGTCAACTAAAAATAGTGATGTAGAACTAACCTTGGCAGAACTGACAGCAATTTTGAAGACTAGCAACACCAAGCCGATGGCGACAGACTTGGCAGCCATGATTGTGGTCAGCACCATCCACGTGGAAGTGGCTCCGACGTGGAAGATCAGGGGCATCATTGCCATTCCCATTTTTTTCATGGTTTTACCTTCTGGTGATAAATAATCTTATAAAGTTTCCATGGCAAATTTTGAACTGTTTTGGCAGTAATTTTTTTCAGTAAACTAAACCTATTTGTAATCTTTATATATAAAATTCTTCTGCACGTGTGTATGTCACTGAACTCCTCCTAAACGGCTGGACCGATTTGAATGAATTTATTTATATGCGTTTGGGTGGTGCCCTGGATGGTTTAGATTCACAAATCAGCCCGGCAGATGGCGTTGCAGTCGATGTAGGGTAGGGTAGGGTAGCACCACAGGGTAAGGTAGCACCACGCGAACGAAGTTGCGCCGGGCAGCTAGTTTTTTTTGTTTTTAATTAATTTATTTATTTATTTATACAGGGTGTTGTTTTGGTCGGCGACAAGCGACCCAGGAGCGGTAGTACAAAATATATATTCCCCAAAAATGGACTTAATTCCATTAAATACTGTAAATATGTTGAGAAATACCTTATTCAATTTGAAATAAAATTACCGCAAAGTATGGTTACTAGGCACGAGCCCAGACTAGAGCTAGGTGCAAGCCGCCATCGCTCCACCCCTTTACTCCCTCGTACTCCCATTGAGTATTATGTCTACACTTTAGCTTATTACATGATTTTCAATTTTTTATATTTTTTATTTTTATTATTAAAAAAAAATTAAGTATTTTTTTATATTTTTTTTAACAACAGTATCTATTGTATTATCGACCCTGAGTCGCTCGTCGCTGACCAAAACAACGACCTGTATTATACAGGGTGTTGTTTTGGTCGGCGACAAGCGACCCAGGAGCGGTAGTACAAAATATATATTCCCCAAAAATGGACTTAATTCCATTAAATACTGTAAATATGTTGAGAAATACCTTATTCAATTTGAAATAAAATTACCGCAAAGTATGGTTACTAGGCACGTGCACAGACTAGAGCTAGGCGCAAGCCGCCATCGCCCCACCCCTTTACTCCCTCGTACTCCCGTTGAGTATTATGTCTACACTTTAGCTTATTACATGATTTTTAAAAAAAAAAATTTTTTATTTTTATTATTTAATTTTTATATTTTTTTTAGCACCAGTATAATTTGTATTATCGACCCTGAGTCGCTCGTCGCTGACCAAAACAACGACCTGTATAATAATAAATTGATTATTCAACGAGCCGTTAGCCGATTTTAACCAGCTTCTCAGTGAAGTTACCGGTAAATGAGGAGTTTTCTTATGATACCTCTATGCTTATGCTCTGTGCTCGAAGCGCTTGTGGTGTAGCATGGCTACCACCGTCATGGCCGGTACCTGGATGGGTGACCGCTAGAGGTATTTCAAATCGAGCGTTTCCGTTCTTCGGAAGGCGCGCAAAGCCGGTCCCGCGGTTATCACTTAATTGTAAATAAAAAAATACGTACGTCGTCCAGTTTCAGCGATCTTCGGTTTGATTTCATCATAATGTAAAAACTTTCCTATCTCACTTTTTCCCAAATGTCTATCATTGAAATCCTCCAACCATTTCACACAATAACTCGAATATTCATTAAACTTAGTTTCCAATTTTTCTTCTAGAGCTGTTAAAAAGCCTAATTCTATTGTTTCCTCAGCGTGCACTAACTGTATGCTAATAAAAAAAAATATTGATATTATTTTTAAACGAAGATTCATTTTCAAATTTAAATTTTCTGACGCGTTCGGAAGCTCCGGTTTTAAAATTGTGACTGGCCAGTTTTCATTCTATTTGAAAGTGTTCTATGCATACCTTCGCTAAGTTTTTTTGTGGCCAAATTAAAATGACATTAATTTAGTACGCGTATCTTAAACTAAGGGGTTCAGTTTAAACTGGTCTATTTTGGCTAGTTGAAAATTTCGACTTTTTTTGTAACCTGCCAACCAAATAGCGTTTTTTTTCAAACTACATTTTTGGCGTAATGATAATGATCATTAAAGTTTAGAATTTTGAGTTTCGAATTACTTATTTCAAAATGCATTTACAAACCGAAAATTAAACTTTCTACCATGAACGATTTAGCCTTCTAGTTACGATATGTTATTTCTAACAATTTGGTCAAAAAATTTACTATAAATTTCAATTAACGGTACCTCCTCCTCAAGTTTTAAGCGATCAAGATGTTTTAAGCCGATGATAGCTCAGTGGTAGTGACGTCGGATACCGAGACTACGGTCCCGGGTTCGAATCCTACAATGAGCTTGAGCTTTCGGTTAAGGAAAAAATCGTGAGGTAACCATAGTACTTTGTAGTACCCATCTGGCTGGCTACCATCCTCAAGTTGAAAATCTGTCGCCAAACACCCATCGGTGTGTTCCGACAGCTGCACTTGAGAGCCAGCTCCTTCTAGGCTTTGTGTGTGCACCACCTTCGTCCACATCATCACTTGCCATGATGAGATGAGATTGTGGTCAAACACAAGCCAAATATAATAATTAATAATTTAAAAAAAAAACGTTTTTTTTTGGGTTATCTGTATTGTTTTTGAAGTTTTAAAAAAGTTTCAGGTTTAGATACAAAGACAAGTTCGATTGAGGACTTTTTGGCGTGAACTTGTAGAGAGACGTTGTGTTTTCATTTTTATTTTCATAAATTCGTGTTTTTTGAGTTTTATTGCGTATTATCGGTGGTATTTATCCAATAAACATCAATCATGTGCACCAGTGAAGTGAAATGAAATGAATTATGTGTATCGTGTCTTTTCAAGTTGTCTCAAGAAGTGAAGTTTTAGTACAATAACCACCATTGTAACAAAACATGACTTTTATGGACGATGACTGACTGAGGACTATGTGAAAGTGATTAATTGTGACTAGAACTTATAATATTACTTGAAATTGGCAAAATACACAAGCCGTGTGACGCCATTGAAGAAAAAAATAAAAAACTCCGTTACCATATAAATAGTAGTAGGTACCCCAGATTTCTTAGTTCTTACTGAGTATACATACCGAATGGTAGTACTTCGAATATGTAAGGAACCCTAATAATGGTTACTCATGCGACCTTAACCGATTTACTTTTGACTTTAAACACAATTTTACTTTTGTTACGAGTTTTAAGCCCGTATTACAGGATCGAAAGCTAGGTATGAACAAATAAATTTTGCTTTGGCCAAGGAAATTTTTATATAAAAAAATTCGCCTCTAATTCAAAAATGGATATTGTGTTGATTAGTTACATTAATAAAGTAGGTCATTTATTTAGCTTTCAGATTTGTAGAAGTGTGTATCGAGAGACAAATATTTTATTTATTATTAATTTTTAAAGATGAATGGTGTAAAATCACTGTTGATCCAGTTGTGGCCACCTATTTCCACCTAAGTTAAGGTAGAGGAATTCATTGACTATCAAAATAACATCAAAATCAAGTTCCTAGACATTCATTTAGTATGCTTCAATAAGAATCAACGCAACAAATACATTTTTTAGCAAGATATTTATCGATTAATTACCAAGGGCCGCTAATCGTGTCTGTTAAGAAATTAGAGAAAATTATTATTTTTGCTTTTACAGTGTCACAAAAAAGTTCCTATACACTTTCTTTCCTTCTTAATAATTATGTATATTAAGTATGTATTTACAAACAAAAAGTAGTATATGTATTATATCAGTTATCTGGTTTCCATAGTACAAGCTCTGCTTAGTTTGGGATCAGATGACTGTGTGTTAGGAATGTCCCGGGATATTTATTTATTATTTATTCTTTCTTTATTCTTTCTATATTTCTAATCGAGTATGAACGTCTATTTCTTTCAATATACTTAATTAGTCGGATTGTCCAAATATACCTATATACATATACCTTGCTGCTATCTCATGCAGAGCCAAACTTATAACTCTACACGCCATAACTCTACAAACTCTTCACACTTCACAAGCTTGACTCTACATGAGATCTAATAACTTTCTGACATTGCGAATTGCGAGCCATATGATCTCGTCTTGGCAACATTTTACAAGAAAATATTTTGGTGTTTTTTTTTCCTAAAACTCATTTTGGTTCCGCGGTGTAATAAAATTTATTTTGTTAACATATTCTTAGGGTTCTATACGTTTAGAACAAAATGGGACCTTTTGTTTTAAAGGAGAATGGCAAGGTACCATGTTACTTGGGACCCATTGATAGGGGTACCTTTTATACTGGAAACTTATTAATAATTGTAGAGCGTTATAAAAGTAATTATAAAGCAAATGGAAAGTATGTTGTAAAAGCCGGGAGAAAAAAGATATGAGAGGTACAACGAGATCTAGTAAGTAGTTTTTTTTAAATTCGTCGTTTATACAATTTATTGTGATAATAAGATGTGTGGCATATTTTTGGTATCTTTTTTTACCTTCACTTGTATGCTTGGGACAAAGGCAAGGCAATTTTGAACAAGCAATTGGCATGAAAATTGATGTTTTGAGTCATGGGCAATTTTACATTAATAATGTAATGCCGTGCGTATTTATAATATCATTTTTTTTTATCATATTGACGGCATCTCCATTGTTTTTATTTGTCTATCAAATTAGAATCTTTACTTTTTTGTAGTTGACAACGCACGATCACGGCATTTGAATTGAATTTATAACTTTATGCCAGAATACTTCAATAGAACTCTTAATATTTTCCTAAGAATAGCGACACTCATAGTTTGAACACTAGAAATAAGCACAGATATAAATATATCTAGATAACGCAAGTATCATGATCTGTATGAAAAACAAGCGTGGCATTTTTTGAATACATACCTACTATTTCGTCACAACCACTGTAATGAAAAACCAACTCAAGAATCGTGGCATTTTTTAATTACATACTAAGACACTAGCACTATTTAGCGACGAGTAAAACCAAATCAATTCAAGTGAACCGATGCAATGTGAGCGCGAAGTAGGTGCTCTTGCGTTATCTAGGTATATCTATATCTGTGAGAAATAAGCACCTTGCTGTTCCTTTAACTCGGCTCAGCAAAGTCCTTAACTCTTTCAAGGGGCGATGTATACGTTTATATAATAAAGTACCCAAAGAAATCCAATCGCTACCTATACATAGATTCAAAAAGACAGTAAAACAGAAGTTATGCACGAAAGGCTACTATAATGTTACTGATTTTGTAGATGACAAGAGTACATTTGAATGATTGTTCGCTTTGCAGGCTATTGTTATATGAATAATATGTTTTGTAAATTATAATACTTATAAGAGTGCACATTAAAAGAGAAAAGGACTTGCTGAGTTTGTTGCCGGAGTCTCCTCAGTTCAAGTTGTATTTGGAACCGGTGTAGAGTCATTTTGTTAACGTTGATAAGTGCCTTATCAGAGCCTAAATAAATACTTTTTGAATTTGAACTCAAGAATACAGTAATTTCTATATTTCATAACAGATGATTATGATAAACGAACGATATTTACATCGTTAGGAAGATAATGTGTAAGTTATAACGTAGCTGATTAGAATTTAATGGCATAATGATTTGAATACCTATGCCAGTGTCGTTTTAAAATATTGTTCTCACGGTACACTTCAACCTAAAAAACGTATTGTGGAAAGATTTCACTGGATAGTTTAAAAATCTATATTATAAATAAATAGAGGCCAAGTGCGAGTCTGTCCGACTCACGCACCCAGAGTTTCTACTTAGACGTATATTTCACTATAACCTAAACAATACCTACAATAGGGGTGCAGCCTGCCTGGGTAACAAATTTATAATTGTAGGTAGCAGTCTGTGTCTTCGTCTTGGTTGCAGGACCAATCAGCCTCATCGCTCCGCTGCGGAGATCTCATCAACGAGCTCGGCCACCGTGGGCTTTCGTGCTCCCTAAGTGCTGGCCGAATATCACGGCACTCAGCTATTAATGACATTATCCGCAGGGCTCTTGTTGTCGCTAACGTGCCTTCCGTACTGGAACCAGTCGGTATTGCGCGGGGCGATGGCAAGAGACCGGATGGTATGTCTTTGATCTCATGGAGTGTCGAAAATCGCTGGTGTGGGATGCCACATGTGTCGATACACTCGCGCCAACTCACCTACCGGCGACTTGTAAAGCTGCAGGGGCAGCTGCGGCCAGTGCGGAAAATTCAAAATTCATAAAATACGCATCGATTGGACCCAATTATATTTTTATGCCTTTTGCGGTCGTGACCATGGGACCATGGGGGCCCGAAGCTCACCGTTTTGCTCGCACTTTGTCATTAAAATTGATCGAGTCCTCCGGAGACCAGCGGGCGGGGAGCTTTTTCCGTCAAGGCGTCATGCGTCAGCTTGGCTAGCCAAAGAGGAAACTCTGCCAGCCTTCTGGGAACCGTTAATCAGAAGCAGCGGAAGACTTGAGGAAATTTTCTATTTACCTATATAGTTTTTATTTTATTTAGTTTTCTGTACATATTTGTTGTAAATAAATAATTCATATACCTACTATTGTAGGTAATTAGTCCATTAGTTCGATAATCAAAAAACTTATTTGCTTTGTCAAATCAATAAAAAATTCAAACGAAGCAAGTGACATCACTTGTTTGTGAAAAGTGTACCATCGTGTGACGTCACGCGGAACTTCAACACACCATATCTCCGTAATTTTTTGTTCAAATCTCGCCATGATTCTTTTGAGACATGATTATTTTTCCAGAATTATTTCAATTGATTAGGTACGCAGTATTGTTTCTATGGGTCTCGATTGGGACTTAAATTGTTAGTTCATTATAGGCTTCTCAACAATATTCAACAAAACGGCAGTAAAATAGGGGGCCGAAACCGTAAGCTGAAACCTAGTCTATAAATAGCGTTGCCAAGCGTCCGGATAAAGCCGGACATAGGTAGGCTTTTTGATTGCGTGTCCGGCCAAAATAAACGGTGTCCGGCTTGTCCGGCTTTTGTTAGGCTTATTACATTTCGCAAACGAGCGAGCGCGAATTTAAATACTTTGATAAATGTTTAATCTGGAATTTAATTTTGTTTTTTTTTTACACCACTTATGTGGCAAACAAGCATACGGCCCGCCTGATGGTAAGCAGTTACCGTAGCCTATGGACGCTTGCAACACCAGGGGTATCACTCGCGCGTTGCCGACCCTGAAGAAACTGCTTCACACCCTTTTTGAAGAACCCCATGCTGTACTCTGAGTGATGACTATTTGACTGATTAATAATGAAGTACCTACCTAGACTGATTTGGCATTCGATTTTATTTTTTATTTCACTAGAATTTAACAAGATTTATGATAATAATCAAAAAATTGTCGTACATATTAATACCTCAATAATGTAGGGTGTCCGGCCATTCTACCCAAATGTCCGGCCAAACTGGCTGGCCTGTCCGGCTATTAGGTTTGGCGACCTGGCAACCCTATCTGTAAATAAGAAAAGCCACAATGTTAATATTTGCTTAGAGGCATCTTATTACAGTAGGCAGGTAGGTAAGTAACTAGACACTTATTTTTTTGTTCGCACCATATTATTATTTAGGCAGAAGTGTTTTTACAACACGGTTACTTGCTATCTAGTTTCACTTTTTTAGGTACCGTTGTCGAATAAAGGTTGGCGTCCACTTAACTACCATATCGGAATACCGAAATATCGGGATACATTTTAAGCGCCTTTGCACATCATATTTCTTGTGTCTTATCAGACACAAGACATAAAATGTATGGGCGTATCTGATCAGACATTTCATTTAATGTGTATGGTCTCATATAACCACCAGAGCAACTGAATGTCTTATAAGACATGTCTGATAATAAGACACACGACATTTTTCTTATAATGTGCAAAGGGGCTTAGTGTCGGCATTTAGGGAGACATACAATTTATTTCTTTTAAAAATCGGTTCTACTGGTGATACTCAGCAAAAAAATGGAATCCTAATCCTAACTAATATTATAAATGCGAGATTGAGTTTGTTTTTTTGTTACGCCTTCACGCCTCAACTACTCAACGGATCATCATGAAATTTGGCATACAGATAGCCAATGGAATGAAAAAGGACATTGGCTACTTTTTATCCCAGGAACGCGGGTGAAACCGCGGGGGGACAGCTAGTATGGTATACATTGAATAACAATAGAGGTGAATTATTGTTATTCGGCTCGGCTCGATCCAGCGTCCTAGTGTACGCGAGCCTTAAGATCTTATTTTGATAGGAGAAGATTTTTATTATTAAAAAATAATAGTTGTGTGAAGTGAACGAGAGAAATCAGCTTCCGGGAGCCAAATTCTTTCGATACAATAAAAACACAATAGGTCAATATTGACACATAAGTTATTATGTTAACCTACTCCCTATAAATTATAATAAAGTTTATCAGAAAGTGAATACCTACTTATTAACAGGTGTCCGAAACGCATTCATTCGACGGCCGCACTGTAGTGAAGCTGGATGGGGTAAACATTGGTGCCGATTCTGTTGTAAATCGCACTAAACTAATTTTAGTCACATCTCATCTCTTTCTTACGAACATTATTGAAAAAGGATAGAACATATTTTAAGTTGTCAAATTAATCTTTGCCGTCTTATTTTGCGTGTATTTAGGCGTAACCGCGATAGATGGCGACTAAATTTATATTGAAAACAAGCATTGGACTAATTTGACAGGACTAAATTTCTTACATCCTTTTCTTATGATCTTTGTTAGAAAGAGACATAGTGACATTAAAATTAGTTTAGTTGTGAACAACAGAATCAGGGCCGACAGACTTTTCAAAATATTTTTTTTTTTCAAAATTCAAAATCATTTATCAAATACCTTCGCAGGCACTTATGAAAAGTCTGACTCTAATACCGGTTCAGAAAGTTGCATTTGCTGAGAAGAGCAATACTCAGCAATTACTCTTTTCAAAACAAGATTAGATTCATTACATAATATTTACATTCTAATCGCACTGACAACAATTGCGTGCCCCGGCGCGGCGGCAACACTACAAAGTAGACTGAATCTATATTTAATAAGTCAATAAATAGCAAACTTAAGTAGATCAGCCCCCAAAAGTAGCACCTAATTTCATTCAGTTTGTAAAGTGACGTAGGAATATTGTAAGAATGTATCGGGACTGGCCCTGGGCCAGTAGATAAGATGGTTGGTGACAATCGTCATCGTTAGTAAACGATCAACCTTTGTATGGGATTGACATAAGAGATTGTTAAAAATCACGTGATATTTCGATTTGAAATGTCAATCCCATACAAAGGTTGATCGTTTACTAACGATGACGATAACCATCTTGTCTAGGAAGGCAGGATAACCAATGTTATCTATCTATTGTCAAATTATGACAAATTTGAGCGGACAGGTATAAGAGCAGAGTGGCGCAGTGGAAGCGTGCTGGGCCCATAACCCAGAGGTCCGTGGATCGAAACCACGCTCTGCTATATAAATACTTTTATATTTTTTTCTTAAAATATGTTTACTTTACTCTTTTACGACCAAAGCTGGAACTGCTTTTCCTTTTAAATAAAGTCAGCCTCGAAATTGCCAGTATAACGAAACGGAATTTACTCTCGATATTTCGAATTTGTACTCTTTTCGATAAAGCGCTTAATTTCGAGTGGGTGAGAATTGGCTCCCTTACCTTATCATTGAACACTGAGAATATTTGATTTGATTTTGACAAAATTAAATAATTTGAGAATTAAGAAACTACTTACTAACTCAAAATGTCACAAATTCGACTTATGCCACTAATGAATTCAGTTAGCCATTTCTAATTTTAATCAGACCACTTTTATCAGATAATCTACTGCTGTTGTATAAAAAAAGTCTCATCAAAAACAGAAATAACTGTGATTTAAAAATTAATATTCCTTTTTAAAGTGTTCTAATTATTTGTTTTCATTTTTAAGTTTATTCAATTCCATTTTAGTTTGCAGACTACGAATTGCGTAGTATCGAGATTTCGGGACAGGCATTCAATAACGGTGACAGTCCAGCCTGATATATCGGCACGAATGGCAGCCCCAGGTCTTACCAACGACATATACATTTTCCCCTTTTAGCTTTAGAGGCGTCCGTGGATCACGTTTCTAACTAGCATAGATTAAAAAAAAATTATACCACTAAGGTGGCAAGCAAGCATACGGCCCGCCTGATGGTAAGCAGTTACCGTAGCCTATGGACACTTGCAACACCAGGGGTATCACTCGCGCGTTGCCGACCGGGACCCTAAGTCCTTGTCTAGAAGGGGCGATTTCGTCTTGATTTTCACGCGCGTATTACGAGTCAAAGTATGGGGAAGCGCGTATTTTAAAATACGCGCTTACCCATACTTTGACTCGTAATACGCGCGAGTGAATCGCCGCGATTTTGTTCCTTCTGCAGGGTTATTTTATAACGTCGGATTCGATATCGGAAACGGATGAAAAAAAATTCGAGGCGAATTTCAGCAATTGCTATTTTAATTTCCGAAAACTTTTCGATGATTCGAATTGATATTTCCGTAAAGAAACGTGAAAAATATTCGAATTCGGAAATTAAAATAGTAATTGCGGAAAATCGCCTCGGTAGTTTTTGAATCCGTTTCCGATATCGAATCCGAGCTTTTTAAAATAGCCCTGCTGAACAGGCAATATCATCAAAATTCCTTCACAAACAAACTTAGTTATGTGGTCTGGATTTTTAATTCATTTCAATAGCAGTTATGCCCCAAACCAAGGATATGAATGTACGTTATCCAAGAAAGGTCTGAACCCTCAATGTGCGAGTCAGTTCTCAACCGATTCTTTTGTTATACAAAGGCGTAGCAGTATTATGTACAAAAATACTTTAAATATAAATTGAAATTGGATCCAGTTGCCATTCATCTATTCTTAAAACATTTTTATTTGTCGTTTTTGATAGTTTCTACGGTTCAATACTCGCCAATTTGTAGCAAAAAATCTAGATCACGATTTAAAGTATCTAATTCTGATTCTAATACCAAATTCATTTTGGCTGAAAGCTGCTTTTCTGCTTTTCTATATATTTTTTTTTATTGAAAAATAAATGATAAGTACAAAATTAAATATAAAATCAAAATCAAAAAGTAATTTATTCAGTTTAGGCCTTGTTAAGGCACTTATGAACGTTACATTGGTACATACAGTTGAATTTACCACCGGTTCGGAGAAGACTCCGGCAACATACATATATAACATACACTACTCGCCAAACTATGAAGTTTGATGGCGAGACACGCTCTTTACAGATTATTATACCTACCATTATAAAAAATACATACAAGAAAGGCATTTACATGCATAATAACAACTAAACTAAAATTACCCTAAGATCTCCACTTGCCAGTAAACAGTATCCCCCCCCACCCCTTGTTGAAGTCCGCTAAATTAAAAAAAACAAAAAATGTTAACACATTTAAATATAACACAATGCATTTCTTTTGTACACATCAATGCATTTGGATTATTATTAGGACGAGTTGGTGTGGTTGGTTAAGATTCCACGTATCACGCCGCAGGTCGTGGGCTCGATTCCCACCCAGGACATGCATTTGTGTGCATGAACATGTCTGTATGTACTGAGTCTGGCTGTAATAAAAGTCGTATATGTATGTACAGTATATCAGTTATCTGGTTTCCATAGTACAAGCTCTGTGCGTTTCCGTGCTTCCGAAGGCACGTAAAGCCGTTGGTCCCGGTTATCACTTAATTGTGATAGTCGTTAATCTAGTTGGAGGCGGCTTGAAAACTCCAACAGTAGGTTGACCTGCCCCCACCGACCCGCAGTGGGCACGCGTGGTGTAGTATCTGCCCATTGCCTTTCACCCTCATTTGTGGAAGGAGGCCTGTGCTCAGCAGTGGGTATAGGCTGATGATGATGATGATGATGAAGTTCTTAAGGACTAGGGTCTAGTTATGATAGTGAAAGTATAAACTTTCACATTTCGCCTGTCATAGGTTTAATATTTCGAGAAAGTCGCTCCAAAATTGTGTCGTCTTATTCTCGAAAACGATCGAGTTATATCGTGTATCTAATTACAGTATTCGATTTCATTAAATACAGTATATTATTAAGTCATTATTTATTTGTAAAATAAGCATTCGAATAGCGAAATACTCAGATTACAGAACAAAAGGCAGATAGAACGCGCGGAACATGGGAGTGAGGCCTAAAAAGCAAATACAAATTGAAAAACTCATACCTGGTATATTAAAAAAATGAATTAAAAAGAAAGTTTTCTTCGTTAAATAAAGTTTGTTAAACAAAGCAAATACAAATTCATAAGCGAATACCAGATATGTGTTTTTCAATTTGTATTTGCTTTTTTGGCTTCACTCCCGTGTTCCGCGGTCCATCTCATCTGCCTTATTCTGTAACTGTGGCGAAATATTATATACTAACTAATTACTCGTATTATAAATGCGAATGTGTGTTTGTTTATTTGTTCGTTTCGCTATTACGCCTTAACTATTCAACCGATCACGTCGATTCGCATATAGTCTATGGTGTGGAGGACATAGGCTATTTTTACCCGGGAACGCGGATGAAACCGCGAGAGACAACTAGGCTCTGTCTGTCTGTCTGTTACCTTTTCACGCCTAAACCACTGATTCGATCGCTATGCAATTTGGCACGTAGATAGCCAATGTTATGGAGAGGGACATGCTTCTTATTATCCCGGGAACGCAGGTGAAACCGCGGGGACAGCTAAATTCAAATAAATCCTAGAATAGTTACCGTAGTTTTTTTTCTGTAAATATATCTAGAGACTTCATTAAGGCTAGATTTACTTCCCATTAGTGTGTGTTGCAAAATACTTTCAATTGTTTTTAGGGTTCCGTAGCCAAATAGCAAAAAACGGAACCCTTATGGATAGTCATGTCTGTCCGTCCGTATGTCACAGCCACTTTTTCCGAATCTATAAGAACTATACTGTTGAAACTTGGTAAGTAGATGTATTCTGTGAACCGCATTAAAATTTTCACAAAAAATAGAAAAAAAAATGTTGGGGGTTCCCCATACTTAGAATTTTTTTTTTCATCAAACCCATACGTGTGAGGTATCTATGGATAGGTCTTCAAAATTGATATTGAGGTTTCTGATATAATTCTTTTCTAAACTGAATAGTTTGCGCGCGAGACACTTCCAAAGTGGTAAAATGTGTGTCCCCCCTGTAACATCTAAAATAAGAGAATGATAAAACTAAATAAAATATATGATGTACATTACCATGCAAACTTCCACCAAAAATTGGTTTGAACTGAGATCTAGTAAGTAGTAATGGCGTTATTTTTTCATAGCATAGTTGAGTTACTTAAGAGTGCGTACCAAGCCAGAAAAATATGACAATGTCAGATGAAACAAACTTACGTCTAATCTTCGCGTGCAGATGAGATGGAGATAGCGTGTTCCGCGGAACAAAAATGAACTAAGCGCTTTTTATCTAAATAACTCGTAAAGTATAGAATATTTAAAAAAATCGTTAGTAGCAGCCCTAGGTCATATGTTAGTGATATTATTTATCGATTTTTTGTCTTAATTAGATATACCATGAACGAATAAAACCGAAAATTCATTATTATTAGAGGTAGCTTTGTGTTTTTTTTCTATCGAGGAAATTTCATTCCATTATGTTTTTGCTCAGAGAGAACCCTCGCATATATAATGAAAATACCCATATAAAAATATTTTTTCATTTAAATACTATTTAGTTGGTTAAATTTCAATTCTACGATTGTTATTTTGCTTTATACGCAGTCTTAATATTACATGGAACCCTCCGTGTACCAGTCCGACTCGCACTTGGCCGGTTTTTTCTGTTTGTAAGTAATGTAAAAAAACTTGCTTTTTCATTACAGATGGCTCAGTTTAGAAAAAAAACAAGGAGGTACTTCACATGATAGCTTGGGTGGTAGTGACGTGAGTCGCAACGAAAGTCGTAATTGTATATGTCACCGTAATATTGTGAAAATCGTTAGTTTATAATCTATCTAGCGAGATTATTAACTGTCGATAAATTGTGAACTGTACCATACCTGCTTACAATATAACGCATTCATTTTCGATAGTTTATAATCTAACGTTATCAAATCGTAATATTGTAAACCGTCCCTAATTGATAGATATATATACCTAGATATTTTTTACTAGCTAACTCCTTCCCGTTATAAAACGTAGCTTATATCCTTTTCCATAATTCATTATATTACTACTTACTATTTGAGGTATATGGATTTAAGAAACTACTGGGCAGTAAAGAAGATGGATGAAAGAAGATTGGATGCAGCCGAGATGAGAAAGTTGAGATGGATGTGTGGAGTGACAAGAATGGATAAGATAAGGAATGAGTATATAAGGGGAAGCTTGAAAGTAGCGTCAGAGACTGAAAAGTCGAGAGGGAACTGTTTAGCGTGGTATGGACATGTTATAAGGAGGAATGAAAGCTACGTCACTAAAAGAGTTATGAATATGAAAGTGGATGGATATACGGGAAGAGGAAGACTGAAAAAGAGATGGATGGATTGTGTGAAAGATGATATGGGTAAGAAAGGAGTGGATGCTGGTGTGACGGATAGAAGAGACGAATGGAAGAAGCGTACATATTGCGACGACCACAAATGATTGGGAACAGGGCAGGAAACTACAGTAAAAATAAAACAATTTTTTTTTTACAAATATAATATTTCATAATTAAAACAAGTTAAGAATAACAGCGGTAATTAACAGTAATAGTGACATTTGATTCTTAGTGTTGCCAGCTCTCTGTGGCGCAAATAGGGCAACATCGTGGTAGTTGGAGTTCCAGCCAATCAGGGCCTCGTCTCTGTTCTGAACGCGAAGCCAGAGTTCTAAGGGTCTAAAATATCTGAAAAGAAATAATGCATCTGAGATTATGGTATGGTTGTTTGCCACTGTGAATAAAAAAAATACTGCAGCAATGGGCTAAGGCTGAGTATCCACCATAGGGTTCACTTCATTAGAGCTATGACGTGAAAATTAAGCGGTCCTATACTTCTTCTTAGTTTTAGGTTTGGCAACCAAATCAAAATTTGGACTTATTTCTGTCAGTGTCTAGTTATATTATAATTTCCAGTCACAATAAATCGCTTTCACAACGCTTTCACATATAGTCCTTAGTCAGTCACCGTTCATAAAAGTCATATTTTACTACAATGGTGGTCGTTAGACCAAAACTCTTCAACTACTTTTTGAGACAACTTAAAAAGCCACGATACAAATTCATTTCATTTCACATCACTGGTGCACATGGATTAATCTTTGTTGGATAACATACCACCGATAATATGCAATAAAACTCAAAATACACGAACGTACATTAAGAAAAATTCAAATTAAAACGCAACGTCACTCTGCAAGTTCCCGCCAAAAAATCAAGCGGTCCTATTGGTCAGCCCATTGCTGCAGTTTTTTTTAATCCACAGAAGTGTCACTATTTTGATACATAAAATCTTTGATCAAATGCCCTTCGGTTTTTTTTTTTTTTAATTGTTTATAGACCTGTGTTTGACCGCAATTTAGAGTAAAGTTTCAAAAGGGCATTAAAGCCATTCTCATTTTTGGCACTAATTCGTGCTTGGTTTATTCAACTCTGTTATTCAATAGTTTTTTTGATACTCTATAACAGAAAAATCCTTTCGAGTCCAGTGCGGATTGATAGACTTTTTTTGGTAGCAGACAAGCATTCAGTTCGCCGAACGGTAACCGGATACCATAGCCTATGGACACTTGCAACACCAGGCTAACTCCCTCTCTTCACACCCCTTTCCAAGAGAAGTTTGAAGGGATATTGATAAGAGTCGCTGTGCCGGCAGCAGAATGAAAGATTTCGGGAAGGTACTAACTTGACGAGTGCTTCTGGTGATATTCTGTTGGTCTTCCCTCTGGTCATTTGCCTGATGATTTCTGATGTCGTCTTCGATGATCCGTGTTGCATTATTTCACTAGAAACAAGAAATATGGGTATTATAGATAAAAAGGGCCGAAGGACCATAAAAGTACCCACATAACGAAACAAAAAAAAAACTGATTTGGTCCCATACTAAATATTGGTTATTATAACGGGCAGGCAGCGGGTAGGTAGCTTTTATTTTATATGTCACATGATGCACTTTTATTTTATCTAATTTCCATCAAAATTGGAATTCGTTTATTTATTGCTTACGTCCGTGATTGGGTCATCAAACCCTATCCCTTTATTCCTCGAGTAGATTTGGAGAAAAAAAGCTGTAATAGCAAAAAATACGTTTCCAATATTTATTGATAATCTAACTGACGTACTTATTAGATTTTTTTACCCAGATATCACCCTTATCGAACCCACGATCTGCGGCTACTGAATCTTAACCAACCACTCCAACCGGCCCGTCACTATGAACATGAGTAGGTGTACCTGAGCACCCTCCCGGCGTCCCTGCTCCTGTACACGTCACACTCGTGCAGGTGTCCCGCGTGTTCTGCCGCCGAGCACAGCTGCTCGAAGATCTGGAACTCCAGGATCGTCGCTAGGAAGTATTTTATGTACTCCTGTGGGATAACCGTGGGCCAATCACGAATATACACTGTTATTAGGGCACTTATACACTTTGTGGTACACTTTACGACTAAAAACTACGAAAAACTATTACGGCTCAATTTACATTGCCGCGGAATGGAATGGAAGCGAATTTTTGCGACGAAATTGTACATATAAGGTCCTAATAAATTAGTGAACTTCCTCTTGAGGGATGAATTTATAGGTCATTAGTAATCAAAAATGAATATTAGAAAAATAATCCGTGGGAAAAAAACAAAATTTATCCAAATAGCCGCCATACTGTCTCTATGCAAGTCAAAGAAGCTGCGCGGCTTTTTTTTTATTTTTCTTTCGGATTATTTTTCTAATATTATTTTTGATTAATAATGACCTATACATTCATTCCTCAAGAGGAGAATCACTAATTTATTACGACTTTATGTAATAATTAACTTTAAGTCAATTGTATAACATTACATTATAAACTAAATACTAGATCACGCTAGGGGAATTCTCAAGAATGCGCGAGGATTCCCCGGAAACGCGCGACCACTTTTTTGCTCGTATTTAGTTTGTATGTTATAAAATGGACATAAAATTCATTATGCTATGTACATTACAATTTCGCTGCAAAAATTCGCTTCAATTCCATTCCGCGGCAATGTAAATTGAGCCTATAGATTTAAAATTTTGCATAGTCATTGAAATTGTTGTCTAGGTGAAAGAACTTTGACCATATATGGTTTTCAAGATCTGATGATGGAGTAGGAAGGTAAGCACTGGAACTCCATAGTGGAGCATCGTATTCTAGCCGTGTTTGGAGTTGATGGCATTGTCGTGAGATGAACTTTGACCACATGTGGTATCCAGGGTCTGATGATGGAGTAGGAGGGTAGGCTCTGGAACTCCATAGCGGAGGTTATTTATAGGTACCTATTCAAAATAATTCTTAATAGTACATTATGATACATGTGTGCAAAGTTGATTATTAACACTCCAGGCGGTATTAAGCGCGTGAGCCGAGAGTGTAATAATCAATGCACACGCGTGTCATACGACGTTTTTCAACACACCTGCGAGAAAAAACAGACTTGTATTTTGCAATAAATGTCACTTAACTATCGAGTGTGTTGAAAAAATAATTACTAAGTATGAAAATCTTGCGAGCCCTTACAAAAGTGCAAAAGCTGTGTGTGCTAATTCTTAATAATACCAAAGACCGATATACTCCAACAAGATTCAAGCTATTGCTTACCTGATCAGAGATAACGTGGTACTTGGAGCCAGGATCGAAATCAGCTTCAGACCGAGGGATTGGAGGTATCACACCCTGAAAAATTTAAAAGTTTACACAAAACACAATACTAATATTCATGTCCACATGACATGAAATGAGATGAGATACAATATAACTAGTTACGCCCCGCGGCACCGCGGTTTCATCCGCGTACCCGGGGGATATCCGACCCTACCGTACCCTACCGTAGCGTAAAGTTTTCTTAAGAGCACTCAATTCGTCATACTTTTCATACTTTTTTTTTTTTTTTTTTTACTCTTTATAGGCCTGTGTTTGACCGCAATCTCACCATGGTAAGTGATGATACGGCCGAAGGTGGTAAGCACAGATAGCCTAGAAGGAACTGGCTCTCAAGTGAAGCTATCGGAACACACCGAAAGGTGCTTGGCGACAGATTTTCAACTTGAGGGTGGTAGCCAGCCAGGCGGGTACTACAGAGTACCCTACCACCGTGCTATGGTTTCCTCACGATGTTTTCCTTCACCGAAAGCTCAAGCTCATTGTAGGATTCGAACCCGGGACCTTCGTCTCGGTATCCGACGTCACTACCACTGAGCTATCATCGCCTTAAAATACAAATACACATAATAAACATTTTTCGTTAGATGTTTTGAACAAAATAGTATCTTGTGCACTATATCTAGCCGTGTATCTAGGCGTAATTAAAAAAAAAAGTGTGAAACAAATTCAGTAAAAGCCTCCGACAAACAGCGTTTTTGCTCAAACTTTACCTGAACTTTGGCCATATCTAATGTACCTAATTTTAAAAGTAAAGAAAACCAGGCTTGCAAATGTATTGGAGATTCTAAATAACAAACTTTTTTTTCACAAACTTGTAAGATTTTTTCACAAGAAGTATACGCCTGAAACAAGTTTTATGATATGCGAAATCATGAATGACGACCTAGCAAAGCGGCCGCGAGTGATCAGCGGAATTTACCGACTGATAACCGACGGCTCCGATGCTGTCTCTCTTTTTTCGCAGTCAAACATTACGTTGGACGAAACAACAAGCTTTTAGACTATGCTTGCGTTGAAGTTGCGCCGGCCACAGAAGGCCGCCTTAATTATCAAAGCAACTTTCTTAAAATTCATTCCATTGTAGTAAACTCTTCACGGACTTCTTGAGACAACTTGAAAAGTATCGATACACATGATTCATTTCATTTCACTTCACTGGTGCACATGGATATCTTTATTGGATAATATACCACCGACAATATGCAAAAAACTCAAAATACACGAATTTATGAAAATAAAAACGAAAACACAACGTCACTGTGCAAATTCCCGCCAAAGGGGACTTTTTAAGAACCTTCTCCAGAGTATTAAAAAACTTTAATAATTAACTTATTAACTAACTCCAGTTAGAAAAAAGAAATCACTGAAAGATGAACTTAACCAGGCCTGTCTCACTCCCATGTTTAGGTACGATTTCGCGCCAACGGTCTACCGGACAAACGCTAGTCGGTTGCAACGCGCCCGCAGCGAATGACGCGTGTGGGTATAAATACCTACGTACTTATATAAAGTGTTTATTGTTCTTATTTTAAAACTAATTTTGTGTTGGTATCGTTGTTTTCATAGTACTAATTAGATTTTTTGTTGTTGTTTCATTGTATTGTCCTAATGTCCTTTCTGACTTTATTAAGGTCGGCAAGATCTAATAGGCCCGTTTTGATAGCATACCAGTGTGTCAAAAAGAGACGAGACCAGAAGAGACACCCTCTTATCTAAACGGGCCACTGAGACCTCAACAACTCATGTGACTTATTTTTAACCGACTTCAAAAAAGGAGGAGGTTTCTCAATTCGACCGTAAATATTATTTTTTTATGTGTGTTCGGGGATAACTTCGTCGTTTATGAACCGATATTGATTTATTTTTAGAAACTGTTAGTAGTTCCAGAATAGAGTGTTCCCTCTTCAAATATACAAACAAACCAATGTTACGTTTTTATAATATGTACTAGTATTATTATACACTAATGAATATACATTAGTGTAGATTTTACTTCTACCTTTTTAGAATAACTAAGATTTAACAAACCACTATTTCAAAAATCAGTAGAATAATATTCAGAAAATTTTTACAATTCTAATTGTTATTACTTACTCAGTATATCCTTTTTTAAATAATTCTTTAACTTTATTATTTTTTATATAACAAACTCGAAGATTATTAATAACAAACGTTGTGAATTTCGGCTGACGGCCCTGGACTAGGTAGTCGTGCCGTTTCTTGTCCCGTCGTCAGTTATTCCAGATTTTATATGCATGTATGTTACTAAAACCCTTCCCCAAAATAGTTGTATTTAGTTTCGTAGACAGAATACACATCCAGTATACAAAGTATCAGTATAGGCCTAAAACTTAGATTAAAATATGCAGACATTTAATAATAACTTTCTGCTCTAATACTAGTTAGCTAGGATATTTAAAATGTCATTATTCAAGAAAGGAGAATAGTAATAGGTACATACATAACCGATAAGGAAATATTGAAGATTCATAATACGTCATTAGACAACCCTACCGTAAGACGTGCCGCGTCATACAGGATAGAGTTATACGATAGAAAGAGAGGGAAGTTGTAGGTGAATATAATTTAAGGCGCGCAGCGCTGCGCGAGCTGGATTGCGCCTTATTACGTCGTTCCAAGAGTCCCTTTTTATTTAAATGTCGTTTTCGAAGTGGGTTTTCTGTACGTAGTACTATTGAATATTCTGTGACTTAACCGTGGGCATAGTAATTATGTAGCAATAAAAAGTTTCCAATGAGATTTGCCTCCGCTTTTTAATAGAACTTTATTGTTCCACATAATGATATTATGGTCGGAGCAATACAAAAATGATTAACAGTGAAAGTTTTACACTAATCTTATCAATAAAATTGATCTCTTTCAAACCTTATCATGACTGACAAAGGGGTATGGAAAAGTAAATATTATTTTAGATAGCAATTATTCTCTCAAAGAGCAGCTCGACTGTGGAAGTACCTCCACCTTACAGAATACCGCACACAAATAACTTTTTGTTGTGTTCCTGCGCGTGAGTAAGCGAGCCAGGGCCTGTAGACTAGATGGTTATCGAATCGTCATCGTTAGTAAACGATCAACCTTTGTATGGGATTGACATTTCAAATCGAAATATCACGTGATTTTTAACAATCTCTTATGTCAATACCATACAAAGGTTGATCGATTACTAACGATGACGATTGTTGATAACCATTACACACACACACACTCACACACACACACACACACACCCCATACACACACATACCGCATTTACACTATACATACACCTCACACACACATCTACTACAAATTTAGAAGTTTTGATTTTATTTTCATTGTTTAATTTTCGTTTATTTATATTCCGTAACGCAACTGCTCACAGGAAGAGCGTGTCTCCCACGACACAGGGCGACCTAATGTGGGAGCACTGCCACAATACCAACATGTAATTTATTTTCGGAATAAATATATTTTGATTTGATTTTTGAACTTGTTTAGGGGGGCATTGGGGAGGGGGAAAGGGTCAGTAACGCGTGAGTGATGTCCCGAGTGTTCCTGAATACCACAGAACAGATAACCTTATTTATCTATTCCGTGCTGAATACAGTATTCAGTATTCACTTTCCACAAGGCAAGCCATACTTTTTATGTGACGTTTTTGACAGATTAGTGTTGCGCCGGTGACGTGCGATTCTTAGGCTGGGTAAAAGCCAACTAAAGGATTATTACCTGATACCGTAGCTTCAGCTTCCACCATCTGTTATTCATGTTCTGGACTCCATCTTCGAAGACTGACCATCGCCACTGGAAAATAATCATTTGAATAAATCATTACATGTGTATAGGATGACAGAGAAATTCAAACTATTCCTTAGAAAGGGGTTGTACTTTGTACTATACTAGAGGTCATTAGCAACAAATTTCCAGTTGGCGCAGTTGGTTAAGGTTCACCTTACGCGCCGCAGGTCGTGGGTTCGATTCCCACACAGGACATGCATTTGTGTGCATGAACATGTCTGTATGTCCTTAGTCTGGGTGTAATTATGTATATTAAGTATGTATTTACAAACAAAAAGTAGTATATGTATTATATCAGTTATCTGGTTTCCATAGTACAAGCTCTGCTTAGTTTGGGATCAGATGACCGTGTGTGAGGAATGTCCCAGGATATTTATTTATTATTTATTTTATTTTTCTTTGTGACTATTCCACTATAAAGTCGTGTAAATTGCCTAATTCGCGTTTTGTGAACGTTTATTTTGAGCGACCAGTATTATGAGACCAGACCTTGTTAATTAAACAAAAAACATTAATTTTATAGTTGGGTGTCTTATGAAATCCTCATGAAAATCCGTTTGGTGTTTTGAAGAGAACAGATGATATTAAAATCAAATCAAAATCAAAAAGTCATTAAACAATTTAGGCCCTGGTAAGACACTTATGAACGTTACATACAATTGAATTTACCACCGGTTCGGAAGACTATAATCTATTATGTTGCGCCTACTATTAATTTCTTAGCAAGGAACCACTAAATTGAGTTTTCTATTATTAGTATTGTACGGAACGTTATTTTACCTGATCAACCATGAAAGCGAACGGTAGGTAGGCCACCTTCTCCAAAGCCATAGTCATCAGGAAGTTCATGCTCACCTCATAAGGGTCATGGGTCCTGTGAAAAAAGTTCTTTTACTATGGCAATAAACAAAGCAATTAGGTACTGTTTTCAAAAAAAGCTTAGATTTAAATTCTCGTCTCCCTGACAACAATTTCGTGCCCGGGCACAGCAAAACTACAAAGACACAATCAATATTTAATTAATAAATAGTAGAACCGCAAAGACCAGCCCCCACAAGCAGCAACAATTCACAAGTAAGACTCGTGTGGCAGCCACCGCTCGCTTCGCCATATTATAGGGATGTACACAAAGCCTAGAAGGGAACCGGTTTGCAAGTTTGGGGTTCTTCAAAAAGGGTCTGAAGAGATTTCTGCAGGGTCGGCAACGCGTGAGTGACACCCCTGGTGTTGCAAGCGTCCATAGGCTGCGGTAGCCGCTTACCATCAGGCGGGCCGTATGCTTGTTTGCTACCTAAGTAGTATAAAAAAAAAAAAGTGTCGGAACATACTGGTAGGTACTTGGTGACAGATATTCAACTAATCACCGCAAAGTACCCTATCAAGCTCATTGCAGGAATCAAAATTACGTTCCTCGCTACGGCATTCTAGATACTACAGAGTTATCGCAGATCATGGTTTGTAGTTGATTTTTTGTTTGGAGTATTTACTACTTTAAAATGATCAGGCGCCTTATTAATTATTTATTTTTTATACCAAGCAAAGAAGCATACGGCCTTTTGGTATGATGGAACTCACTCGTAGTTCTGTATTTCCTATAACCTAGTTTTCATTATCTGCGTAAGCGTGCTACATCCTCGGCCTAGTCATAACTCCTTCTGAGGTTAATCGACGGCCATTTTACAATAGGAATAAGGTATAGTTTCTTACTTGTTCTGATACAAGCCCACTCGCTGCAGATGTGGTAGGTTGTAGACACTTAGCGTTGCAGCGTTTGCCACCGCCTCGTGGAATGCTGGAAATATGTCTATATTTTACAAACAGTTATACAAATCGTTGATGGGTCATTGATAAGCGTATCTCTGATAATGAGTGATTTGGATTCTAATCACTATTCCATAAGTCAGATTAAAAAAAAAACCGAGGGAAAAAAAGAATTTTTCTTTGACTTTTATGGAGTCTCTATACAAGTCAAAGAAAAATTTTTTTTTCCCTCGGTTTTTTATTCTAATATTATTTTTTGATTACTAATTACCTATACTTTCATTGTTAGTTTGTTTGATACGCCTTCACGCCTCAACTACTCAACGGATCATCATGAAATTTGGCATGCAGATAGCCTATGGTATGGAGAAGGACATAGACTTTTTATCCCGGGAACGTGGTTGAAACCGCGGGGGACTGCTAATCCTAAATAACCTAATCTGCCGAATTGTAGGTGCAACGTAAATACGAAATGAAATCAGTGGCGGATCCACTTCCCCACTTGCAAACAATGAGGCCCGCCTGGTGGTGAGCGGTGGATCTGGAACACCCGGAGATTGACGACGAGTGACGTCACTTTAGAGTACAAACTGTACCATAACGTGACGTCACGCGGAACTTCAACACACGATATAGATTGACGAAAGGAAAAATACGTCTCTAATATTTTTTGGTAATCTAAATGATTGACTAAATAGTCTTTTTCAGTCATCTAGCGATTTTAGCTTATTCAATTCAATTTAAAATCATTTATTCAAATAGACCTTCGCAGGCACTTATGTGTCTGACTCTAATACCGTTTATATAAACTTACCGGGGTTAGCTCCATCTCTAAACAGTTGAGGCTGTTCGGAGTATTGAAGATAGTACTGAATGTGTGCCATCTCATGATGAGTAGATACCAGGTCTTGCATCGTCACTTCTGTGCATTGTTTTATTCTGAAAGATAAAATTAGTTGTGGAATAAATTAAATACATGTAAAGAACTTGGTTTACTAGCTATATGTTATTTCTATTATGTCTTCTGTGTTTCTAGCCATACATAGCCAACGGCCATGATTAGCAGGCCGGCCGTCCACGTGATGGCCAACTGGCTCTCAATTGACGGAACATACCGCTGGTGCTTGGCAACAGAAGCTTGCCTTGTAGTCTTTGTCTGACCTTCACGTCGTAGACATCGGTTTTTGGGAGTCACCACACCCTTTTCAGTCTATTAAAAGATATAGTCTTCAACCAGAGCACGCCACTTCTTCAATTTCTTACCACCCGCATCCAGCCCAGTCCGGTCACATTTTGAGTTCTCCACTCTGAGATTCGTCTGCTTCATCGACCGTTGGTGCTTCAGCAGACGTGACCAGCCTATTGCCACTTCAGCTTACTAATTCGTTGAGCTATGTCGGTTACTTTGGTTCTTTGTCGGATGACCGGATTTGATAAAATAGCTTACCTATAATCAATTCTATTGCAAAAGTCCCAGGCACTAGCGGTGCACTGCACACTGCGCTGCGGAGGTCGCACCAGCATCGAACCGCGCCAGAACTCCGGAGGTACCGGCTTCAAACCCATGGAAGTGTAGAATTCTTCAGCCATTTGGAACATCCTTGAGGAATAATTATTATTTCGTTTGTCAGACGGTAAGTAGAGATGCAATCCACCTTATGGTAAGTGATAACCTTCGCGTAGATATAGAAATTTAGTTTAATTAATTTAATTTATTTTTTAGTAAACTGAAGTGGCAATGGGCAGGCCACATCGCTCGAAGAGCCGATAATCGATGGGGAAGAAAGGTTCTCGAGTGGCGACCACGTATTGGTGCGCGCCTCACGGGACGACCTCCCACCAGGTGGAGCGACGACCTGGTCAGATTCGCTGGGCGCCGCTGGATGCAAGCGGCACAGAACCGTTCGAAGTGGAAATCAATGGGGGAGGCCTATGTTCAGCAGTGGACATCCATGGGCTGATATGATGATGATGATGATGAGATATAGAAATACTAGGATTGATTTGTTACCAACCTTTACATAGTTTGGTGGGAAGAGCTGGCAATAAAGTCGGCAATTATTCTTATTATAATATTGTCATTTTTGTTTCAGTGGCAAAAAATGCGGGCCTCGGCAGCAAAACTATAATATAAACTATTAATATTAAAGTAGAAAGTAGACTCGCACAGACTAGCCACCACAAGCAGCACCTGTTCACAAGTAAGACGCGTGTGGCAGCCACCGTTTACCGTGTGACAGTCATGTAGTAATATTATGTTGCCTTATTGAAGGATAGGTTTGTATGGACCATTTGGAAGCATTGGTTAGCTGGGTGGCTCATTGGATCGCACATTCATAAAGGAGCAGATTGAAATCAATGGTCCGTACCTCTCTCAATACTCTTAATTTAGTTAGAAATAAACAGGTTTACCTGAGTGGAGTGAACCCTTGCCTCAGCATATCCGCAGTGACGTCCACGTTCGGTGACTGAGGGAACGGCATCACCAGGTCCATGATGGACTTCCAGTTCTGGGCCCACATGTTACCTGTTACAAAAAAAGTTTTGGTCAAAACTGTGTCCCATCTATACAACCAACCTTGAATGATAGAGAGATCAATGCGGGAGCTGATTTCCACCATTCACCGTTCTGGTGCGCGCCGAGTGGGACGCCTTCCCACTGCGGTGGACCGACGATCTGGTCAGAGTCGCTGGGCACCGCTGGATGCAAGCGGCTCAAAACCGTTCGAAATGGAAGTCGATGGGGGAGGCCTGTGTTCTGCAGTGGACATCCATAGGCTGATATAATGATGATGATGATTCACCGTTCGAATTACGGATGTTCAAAATTTCCGTAGAGACTTTTCGGATCTCTGTCATAAACAGAAAGTGCGATCATGGAGAGCATTTGATATCTCCTGCAGTTTTGTTCATAATCATTGTCATATTTCTTGAATAGATTCCTGATGATGATATCTAGATTTAACCACAGCTTTGCCTCCCAAAAACCGATATCTAGGACCTTAAGGTCTGACTGACTGACAGATAGAATAGCGGTGTGTTCAAAAGAAGCATACCGCTGCCTGGTGGTAAGCGGTTCACCTAGCCCTATGAACGCTTGCAACACACGGGGCATCACTCACGCGTTACCGACCCTGCCCCTGGATTCACCTCTGCTGCACCATTTGACGTGACTACCACTGAGTACAGTACTCACCCAGCAAATGCGCAGGTATAGGTCCATCAGACCTCACGCTGGTTTCCCCGTACCTCTGCACCAGCCGCCTCCTGACGTACGTGAACAGCTGTTTGTAGAGCGGCGCCACCTGGTTGTAGATCTCCTCAGCACTCGCTCTGAAGGACTGGTCATCGTACGATGAGCGCATCTGGTCACCGGCGTCGCGGTAACCTGAAGAAGTTAAAATCGAAGCCACTTGATGACACGGACTTCAAAAGACTGGTTTTGTCAGAGGATAATGACATAAAGCGTTATTTATAGAGCCATGATCTCTAGAGTTATGCGAGGATCTCGTTGCTCAATTAGTTTGTGTAAGTTTTAGGTCATTTTCCGATTCAGCATATTCAAATTAATCAAAAAATATCAAAATATTTATTTGGAACAACACAAAAGGTACATCAACTAACAACGATGGTGTCTGCAGATGTTTGAAAACTGTGTTGCAGACACCAATACATACATCTACAAACAAAAGGAATACAAAAATAATAAAGGTTAAAATTTAAACGAATTTAAAAAAAAGTGTGTGTTTGTGTATGTGTGAGTAGGTGTGCGGGTGTGTGTGTGTGTGTGTTATAAACAATCAATCAATCTAAGACATGAAATCCGCCAATTTCACGCATGGTTTTTGGCCTTTATTCACCTCATTATTAGGGGAGATTTATGTCCTGAGAATGAGTACCATTGATCATTGAACTGCCTGTAAATAGTAGCTGTCGGACCAGAAGGTATTTGGTAAAATATTTTGACCAGGATAATGAGGAGAAGAACGAAGCTATACTTTGTATAAGGTAATGGTGGTAGGTAAGCGGTTATCGTAGCCTATAGACGCTTCTAGCACCAGTGGCGTCACTCGCACTTCACAACCAGAAGAAGCAGTTCTAAGAGGGATTGATACACAGATATACATCCAAATAGATACTGCGAGTGTATGTACTTCGCGTGTCAAAAATGGGGCACAATGTTTTTCTTTTTGAAACTGTTTCGCGTGGACAGGGAACTCGCATAAGGCTGCATGTCCACCAGAGATGTGTAGCGAGGGATGTGTTTAGCTGACGAATAGGATAGCTTCATTTTCACGTTAAAAATCTAATGACAGCCTTACTAAATCAATCTTGTGACATAAAAAGTTACACGCTTGGTTTTCATACGGATGGAGGGACTTGCGATATCTATTTAGAATTATATCTGTGGATTGAGAGGAGTCACTTACTATATTGGCATCGGAAGAGTCAAAATTCTTAATTACCTGTGGCAACTGCAGCCTGGTTGGCCAGCTGCACATATCTCATAAACCGATTCTTCAATTTAGGTCCAGTTTTGTCCCTAAAGCTCTTCCACACGTACAGCAGTTCACTCTCGATCCTCGAATGGGCCAAGATCCTGGTGATTTCTGGATCCAATTGCATATCGCAGTAGTTTGGGTATTCTGAAGGTTCTGTGTAAGGTTGGTAGTGCTGGAACGGCTGGTTTGAAAGTTGGTACATCTGTAAGAGTAAATATTGATGAGTGTTGGTTTGTGTGTGAGAGTGTAAGAGGGTATGTGTTTGTGTGTTTTGGTAGAAAAGTATGTGGCGGTTTTATGGGATGCTTATATGTAAAAGTATGTCAGAGGGTGTATATATAACAATTCTAGCATATCAGAGAACTGATAAACCCAAAAGACTTTAAGGTGAAAATACTGCAATTATAATAAATGTGATTGTGTGAAAAGTGTAAAAAAAATAGTTCTTTTAAATTATTATTTTCATACAATACTAAATGCTGTTTTTGGTCACGATTGATATAAATTCATATGTCCTTATATTACATTAAATAATTTTAAAGTGTCTTGTATCACCTAGGTTTTAAGATAGCTCAGGCTCTTTTTAACCGACTTAAAAAAAAGAGGAGGTTCTCAAATCGGTTGTATGTTTTTTTTATGTTTGTTACCTCATAACTCCGTCATTTATTAACCGATGTGGAAAATTCTTTTCTTGTTTGGAAGGGTACACTTCCCGTTTAGTCCCATTGTCATCAGTTCAGGATTTGATTACTTTTTGGTGTACTTTGAAGTCGGTTTAAGGTTTTTGTAAAACAATTTTCAATTGTTGTTCTATGATGTTAGAAAGTGACGGATATATGTTAAACCTGGGTTTAAATAGACATGGCCATGTAATAAGGGGGGTGGAGATCGGTACCACGCAAACACTTCCAGAAACAGTTGATCCAGACGAAAAGAAGGTTTATGTACTGTGTATTATTACGACATGGTTACCTGATTAGGTACCCCCTGGTATTCAGTACCGGGATACGGCATCCTGGGTATGTGCTGGTCGTAAGGCTTCTGGCCGTAAGGACAGATCTTAGCAGAGTTGTAGATCTCCTTCATTTCTGATATCACCTGCTGGAGCTGGAATTATCAAGACTATTCTTCGTTAACCAAACCTCACCGTGATCCGGGATTATATGCCTTAAGCTGGTCTACATAAAGAATAGAATGCACCGTAACACACTGGTAGATGCATTACGACAGATTTTAATCTAAGGGTGGTAGCCAGCGCTACTCTGGCTGGCTGGCTACAAAGTATCCTGGAACCGTGCTATTATCAACATCAGCCCATAATGTCCCAAAGAGCACGGGCCTACTTTAAAAAATGAGGGTGAAAGGGAATGGGCAGATTCTCCCTAGGCTAGTAGTCAAGTCAACCTACTGTTGGAGTTTTCAAGGCGCCTAGGACACAGAATATTGAATAGTACATACTAGGAGGCCTACAACTAGCTTGAGTCATCAAGCACAATTAAGTGATAGAACCATTTTTTTTATATACCATTAAGGTGCCAAACAAGCTTACGGCCCGCCTGATGGTAAGCAGTTTCCGTAGCCTATGGATGCTTGCAACACCAGGGGTACCACTCGCGCGTTGCCGACCCTATAAACCATGCTATGGTTAGAGGCATTTGACGTCTATACCACTGAGTTACCATCTCCTTGGATATTTCTTATGAAAGAGATGCCGTGACTCCTGAAAGACCGCTGGGGCTAAATTGACGGCTATCTTGGGCTATTCACATTTTGATAAATATTCCATTAGCCCATGATTACCTTTTGTACCACCTTCGGGTATGAATTTCTAAGCTCTAGGTCCACCGGCATAGGCTGTCTGTTACACATACCTCTGAAAACTTCTCATCAGGCAAAGCAGCACGACTGGCCTGCACGATTTTCATCAACTGCTTTCGACTCTGAGGGTCCGAGAGCCTCGAAGAGTCGTAAGCAGCTGCCTTCCTCCAGGAGAGCCTTTCGAACTTGGAGCTCAAGGCCAGCTCCTCGATCATACGCCTTTGGTTGTACTCGGTAATGTTTGTGACGAATTTCCATTGGGACATTGTGACTCTGAAATCAAATCGTTTAGTAATTAATATCTTTTCATTGTGGCGTAACTCAAAACTCAGTTTATGAGCACTTAATCTGAGAACGCTCCGGCAAGAAACTCGGCAAATGTTAGAAATATAATTGCTATGAAAATAATTTAACATTTCTAGGATAGAGGACTTTACTTTGCTAGGAAGAACTTTGTACTTACCGATCTAATATATACAAAAAAAATAGAATTGAAGATAACAGAATCAACAAAGAAATAAAGTGAAGTTCTTATAGAATGATCGTTTAGAGACATTTATGGAGACTGAGCGGTAGACGAAGCTGACTGTAAAATGGCCGTTGAAATCTGTCTACTGCTGCGTGCAGTTGGGAGTTTTGGTGGTGTTACGTCAACTGCATGTTAACAGCTTAGAATAAACAATTGTCGATATATGTGATGTTCCACGAAAGGACAGTCTATCAGTCTTTGTAATGCGTCTACATAGATCTGGTCTTGAGGATAATATTCCTAATTTAGAAGGCAACATCTATGATATGGTCTTGAGGATAATATTCCTTTAGAAGACAAAATTCATCAATATAGAAGTACTGACCTGTAACACATTCCCGACGCTTCCCTGTCATATTCACGAAGGAACTGCATTGCTTCTGCCGCATTTGTGTTGGTTCCCTGGTAAAGGAATTAATCTTTAGCGTCGTAATTATACATCTCAAAATTCAAAATCATTTATTCATATAGACTTTCCCAGGCACTTATGAAAAATCTGACTCTAATATCGGTTCGGAAGGTTGCATTTGCTGAGAAGAGCCGTCAAAAAACTCAGCAATTACTCTTTTCAAAACAAGATTAGATTCATTACATAATATAAGAAAGTAGGCTGAATAGATATTTAATAAGTAAATAAATAGCAAACTTAAGCAGACCAGCCCTCACAAGCAGCACCTGTTGACAAGTATGATGCGTGTGGCAGCCATCGCCCTCCTTGCCATATTGGAGGGAAGTCACACACGACGCCGCCGCAAGCAAAGGCCTTAAAGTGAGCTTGACTTAGTTAAGTATCTATAGGCAATAGATGAATTTGATTGACATATGGTGTAGAAACACTTGGGCCATGGGACCAGAATACCGTCAGAATATGTTTAAAGAGGTCTCACGGCGCGTTATTGAGATCTCACGTGACAGGAAGGCTGTATATCTAAGACAACGGATCAGGATTACCATTCAACGTAAAATTTCCGTTAGCCTTCTTGGCACATGCATGCAGGGCGGTGATAATTACCCTATCAAACAAATTGTCATCCTCAGCTGGCAGGACACAACGCCAGGTTCAGGCGACAGAACTATAGGGTATTGTGTGTATCCAGTATAAGTCATAATTACTTTGTTTCATCTCGAAGACAATATAGCTAACAGGAAATCCTTTTAGAATTATTATATGAATTGCATCCGTTACATGTGGTACATTGTTGAGGTGACCTCCATTTTGCGGTAGACACGAGCGTGACAAATTTTAACGACATAAGTAGTTCGTGTACAAGTTATTCTGCAACTCTTGTACTACGACGTTGTCCTTTGGGCTCATGGTCATCATTCTCTAGATGTCCACTGCTGAACACGTCTTTACCATCAAGCGTTTCTACTACACCTGCATTCTTTTCTACTCCTAACCCCACTTCATGCCCTTTTTGGGTGGATTGTTTTGGCCGTGAAGAGATTTTGACGTTTGTAATTCCTCAATCCCTCTTTTTAATCCACTTCAAAAAAAGGAGATTATCAATTCGACACGTATGTATGTAATATTATTGGAACTGCAATATATTCACATATGATGATCTATTAGGGCTTCCAAACAAATATACAAAATTTCATAGGTGTATGTATGTATCATAGAGTAAAGATCGTATGTATGTATGTATGTTTGTCCACGCATATCTCCGAAGATATTAATCGGATTGTAACTATTCTTTTTTTATTGGTTTACATTTAATTCAATTTACAGTGCAAGTTTAATCGAAATCGCTTCCGTAGTTTTCAAGATATGGACAAATATGTGTGACTGGCTTATTGATACGAGCTACGGGTGTGGTGTCAAAGGAAAAACATCTCAAAATCTTGGTCAAATTTTACTGAGTTTAAGAAAAACAAAAATGACGATATAAAAAAGTAATTTAAAAAAATAAATCGACTTCAAACTAAAGAAAAGAGTACGACGAATACAGCGAAGTATTCCATTGAAAATATTTCGCTGACTTCAAATCAATGTTAGATTAGAGTTATTTCATACTTTTTAGTGTAGTTTGAAGTCGATTACAGTTTTTAAATAACTTTTTTTTATGAGATAGTTTAATGTAAGCGTTGCAAAACCTTTTGTAATATGACGTTATAAAGTGTTGGGTATATTTAAAACTTGTGTTTTACTAAACTTGGTTTACACTATCGCACGGGAGCCTATTTTAACATCAGCTTACGATCGTCCACAGCTGGAGGCCTCAAAACCTTCAGATCAACTTAAAGCAAAGCTAAATACAAAAGACACAGTAGAGAGGTCCTAAAATGGAAACCTTAACGGAGAAAGTGTTCACGATAATAGCCATTGTCCAACATCCATCCGTCTATCACATAACAATGGTTCGATGGTAATAGCGGATCTGACTTCACTTTGGATAATTAGAAAATTGTAATTGAGACTTTGCCATCCTGACCACCTAAGGCCTATCAAATTTATATTCATTCTGCTACGTAACGTTTTTTGCTCGAACGGTAGTGACGTCGGATACCGAGACTAAGATCCCGGGTTCGAATCCTACAATGAGCTTCGAGTTTTGGGTGTAGGAAAATATCATGAGGATATCATAGCACGGTGGTATGGTTCTTTGTAGTACCCACCTGGCTGTCCAAATTCTGTCGCCAAGCACCCATCGGTTTGAGAGCCAGTTCCTTTTAGGCTTTGTGTGCTTACCACCTTCGGCCTTATCATCACTTACCAGGGTGAGATTGTGGTCAAACACAGGCATATACACAGTAACAAAAAATAGAGCATCTCACGGCTATGCTACACAGGGGCGTACTTGGATAGTTAAATAGTTAAATGTAGGGGGCTGAAGCTGAACCGGTAATTTTAAAAAGTGTGAAAAATCTATAGCGACACATCAAGGACTGGAAGATATAAAGAAAACTATCACGCCCAATGAGACTCTTCTAGTTCACGCATGAGATATAGTCGATGAACTTTGTGATTAAATATTATATTTTATACCTGTCGGCAAACAAGCATGCGGCACGCAGGAGGTAAGCGGTTATCGTAGCTTTATGGACGCTTGCAACACACGAGGTATCACTAACGCGTTACCAACCCTTCGCCCTTCCCAATGAGCTCTGGCAACCTTACTCACGCGCAGGAACACAACATAAAGTTATTTGTCTGCAGTATTCTGTAAGGTGGAGGTACTTCCCCAATTGAGCTGCTCTTTGAGCTAAATAACCCTATGGTACTCATGGTCCTAAATGTACTTGGGAGGTTTTATGCTCCAGCTAATTAAGAAACCTTTTTTGTCACAAAATGGTTATTTTTACGGTCCCATACCCCATATAAATGTTTTGCGACAAGATACGTTAGTTTTTGAGCAACCTTCACGCTCTGATCTATATGGCGTGACTGAGATGACAAATTGCTCTTGTGTGCAAGCAATTTGTGGAATTACTTTGAAACCTTGGTTTTTCATAAACAAGAAATGATAAACATGAAAAATAAAAAATACTGGGACATTTTTAACCGACTTCAAAAAAGGAGGAGGTTCTAAATTCGAATGTATTTTTTTTTTTTTTTTCAGCCGCTTTTAATAGGTTGAGTATGCAAAATATGAGTACCGAATTCCACCAGTGGACTTTCGTAAAGATTAATAATATGTATCTTGCCAGTAAAGGTATTTTTTTAACACTCTCCTTTCATTATTAATGAAAATCGATGGAGTATGTACATGCTATAAATGCTAGGAAACGCTACTACATAATGGGCTGTCATAATTTTTAGTTTATTCTAAAGATGAAAGTGAAAAAATCTACTTTTTTGCACAGCTTTTGACACGCGAGATACGTCATCTATTTAGATTTATATCTGCGCCAAGTTTGGTTAGGGTACTAGAAAAGACCATTCGCGTGGCTCCAACCCTTAGGGTGGATATCCACAAGAGATGTGTAGCGAGGAATGTGTTTTAGCTAACGAATAGGATCGCGTCATTAGAGCTATGACGTGAAAATGAAGCGATCCTATTGGTCAGCTAAACACATTGCTTATTGCGTTTAAAAAAAAAAACCTTATATCGACTTCGTACGATTTAAGCACGGAATAGATAAACCTTATTTATCTGTTCTGTGGATTTAAGAAATTTAAAATTTTAACGTTACCGTCACGGTATATTTACGAAAATATTATTTTTGTACGTAAAAAAATAATTTATTTGAAATTAATAGTAGCCGCCATAACTTCAATACAAGAAAGATAAAATTGTGACACCTAGATTCAGGTTATCTAAAGTTAACAAGTCTTTTCTCGGGAATTGCGTTCGATTCTATAATAAAATCCCATTCGAAGTAACTAAAATGTCTAAATTAAAACACTTTATAAAGCAGAGGTTAATTGACAAAGCCTACTATAAGGTGGCTCATTACGTGGAAGGCAAGAATATATGGTTGTAGCAGCTTCTCTCTGCACTTGCATCCCCCTGGCTAAGTGACAATTGTACGAATAAGCATAATTATGTATATTGTATAAGTTGGAACAAAATGTAATATGAAAATATCTTCCACAAAAAAAAGCCTTGCTGAGTTTCTTGCCGGGGTCTTCTCAGTTTTAGTGTATTCCGAACTGGTGGTAAATTCAACTGTATTGTTGTACACAAATTGTGTGATCAAAATATATACAAATTATAATTTCGGACATTAGCAGCAGGTCAGGATGGCCGAGCGGTCTAAGGCGCTGCGTTCAGGTCGCAGTCCACTTCTGTGGGCGTGGGTTCGAATCCCACTTCTGACATACCTTTTTGATTCCCCACAAAGGTGCTATTTTTGGAGAATGCTTCAATATTCATATTTAGACATCACGCGGGTGAAACCGCGTGGGAAAACTAGTACATAAAATCAAAAATTAAAGGGGACACCCACACAAGAAACGTCTTTACGGAATCCTTGGTGTGCTGTCCGACTCGCACTTGGCCGGTTTTTTATTTACTACTAATGGCCGATTCGTATAATTTACGGACCATTATCGGTTAAAATTAAGACTCTTTTATATCTTTATGACAGGCCAGTTGGTTAAGGTTCACCTTACGCGCCGCAGGTCGTGGGTTCGAATCCCACACAGGACATGCATTTGTGTGCATGAACATGTTTGTATGTCCTGAGTCTGGGTGTAATTATGTACATTAAGTATGTATTTACAAACAAAAAGTGGTATAATGTATTATATCAGTTATCTGGTTTCCATAGTACAAGCTCTGCTTAGTTTGGGATCAGATGACCGTGTGTGAGGAATGTCCCAGGATATTTATTAATTATTTATTTATTTCTTTACTAATAATGAAGCAAAGACCTCAAAGCTTTGCATAGCAGACCCCCCATATGGAAGTAGCTATCACAGGTAAAATTAGCTTACGAAATGATGTATATGCCCAGTTTGGCAATAAAAAACCTACCATTGGTTAGCAAAACGATTCGTTTTTGTTTATTGAAACCGGGGATAAAACAACAAACACAACCCGCCGTATGGTGAGCGCTATGTAAAGTTATACTGTACAATAGCTTTTGTTTGCGGTTTTGCCTGAAAATAACTTGTTTCAATATATGATGGTCGCAGCTCTTTTAGTCACAGGGCAATGATACAACCTATAAAACTAATCTTTGGGAACGCCCTAGGTAACTGTGAAAATAGCATCAAAATCTGTGTAGTAGTTCTCGAGTTATTAACGTAACAAGATAAGCCATTTTTAATCGATCGGTAAAGTTAAGCTACCACTGGTGAGGCTGGTACCTGGATAGGTGACCGCCTAGTGGATAAATCCATTGATACCAGTTAACACAGTCGTTAAGCTAGTTGGAGGCCTCCTAGGTGGCTTGAAAACTCCAACAGTAGGTTGACCACTAGCCTACCTCCATCAATCCGCAGTGGGCATGCGTGGTGGAGTAACTATCTGCCCATTCCCTTTCACCCTCATTTGTGAAAGGAGGCCTGTGCTCAGCAGTGGGACATTATAGGCTAATGATGATAGTAATAATTACTTAGCTACCATGGTAGGTACATATTTTAATTTGGTTTTAGAACACAGAGTACAGATAAATCAATTACACTTCAGTCAATATTGCTCCTCGAATTTAAATCCAGTTTACTCTGGAATTCGAATATTTACAAATTCGTGCATGTTAGAAATCGCTTAATTTACATAATTACTGAAACATCACGTAATTATAATTATTCAAATTGATTCATCTTAATTAAATTATAATTGGTTGTCACTTACCATTCTGAAATAGTCTTGCGATAAGACATGCCGTGTGAAGAAAGCAAATAATAAAAGGCACAACACCGAAGCGCCATAGCCGACGTCCATTTTAAAAAAATAAACTGTCAAACCATTAATCCTAATAAACACACAAACTTTTTAATTTGAATCAACTAAAAACAAACGCAACACAATTATTAAATTCTATTTAAAACTCAGCATAATAAATTATTCATGAATTATGAAAGTGAATGTTTATGGCGGTAACTTTTGATCGTTTGATCTTATTTTGAGGGTTTGGTAATATAGTTTTTGGGTTTTAGGTAACTTTTAGATTAACGTGGATTTTGCTTTAGAAAACTGTCTCGTGATAGGTCTTGTCGTTGACTGGAGGAATATTTCCGTTGCTTTTGTTGTCTGCACGGTTTGATGAGCACAAGTCTACATAAAAGGGTGGGGCACGTGCCAAGATATAAATATCTTGGGACATATCTTCGATTTAATTTTCCTATTGATCCAAAAGGGGTCGTTTTTTTTAATTATATAAATATATATGTAGGGCAAGTGCCCCGGTTGTGGCCACTTTAAGGATTTTTATATTAATAAAGCAATTTATTTATTTATCTTTTAGGTTTTGCGTGAGTGTGTATCGAGAGACAAATACTTTATTTATTATTATTTTTTAAAGATGAAAGGTGTAAAATTACTACTGATCCAGTTGTGGCCACCCATTTCCACCTAAGTTTCCTGGTAGAGGAATTCATTGGCTGTGAAAATAACATCAAAATCAAGTTCCTAGAAATTCATTTAGTATACTTCAATAAGAATCCACGCAACAAATAAAAATTTGAGCAAGATATTTATCTAATAATTACCAAGGGTCGCTAATGGTTTCTGTTAAGAAATTTACGAAAATTATTATTTTTGCTTTTACATTGTCACAAAAAAGTTCCTATACACTTACGGCGCCACTACAATTGCTTGTCAAAAGCGATAATCATTAAAGATTTTATTTACTATAGGCAATCAACGAGTCGGGCTTCAACGCCTTATTTATTGACTTTCAAAATTGCAAGTGGCCACAACCGGGGTACTGGCCAAAACCGGGGCTCCTGCCCTATATAAAAATATAGCTTTATGCACTCATCCATATCAACCATAGTTAGTTTTTAGTTTCAGACTCTTCCGTGCCCGCAATATACTTAAAAAGGGGTATAGATTTCTTCAAAAATCAACTTAGTCTTCTTATGGGCAAAGCCAAAATTAAACTGTATTTAGATCACTAAATAAATACAGGGCTTTTCATTGTTTATCATATTCCAATACCTGGGCGACCGAGCTTAGCTCAACTCAGGAAAATGCGTTTTCCCTGAGACGAGACCTCTTGATCGATTTTTCGCCTCCAAATCATGTTGGATACCTAATTCCATTAAATAAGTACGTGAAATACAAATAACCCTGTAAATAAATCATCACATGAGTTATCGTCAAGATATTGTTCAAATAATCTCATGTGCGCTCGCGCAGCATGCATCGCGCCATCGCGTGCGCTGCGACATACTGCTCTAAGACCATTTTAATGCAGAGTTGTCACTTTATAATATCAATTCATTATATTCTACCTATGCGTTTTTTTTTCTACTAAGATGATAAAGAAACAGCGGCCTGCGTGATGGTAAGCAGTGACCGACCATGAAAAAATGTCTTCACATCTAGGATTGAGAGGAGTTGCTGTGCTGATAGCAGAAGGAAACTCTTGCCATCGACGGCGAGTCCATCCTCACACATTGAAACCAGAATTGTTTCGTACTGTGTGGGCTCAACGGAGTTTTCTTCCGCGGACGCTTGGAGTGTGGAATGAGCTCCCCGCCGAGGTTTTCCCAATGGAGTACAGCATGGGGTTCTTCAAGAAGGGTGTGAAGAGGTTTCTTCAGGGTCGCCAACGCGCGATGGATATCCCTGGTGTTGCAAGCGTCCATAGGCTACGGTAACTGCTTACCATCAGGCGGGCCGTATGCTGATCTGGCGACCTTACTCACTACTACTTTATGCTGGTATAATACTGTCCCACATCCTAGACACTTTATGCAAAAGAACTAAATCCTAACTAATTATTATAAATGCGAAAGTGACTTGGTTTGTTACGCCTTCACCCCTCAACTACTGAACCGATCATCATGAAATACGGCATGCAGATAGCCTATGGTATGGAGAAGGACATAGGCTACTTTTTATCCCGGGAACGTGGGTGAAACCGCGGGGCAAAGCTAGTATGTATATAACCTGCGCCATTGTATTATAATAGAGATATGCTACCCTCATACTAAGCGGCGTTCAGTTATTGTTGAATTAGGTGAATGCGATAGATAATACGGAACGTATGGTACAGAAAGAGATAGCTATATGTAGCCGCTAAGCAAAATTACGACAATTGTCTGAATTTGTCTGCAACAATTAGCGTGCGTTAATGCGATATCTACCTCTATATAATATCATTGACCTACGCTATGAATCACTCACACGCAGCGAGCGTTGAAGCCATATAGACGGGGTTATATCAGGAGTACTATCACGCTATGTTGCTGGTGACAACTGTTGGCCACGATACATTCCCGGCGAGGTTTCATATCAACATAAATCTTAAAATCTCTCTGGTATGTTTCAGATGGCCTGTAATCCCCATCAACTGATGCCTTCCCATATATTAGCAGCTTCACGCAGACACACATATCACATTTTAATCAGCCTGCCTACTAAACATAGGCCTTTCCCACAGATATAAATCTAAATAGATAACGCAAGTCCCTCCATACGTATAAACCAAGCGTGTTACTTTTTTTGTGTACGATAATGTCACAAGATCGATTTATTTAGGTTGACATTCGATTTTTAATGTAAAAATGAAGCTATCCTATTTGTTAGCTAAGCACACTCGCAACACATCTCTGGTGGACATGCCTTCTGCGAGTTCCCTGTCCGGGCGAAACAGTTTGAAAAGAAGAGCATTGATCTCCCTTTCTGCACAGATTTTGAGACGCGAAGTACATACACTCGCGTCATCTATTTAGATGTATATCTGTGGCCTTTCCCAATAGTCACATCGTCGGGTTTTGAAAAACGAAAGCGGAGATTTATGTTTTTTTACATGTTTCTTGCCCGCCGTCTGTTCTCTGGGTGCATTCTGTATCAATATTTAATCTATGGCATAAGTTATGTAGGTCTATCTGAAACATACCAGAGAGATTTTAAGATTTATGTTGATACGTTGTACTTATCTCTAATTGATGCTGTAGAAATATCTAGAAAATGTATCTAAATGAAATATCTTTAGCTAGTTTGCACCCCGTGGTTTCACTCGGGTTCCCTCTGGGATCTAGTGGTTTCTCGCGATAAAAAGTATCCTATATATTACTCCAGTTTATGATCTATCTGCGTGCCAATTTTCATCATAATTGGCTGTACCGTTAAGGCGTCAAGAGGTAACAAAAAAGTCTCTTTCGCATTTTTTATACTAGTCCGTCCCACTGTTTCATCCGGATTCCCGATGAATTCATTGTATTCCCGGGATAAAAAGTATCCTATGTGTTAATCCAGAAAATATCCTATCTGTTAGCCAAATTTCATCCAAATCCGTTCAGTAGTTTTTGCGTGAAAGAGTAACAAAGATCCATACAGCTATTCTCACAAACATTCGCATTTATAGTCGGACTAGCTGTCCCCCGCGGTTTCACCCGCGTTCCCGGGATCAAAAGTAGCCTATGTCCTTCTCCATACCATAGGCTATCTGCATGCCAAATTTCATGATGATCCGTTGAGGAATTTGATAAATAGGTTTATTGCTGTCGCGCTGTGCCCGAGCTATCCCGCCCGAGGGCGATAGAGACAACTACAGCTTGGACCGATTATACCTATTTAAATTAGACGAAATCGCTATTTCGTAATCCCCGGTTTTCTACTCGAAAACTGGATCAATTAAAAAAAAATCAAGAATCATAATAAGAAGGGCTTTGGCTATGTCTCTCAGTAAGTTTTCCTTTGTTTTTTTATATTCGTCAATTTTTTTCGCTGGACGTCTGATAAGGGCGCGCGTTAAAAATGGCAAGTTTTTGTGGTTTTAGAAGGCTCCTAATTCTTTTAATAATTAATTTATGGAGAAAAACCCAACCGAGGGACATACAGTGGACCTACAGATTGCATGGTAAAATAATCATTGCTCTAGTGTCATTATCCAAAGAGGAAACTGAGGATTACGTTTGTATGGAACAAACGCTACCAGCATTTCCTCTTAAAAATGGCCAAATATCCGAAACGGCCAATCTGAATACCAGGCCAGGATGGACTAAATGGTCCTAAATCCTGGGACAATTTTCACACCCCTTTTCTGATCCCAAGCTACGCAGACGTAGTACTATTGAATATTCTTTTAGTAAGTAGGTATTAGTTTCCTTCTTTCTTTTTACAATGGAAACCAGATAACTGATTATAATAGGACTTTTTGTTTGTAAATACATACTTAATATACATAATTACACCCAGAATCCATTGCATTGCATTCCAATGCATGTTCATGCATTGGGCGGGAATCGAACCCACGACCTCTGTGGCGCGATAGGTGGAATCTTAACCAACCACGTCAACTGGCCTGTAGGTATATTATGTAAGCGGGTGGGTGTGTGGTGGATGACATCAAGGTGGGTGAAATCCGCCGAACACCCACTACTATGGGAACTTGTTGGGTTCGCTGTCCTGTAGCGGCAGTTCAGAAACTGGCCGCTGCTAAGTGCATTCGGGTGGGATGGGTACTTGAACCGAGACCCTTGCACTGTTTCCGGTGCCTTGAAAGGGGTCACGTAGGCTGCAGGTGCAGCACAGGCGTGGACAGAAGCAATCGCTGTTACGCCTGTGGAGAAGCGGGCCATGTGGCTCGCGACTGCACCTCCAAAGTGCTGAGGTGTCCCCTATGCGCCGATTTAGGTCGTCCCTCAGACCACCGTCTGGGTCGACGGTGTCCCGCACCGGCGAAGAAACGGAGCAAGCAGGCTCCCAACACTGAGATGGCCGCGGCACATACCGCTGGACCGGGTTCTGACCCGGAAATGGAGGTAGTTGTCGAGGCCTAACATTCCCGCCCCCAAATAAGATCCTACAGGGCAATCTGAACCACTGCCGCAATGCTCAGCATCTGCTTATGCAAACCATTGTGGAGCGGCAGATTGCCCTGGCAGTAGTAGCAGAGCCTCACAGCGTCCCCGACCATCCTCGCTGGTTCGGTGACGACTTGGGCTCCGTTGCCATATACTGGGGGGGCGGAGAGGGTGCTCCACCCTGCGCTCTTTTGAGTAGAGGACAGGGCTTCGTTGCAGTGCAATGGGGCACCCTGGCCATTGTAGGTTGCTATGTCTCTCCCAATAGGTCCCTCGCCGACTACGAGGAGTACCTGGACGAGGTGGCTGACTGCATCCGCAGATGCCCAACTCGTCCACTGATTGTCCTGGGGGACTTCAATGCCCATGCAAGGGTGTGGGGGAACCCCAGAGACAGTCCAAGGGGAGAGACTATAAAGGCGTGGGCAGCTGGTCTGGATCTCCGATTAGTTAATCGGGGGTCCGTGAGCACATGCGTGCGGTGGCAGGGGGAGTCAATCGTGGACCTTACATAGGCGACTCCTGCTGCCATACGCATGCTGTCAGGATGGCGAGTTGCAGAAGAGGTGGTAACTCTATCTGACCACCGCCACATCCTCATGGATGTGGCATTCCGCCGTCCTGACGCTAATTCCAGCCGCCACGAAGGCAGCCCACCGCGACGTTGGTGTCTCAAGCGGTTAAATCGAGACATGCTCGAAGCCGCCGCCAACGTCGCGGCATGGCCACAAAACGCTGAAGAGATTCCGTCCGATCCGGAAAGAGAAACGAACTGGTTCCGCAGCACGATGACGCAAATTTGCGATGCATCGATGCCGCGGTCCAGTCGCCCCAAGTACCGGGCGGTGTACTGGTGGTCGGCAGAAATCGCGCAAATTCGCGCGGTTTGCTTGCGGAGCCGCCGCCTGTACACTAGAGCCCGAAGGCGAAGGCGAACTCCTGCCGAGGAGACAGCCAGTCTCTATAGGGCATATCGAGCGGCTACAATGGCGATGCAGATCGCCATCTCAGACGCCAAAAAACGGTGCTGGGATGAGCTCCTAGAGGGACTCAACGAGGATCCATGGGGCGCCCATATAAGATGGTCCTGGGTAAACTCAGGCCATGGGTGCCTCCCCTGACGGAAACTCTAGATCCGGGCCTGCTGGGTCGAGTGGTGAACACTCTCTTCCCGGCGGGCCGGTCAAGTCCCTCAGTCCACCCCCTGACGTCTTGGGAGTGGCATGACGAAATGGGGGTGACCGTACAGGAGCTAGATCGAGCCGTTGGCCGCTTGAAAGCCCGAAAAACCGCACCAGGACCCGACGGTGTACCGGGTGGGGTGTGGGTGTTGAGTCTGGCTATCCTGGGGGATAGGCTGAGGCAGTTGTTCAACGGCTGCCTCCATTATGCCAAATTCCCCACGGCCTGGAAGGAAGCAAGTTTGGTCCTCTTGAAGAAGGAAGGCAGACCCGCAGATTCTCCCTCTGCGTACCGTCCCATATGCCTGTTGGATGAGGGTGGCAAGCTGTTCGAACGAATACTTGCCGCTCGTCTCAACGGGCATCTGTCGTGCAACGGTCCCGACCTGGCCGATAGCCAGTTCGGCTTCCGACAGGGCCGTTCGACCATAGACGCGGTCCTACGCGTCCGTTCCCTGTCGGAGCAGGCGGTGTCCCGGGGTGGAGTGGCGTTGGCGATAAGTCTTGACATCGTCAACGCCTTTAACTCTCTCCCTTGGGACGCCATTAGAGGGGCACTTGTTTACCATCAGGTGCCCTCCTACCTGCAAGCCGTTATCGGGGATTACTTGCGCGACAGGTACATTTTGTACATGGACCAAGACGGTAGGAGAATCCGGAGGGAAATCACGCGTGGAGTTCCACAGGGGTCAGTGTTAGGCCCGCTGTTGTGGAACCTCGCCTACGACGCGGTTCTGCGTGTCGATCTCCCCGCTGGCGTAAACGTTGTTTGCTATGCAGATGACACGTTGGTGGTCGCCAGTGGGGAAAATTTCGAGGGGACCAAAGAGCTCGCCGAGTTTGGGGTTGAGATCGTTGTCGCCAAAATCCATGAGTTGGGTCTGGAAATAGCGCCTCACAAGACCGAGGCGCTATGGTTCCACAAACTGCCAAGAAGCAGGGAACCACCCAACTCGTGCGTCCGAGTGGGTGAGTCGGAAGTTGGGGTGGGGCGATACATGAAGTATCTGGGCCTCACCCTAGATAGTCGTTGGGGCTTCGAAGAGCACTTTGATCGCCTAGTCCCCCGAATCGAGAGGGTAGCGGGTGCCATGCACAGACTGCTGCCCAATCTCGGGGGACCGAGGGAGGAAGTTCGCCGCCTCTATGCGGGGGTCATACGATCCGTAGCCCTTTACGGGGCGCCCGTATGGGCGAAGAGGCTGGCCATCCGACGCTGTAGGAAGAAAATCTACAGTGTCCAGCGAAGGATGGCGCTACGGGTCGTACGAGGATACCGCACAGTATCCTTTGAGGCGGCGACAATTCTGGCTCGCTTTCCGCCACTTGATATTCTGGCGGACATGGATGCGAGGGTCTATGACCGGATTCGCATCGTCCGTCAGAGCGGTGGAGGCGACCCATAAGAGGCGATCAAACGGCAGGAGCGAATTATCGTATTCGCGACGTGGCGCGCAAGACTCCGCGAGGAGCGGTTTGCGCGCAAACGCGTCGTCGGAGCAGTCCTGCCGGTCTTCGAGGCCTGGATGCAGCGACAAGGTGGACGACTCACCTACAGACTTACACAGATAATCACCGGGCATGGGTGCTTCGGTGATTATCTGTATAGGATCGGACGTGAGGCGACGGCGGCCTGCTTCCACTGCAGTGGGAGCGACCAGGATTCCGCATTGCACACGCTTGCGGTGTGCCCTGCGTGGGAACCCGAGCGGCGGATCCTGGTCCAAGAGATCGGACGGAATCTCTCCCTGCCAGCAGTCGTGTCGGCGATGCTGAGCGGGGATACAGCGTGGAGGGCCGTAGCCTCCTTCTGTGAGACCGTAATGGTCCAGAAGGAGGCTGCTGAGCGGGATCGGGAGAGGGCCGATCCCACCCGGAGGCGAAGCCGCCGGGGCACAAACGTGTCTCGTCGCGGCCCCCCTGCCCTGTAGCTCGGGCTTAGAATAACAGCTACGGTGTTCCCCTGCCTGTCGTAAAAGGCGACTAAACGGGGCCTTTGGGGTCGTGGGCAATCAGAGCGGGGGCTCTGTGCGCCCAGAAGTGACCCCAAGGAGGACGATGGGTCGATGTGGTCACGACTCATCGTGCGATAGCACAGCGAGGGTGCTGGGGGGAGGTGTCAGACTTCCCCCGAGACGAGCCATCAAAGCACCGCGCTTGGAGGGGTGAGCAGGTACGCGTTCAACACGAGAGCCCGCCCCCCTCTCTACAGCGCAGATGGCGACCACCGTGGGGTTTTAGCCGGTACAAGTCCGGCATAACCTGGCTGCTTCCCCCGGGGCGGTCGGGTATACTATGAGGATTTCCCCACGCAAAAAAAAAAAAAAAAAAAAAACGTATATTATGTAGAAATTGACTTACAATATGTTGTTATATGCCTTACTTTAGGGATGTTAAAAAATAATCGATTTTTATAGTAATATTAATCGATTTTTCATAAATCGATTATATAAATTACGCGTTTAAATCGATTTTCATAAACAGTACCATTTATGCGACGGATGTTTTTATTTCAATACTAGTCAAATGTAAAATAGAAAATGTCTTATTATTTTTAATTTTTTTATAGTTTAAACGTAAAGATCAACGAAAGATTTGTTTTATATTTTAGTTTTTGAGACCACGACGTAGTCGTTTAGTTATTTAACTATCGTTTTAAGTATTTTATTTTAAAGCTAGTCAAATGTAAAATATAGTACTGAACATTTATTGCAATTTTTTATATTTGATTTATATTTTAGTTTTTGAGACAATAAGGTTGTCATTTATTGGGATGCTCATAATTTCATATTTATTATATTAAAACGTTTAATGGGTCTGAAAATTTGTATCAATAATGATATTTTGGTTTCCTTATTCCTTACCTTGAAAGTTTAAAGGAACATTCGTTTTGATTTTTAGAGATTATAATTCATGGTTATTTTATATTTTATTTGATTTTTAATCTGATAAACTGTTAATATGAATCTCTTAGGTTTATTATCAGAATATGAAAAGCATGCAGATTTTTAAATAACAGAAAAAATCGTTTTTTTCCGCAGAAGATTCCGTAATTTATTTTGATTAAAATCGATTTTTGACAAATCGTTTTTTTTTTATACCACTAAGTGGCAAACAAGCATACGGCCCGCCTGATGTTAAGCGGTTACCGTAGCCTATGGACGCTTGCAACACCAGGGGTATCACTTGCGCGTTGCCGACCCTGCAGAAATCTCTTCACACCCTTTTTGAAGAACCCCATGCTGTACTCCATTGGGAAAACCACGGCGGGGAGCTCATTCCACAGCCCAAGCAATAATCCTAACTATATATTAATATTATAAATGCGAAAGTAACTCTGTCTGTCTGTCTGTTACGCACTCCCGCTTAAACTGCTGAACCGAACGCGATGAAATTTGGCATGCATATAGCCTATGGTATGGAGAAGGACATAGGCTACTTTTTATCCCGGGAACATGGGTGAAACCGCGCGGGTCAGCTAGAAAATAATAAAGTAATATTGAATAAAGAAAAATCGATTTTTATTGATCGATTCTATTCCATTAATCTCACATCCCCACCTTCCACACTACTACCTGTGCTACTACTACAGAAAGAACGCATCAGGTAACTGGTATTTGTTAACTAATGCGCTATTAAAAATTCCGACTTTTCATAAGTTCGCTATTTAATAAGCATCACACGATTATCTCTCCTAAATAATTAAATCTACTACGTGGTACTTATGATACACAAATAACGAAACCATAGCGCGATTCAATTTTTGTATCCCGCCATCTGTTGGTAATGACGGAAATCTTACTACCCAAGTATTTTAATATAATGCTGTCCCGCGCGGTTTCACCCGAATTCCCGAGGGATCGTATGTTTTCCCGGGATAAAAAGTATCCTATGTGTTAATCCAGAACATATTCTATCTGTGTGCCAAATTTCATCCAAATCCGTTCAGTAGTTTTTGCGTGACAGAGTAACAAACATACATCCATACTCACAAACTTACGCATTTATAATATTATACTAGCCGTCCCCGCGGTTTCACCCGCGTCGGGATAAAAAGTAGCCTATGTCCTTCTCCATACCATAGGCTATCTGTATGCCAAATTTCATGATGATCCGTTGAGTAGTTGAGGCGTGAAGGCGTAACAAACAAACTCACTTTCGCAAATGCGAACAAAAATCTACCGATCGCTGTTGCCGACATTCCCTGGTCTTTTGACATTTCGAAACTGTCTGGATACTTAACGACTATGAAGTAAACGACTACAGGCTCAGTATTAGCCTATACAAGGTATTCGGAGCGTAAAGGTGGATTGAGTTACCCATTGTTATCCATGCTACTGAAACTCGGGTTCAAATGTGTCGGAGTGGCGCCATTCTGATTTTAATCTCCTAAATTAACAGGATATAAGGTACATTTTATGTTGGGTGTTATTTTATAAGGTATAAGCATAAAGCCCGTCTGATGATAAGCGGTTACCGGCATGGCCGCTTCTATCTCAAGCCTTGAAGAACCCCATGCTGTAGTTACTCCTTGGATGTACCACGATGGAAACTTCATATGAATGAATTTGCAGTTTCTTGCTGCTTGGATACCTAATGTTCGGTAATTCAAATAAATGCTTTTTGAATTTAAGGAAGACTCGATTATTGGATCTTTTGTGGTTTGGTCATCGATGCTACGGTGAAGGTAGTGAGATCAAATCTAATAAAACATTGAGGAAATCATAATGGTTGGTTATAACGGGTGTACGAACGAAAGTACGAGAATCAAGACATAAGCCTCAAGATTAGGTGATGATAGCTCAATGATAGTGACGTCGGATACCGAGATGAAGGTCCCGGGTTCGAATCCTACAATGTGCTTAAGCTTTTGGCGAAGGAAAACATCGTAAGGAAACCATAGCACGGTGGTAGGGTACTTTGTAGTACCCATCTGGCTGGCTACTAGCCTCAAGTTGAAAATCTGTCGCCAAGCATCTATCGGTGTGTTCCGACAGCTGCACCTGAGAGCCAGTTCCTTCTAGGCTTTGTGTGTGCACCACCTTCGGTCAAATCATCATTTACCATGGTGAGATTGTGGTCAAACACAGGCCTATATACAGTAATAAGAAAAAAAAAACATTTTGTTATTCAAAAATAAATCTCATAGGTTTAGAATTTAAATTCAATTGTTTGAATAACGACTCAAAACTGAAGCCGGCTTTTCACTATGGGATATAATATAATATATATTACATCTTGAGATATAATATTTTATCGCTCTTCATACATTTTGTACGAGACCGTTCACATTGCGCTATAATATACATTACATCCCAAACTATAAATATTTTTTCGAGCTATATTTGAAGTATATTTCACGTCCCCGGACACTGCGCTTCCCCCTGCCTCGCCCTCAGTTTGAATGGCGACGCGCGACGTGAAAAACTATATATCTTACAGTGTGAACGGCAAACGCGGCATGTAATAAACAGCTCAAGATGTAATTTATATTATATCCCATAGTGAAAAGCCGGCTTGAACCTTAGTGTTACTTAGTTCAATTTCTGGCCATCATTATGGTCCATTTTGTCCACTGGTCTTGAACTACGCGATCATGTGTGACGCTAGGGGGCCCCACCTTCGCTTACGTTATGTTAAACTAACTTCCGCTCCCTGGAGCGACCTGTTTATAATGACCTACTTATTAAGAGGAATGGATGGCTGCAAGAAATTTGAAAAATAGATTTTTAACATATCTATTGCTGTCGCGCTGTGCCCGAGCTATACCGCCCGAGAGCGATAGAGACAACTACAACTTGGACCGATTATACCTATTTAAATTTGACGAAATCGCTATTTCGTAATCCCCAGTTTCCTCCTCCAAAACTGGATCGATTTAAAAAACAAAAACAAGAATCATAATAAGAAGGGCTTTGGCTATGTCTGTCGGTTTTCCTTTGTTTTTTTATATTCGTCAAATTTGTTCTCTGGACGTCAGATAAGGGCGTTAAAAATGGTAAGATTTTGTGATTTTAGAAGGCTCCTAATTCTTATAATATTTAATTTATGAAGAAAAACAAAACCGAGGGACATACAGTTGTACCTACAGATTGCATGGTAAAATAATCATCGCTCTAGTGTTTCTATCCAGAGAGGAAACTGAGGATTACGTTTGTATGGAAAAAACGCCACTAGTATTTCCTCTTAACGTTGGCGAAGGAAAACATCTATACAAAACCTTTGTTAACCTGATAAAAGAACTGTAACAGCTCGCTTGGTTATTTTTTCTAGGGTACGCTTATACCACTTTCCAGTTCATCACTAATGAAGCGAGATTGTGATTAAATACGGCCCATCCGAATAGCCCGTGGTGTAGCTTGACTAGTCGATCGGCAAATGAAAATTAACAAAAAAAAAAGCTTTGCAAAATGGTGGCCGAATTTTCAAAGTAGGGCTACGAGATTTTATTTTCCTTTACGTTGCCTTGTTTTTGACTATTTGATGAAGAAAAATTAAAAAAAAATACCAATCCCTCCTTATCTCTGATGTTCGGAAAGCGTAAATAATTACAATCATTGATGATGATTTATTACAGAAATTAAAACCGATGTTTGAAACTAGGTACCTCATTTTTTCGAAATCATCAAAATTCCTTCACAAACTTTAGTTATGCGGTCCTTTTTTTTACAGTAGCTAAGAAATTATGAATAAATAAATATCCTGGGACATTCCTCACACACTGTCATCTGATTCCAAACTAAGCAGAGCTTGTACTACGGAAACCAGATAACTGATATTGTTTAGGCCAAAATACCTATAGTAATATTTATAGTAGAAACCTACTCATATTGAGTTTCAATGACGAGCCTCTACTTCCCGATTCCTCTCCTTTTCCCACATCATATGTGAAAGCGAGAAAAGAGCTTCGGGAATCTTCTACATACTTCGGCGACGCATCGCCAAACACGTGTGTGCGAGTAAAACGAGACGCGCGCGCCTCGCAACATTCAGTACGAAATACACTACAGATAGAAACGCATGCGAACTTTGTGATTTGTGATAGTGCGCATAATCATTGGATTGCCATAGGAGTTCCTGGTAAGTCCTTACCTTTATCCTGGGAGGCTCCTCGTTTTCCATATTGATATTTTAACGCAAAAACCCACCATTTTTTCTGGTACGCCTTCGAGCGGATTCATTTTGAGTCAGCCATTACAGTAATTTAATTTCATATCAAATCACGTATAATTTCCCGCTTTCTATAGGTTTTATGCCTCTAAATAGGTATATACCTCATAATACGCAAGTCTTATACCTCATAAATAGGTTTTAGACTATATAAATACGATATTTCGTACTCCCGCCATTTTTACCACGCCAATCGCAATGATATTATAATAGAGATATGCTACCCTCATACTAAGCGGCGTTCAATTATTGTTGCATTAGGTGAATGCGAAAGATAATACGGAACGTATGGTACAGAAAGAGATAGCTATATGTAGCCGCTAAGCAAAATTACGACAATTGTCTGAATTTTTCTGCAACAATTAGCGTGCGTTAATGCGATATCTACCTCTTTTTATTATAATATCATTGCGCCAATCGTGATAAAAAGTAGTTAGGTAGTCAATACCGCCGCCGCTCCTCCATATTTTTAGGACTTAGATTTTATAGGTACCGATTCGTATCTTATTATACGAAATCATATGGTGTACTAATAACCGCAATACGTACTTACTATTTGTACTATTACTACGCATATAATTGCATTCTATGAGCCTTGTCTGTCGACTTGAAATAAACTTTCATACCTATATAGGTAGGTGCCTAAACTGTTGGATATACCTACCTACTTACCTACGTCATTTTACTTTAATTAGGTAATTTTGCAATTTATTATTACGCAATCTTTCACAATGGAAGCTATTGAAACTAAAATTAAAATATTGGAAGCTAAAAATGAAGCTATTTTTGAACAATTATCGTTCTTATATGATTCTTCTAAGAATGTTTCCACATCCGCGAGTGCAGACCTTCGTTCCTCAGAGACATTCATGGCGGACACTGAAATTATAAGTACAATTCGTCATGAATTTAGTGCCAATTTAGATACAATTAACGCGTTAAATATGCAACTTGATCCAGAATATAAGATTGATTATAAAAAAATGATTTCCTTTGATACAGTGTACACCCGAATAGAAAGGGTTCGTTCTCTTATCGTCAGTAAGACAAATACTACGTCGAATGTGTCTGCGCAGAATACTATTCCGTCCCAATATAAAGGTCGTATCAAACTACCACCAATTCAAATTCCGTCATTTGATGGAAAAATAGAAAATTGGCCCGTCTTCTTTGAATCTTTTAAATCTAATATACATTCAAATCCTGATCTTTCGAATTCTCAAAGAGTACAATATCTTGTAGGTAAATTAACAGGAAATGCTTTAAAAATCACGGCAGGTATTATACCGTCCGGTGATAATTATAATTCTATTTGGGACAGCTTAGTTCAAAAATATCAAGATAAAAGAGCATTAGGCTCACACTACATGTCCAATTTATTCAATATTAAACCCGCATTAAATAATTCCGCGTCTTTAAATACGTTCATTGAAACTTTCCACGCTTCTGTATCTGCTTTGGAACAGTTAGGTATTGAAGATATGAAAGATTTTATCTTACTTTCTTTAGCTTTAAAGAAGTTAGATCCCGCAACCGCTAATTCCTTTGAAATGTTTATGAGGAATAAAGAAATTCCTTCTTATAAGGATTTTGTTGATTTTATTAAATCGCAAGTAAAAATATTAGACCGCACTTCTACGCCAATTGCTGGCTCCGCGCGAACCGCCCCAGTCGGTAGTAACCTTAATAATCCGCCCGCTTATCGGTCTCAACCGCGTAATTCAAACACAGTCCACCATGCTTTCCTTGCACGCGATAATAATAATAAAAGCACTTGCTTATTTTGTAATAAATCTGATCACTATCAGATTTTTTATTGTTCCTCTTTTAAAGCACTTAATACTAAAGATCGTTTAGATTTTGTTAAATCTAATCTTGATAATAGCGATAACCGCATCGCGCAGCTTTGCGCGCAGCCGTCCGCCGCCGCCCGCGCCGCGCCGCGACCGCTCCCGTGCGCAGCCTCGCCCGCGCATCTGACCGCGTCTCCTTCTAACGCTACGGACGCTCCGCAACCGGTGTCGCTATGCACCCGAGCGCGAGTTGATAAGAATAATGATAACGAACGCGATTCTTTGAATAAATTAAATCCTTCCCATACTACTGTACTTTTATCAACCGCTCAAGTTTATGCGTCTAATAAGGACAATAAATATATTTCAGTTAGATGTTTAATAGATAACGCGTCTCAAAACAACATAATTACAACTGCCTGTTGTAAACAACTAAATTTAAATATAATACCGCTTAGCAATTCTTTTATAAAGGGTGTAGGATCCACTTCGCGTCCTATTCACGGCTACGTTCAATTTAAAATAACCGCGAAAAATAAAAAATATTTTTATAATATTACCGCTCTTGTCGTTGATTGCATTACTGACAGGTTACCGACTGAATATGTTGAGACTTCTATAGTGCAACATTTAGGTAACTTACCGCTCGCTGACCCTCTGTGGCACATCCCCGGAGAGGTCGAAGTAGTTCTCGGGGCACAATTGTTCCCATTTTTATTATTAGGTCAAAAAATTATTGCACCTCCCGCTCCTTCTGCCCTTGAAACCGTGTTCGGTTATATTCTTATGGGCGACGTTCCCGCTAACTCTAATATTAATAAAAATGCATCCACTTATTTTAATACCGCGACTTTTTTCATTTCTGGTCCCAATGACCTTACTATTTCTTTAGATGATTCCCTACTTAAGTTTTGGGAGCTCGAAGAAATTCCCGCGCAAAAATTTATGAGCTCGGCCGAAAAGGAGTGTGAACAGCTGTTCTCTCGTAACTTTTCACGGGACTCCGCAGGCAGATATTGCACCGCGTTACCTTTTCGTGAGGATCCTGACGTGTTAGGTGATTCCCGTTCCGTTGCTCACCGCCGTTTACTTGCTTTGGAGCGTACCAAGCTACGCGATCCACAGCTACGCGCTAGTTATAATGAGACTTATAGTGCTCGAACCGCTATTGATAATATATTCGCATTCTCCGATTCTAAAATTACTCTGTCATGGATACATTCATCTCCACATAGATGGAATGTTTTCGTTAGTAACCGCATTGCTAAATGTCAAGAAAATCTTGACCCAAAACATTTCTACCACGTTAGTGGTATAGAAAATCCTAGCGACTGTCTCTCTAGAGGTATTTTACCTGAGCAGCTAGTGTCACATCACTTATGGTGGCCCGGCCCGAAATGGTTAAAAGATCCAGTTTCAGAATGGCCTATCACTCCATTTAGTCCCGAATGCTGTGAGGACCTACCTGAATTTAATAGTAAAACGCTTGTTACTTGTACCGCGTCCGCTTCTGTTGAGCCTAATTTAATTTACGAGCTTGCTCTGAAATACTCATCATGGAATAAAATATTACGCATAATAGTATACATACTTAGATTTTCTCGCATAATTTCTCGTGATCAAGGTCACAGCCGCATCACAGCTTCTGAGCTAAATAAAGCTGAAGTATATTTAATACGCTCTGTACAACAAGTTCATTTTCAAAATTTATTTAATAATATTCAAAAAGTTAAATTATCTTCCCCTCTTAAAAAACTTGACCTCTTTATAGATCAAGATAAAATTATTAGAATTGGAGGTAGACTTTCAAATGCAAATCTTCCGTATGAAGCTCAGCATCCCGCTCTTTTACCTAAACATGACCACGTTACTCATCTTATTATAGACTATTTTCACCGTGCTCATTGCCATACTGGTGCCAATCTTCTGAGCTCACTGTTGCGCCAGAAATATTGGATACTGTCCGCTAGAAGTGTCATTAGACACAGAGTACATTCATGTAACTTTTGTTTTAAAAATTCCCCTTCATTTCTCAGCCCAAAAATGGCTGATTTACCCTCTTGCCGCGTTCAGGAGACCAAAGCGTTTGTGCATACGGGTGTTGACTATGCTGGACCCATTAAAGTAACATTATGTAGACGCAGAGGTCAAAAGAGCCAAAAGGCATATATTTGTTTGTTTATATGCTTAGTAACCAAAGCTGTACACATCGAATTGGCAACTGATGTGTCATCAGATACTTTTATTTCCGCTTTTAAGCGATTCATTTCCCGTCGAGGACCTGTTTCTTTTCTTTACTCCGATAACGGAACTAACTTTGTCGGAGCTAAAGCTCAATTACAAGAACTACTTACCGATCAGTACCGCATTGAATGGAAAATGATTCCACCCCGCGCCCCACATTTCGGAGGATTGTGGGAATCTAATATAAAATCGATTAAAACTCATTTATACCGTGTTATCGGTTCGCAGCTCCTCACATATGAAGAGCTCCTCACTGTTCTTACCCAAATTGAAACAGTCTTAAATTCTAGACCGCTTTGCATTTTATCTGAGGATCCCTACCCGGAGCCTCTTACTCCCGCTCACTTTATAATGGCTTCACCATTGACTTCATTGCCGCTTCAGAATGTGTCCGAGGAAACCATATCTTTACGTTGTCGGAAACAATTATTAGATCAGATGGTGTGTAGCTATTGGAAAAGATGGCGTATAGAATATTTACATAATCTTCAAGTTAGACAGAAATGGCTCATTGATAAAAATAACATTAAGATTGGTACTGTGGTTCTTATACATCAAGATGATATTCCCCCTTTACGTTGGCCGTTGGGCATAATATCACAAGTTTATCCTGGCAAGGATGGAAATATCCGCGTCGCTTTAGTAAAAACTTCAAATGGATCATTCAAAAGACCCATTGTCAAGTTATGTCCATTACCCTCACAATAAAAATTAATCATACCGCATCTTATATTCAGTACTTTAGTAATTATTATAATCTGTAATTAGTTCTTATAATTAATTATTTTTTCTTTCTTTTGAGAACACTACGTATTCTCAAGGCGGCGGAGGATGTTTAGGCCAAAATACCTATAGTAATATTTATAGTAGAAACCTACTCATATTGAGTTTCAATGACGAGCCTCTACTTCCCGATTCTTCTCCTTCTTTCCCACATCATATGTGAAAGCGAGAAAAGAGCTTCGGGAATCTTCTACATACTTCGGCGACGCATCGCCAAACACGTGTGTGCGAGTAAAACGAGACGCGCGCGCCTCGCAACATTCAGTACGAAATACACTACAGATAGAAACGCATGCGAACTTTGTGATTTGTGATAGTGCGCATAATCATTGGATTGCCATAGGAGTTCCTGGTAAGTCCTTACCTTTATCCTGGGAGGCTCCTCGTTTTCCATATTGATATTTTAACGCAAAAACCCACCAGATATAATACATATACTACTTTTTGTTTGTAAATACATACTTAATATACATAACACCCAGACTCAGGACATACATACATGTTCATGGACACAAATGCATGTACTGTGTGGGAATCGAACCCACGACCTGCGTGAATTAAAATTCAAATACGTGCAATTATTCGTCTAAGGAAGGTCGGAACCCTTGGTTTTTTGGTAAGCGGTTACCGTAGCCTATGGACGCTTGCAACACCAGGAGAGTCACTCGCGCGTTGCCGACCCTGCAGAAATCTCTTCACACCCTTTTTGAAGAAGGTGCGTGAGTCAGACTCTTGGCCGATTTTATTTTGATTTACCTCACGTTGTCAGTTATATAGAGATATTGATGTTCTCGCAGTAGCCGCTAGGGGCGCTGCAAAGGTAATAAAAAAAAAAACAAGAGTTCGATACAAAGTGTTTTTTGTATAAAATAATGAAATTATTCATTTTATTGACATATATACCTATAAGGAAGAATATAAATTTTACAATTCATAGATAACTGATTGATGTTTTTAATCAGGAAACATGGTTAGATGCACTACTTATATACAAAATAGAGGGCAGTCGCCATATCTGTTTTGAAAACTTGATATAGAATTATCAAAGACGTTCATTTTGTCTGATTGGCTAACTCAAGGAAACACTTAAAATTTAGATGCAGTCATTGGTCCTTACTGTTCATAATTAGTCAATTAAAAGATACATAATTCAAAGCAATCTTCAGGTTTTCAATTTACGCAAAATTCATTAAATAGCTTATACATAAATACATGCAGATTAGAGGTGTCCATTCTAAAGGTGCCGGTACGCAGCCGACCGCAGACAACAGCAGCAGGCGACACTATCGCCACGACAATACTTCTTTCTCTTTTGTTCCTATGTATTAATTATGGAACGTGTCACTAGCTACGGAAGGTATTTCATAGTTATACATAGAAACCAGTAGTGTCGCCTGCTGTTGCCTGCGGTCGGTTACGAACCGGCACTTTTTTTTACATTTATGGCTTATATGAGAAATTGTACAGAAAAATCAATTGTATAAATACAAATGCTGTTTTTTTAGTGTTCCATACCGAAAGAGTGCCAAACGGGACCCTATTCATAAGACTCCGCTGTCCGTCCGTCCGTCTGTTTGTCAGTGGGCTGTATCTCATGACTGAATAGGAAATTTTTACAGAATATGTATTTCTAATGCCGCTATAACAAAAAAGAGATATAATTTAAAATTAAAGGGGTCCCCATAAAAGAAAGGTCTTTTTTTGGTATTTTTTTATTGAGACTACTAATAATTTCACAATCAATTTGAGTAAGGTAATATTATTATTATTGTACAGAACCCTCCGTGTGAGAGTCCGACTCGTAATTGGCCGGATTTATTTTTTAAATGATAACAACATTAAGAGAAAATCATTACAGCTTCTTTGTATGATTTTTACAACAGTCAAAATGCAACTAAACAGATATTTTGTGGAATATTTTAATTAACGTGAGGTTTTAAAATGTCTCTTAACTAGCTGATAATGGAAGAGCAATTTCATCACAGGAAGACTAAAAAAAAACATTTCGTTTATTTTTTTGGACAATTCAATGTACCTATATTTCCAACGTTTTAGGACTCTTTACTTTGTTTTGAATTACATACATTGTGAGCTATTTTATACATTCGATAGATAAATTCATAGACAAACTTAAACGTTAAGTTTGACTGGAATTAACCTCATCACTATTCTGTAAACTACTTTCATTCACAACGTTATTGTACCGTTTCTTTGACGTATCAATATTATGCCTCCGTTTCATATGTTTCTTGAAATTAGACCCATTCGTAAAGTCCCGTTGACAATAAACACAATTATAGGGCTTAGCACCAGTATGCTGCCTTAAATGTAAATTTAATCTAGTCTTAAACCTAAAAGTCTTATTACAGTATTCACAAATGTAAGGCATCAAGTCCGTATGAACAATTGAGTGAGATTTCAAGTGCCGTTTAACCCTAAAACTTTTACCACACTGTTCACAAACAAACGGTTTCGCACCGGAATGCAAACTAATATGTGATTGGAGGTTACCACGTGCCCGAAAGGCCATCGGACAGTATTCACACTTGTAAGGCTTCGCATCTTCGTGAGTCATCATGTGGGTACTCAAAGTGCCTTTTGTAAAGAACATTTTACCGCATACGTGGCAGGAAAAGTCTCTGCTACGTGGTAGGTGGACTAACTTATGCTGTTGTAGATTCGACCGTGATTTGAACTCTTTACTACAGTGCTCGCATTTCAAATCACTCTCAATTGCTCCACATTTTACTCCCCGTTTCCTGTATACTTTCGTATACAATATTATATGATCTTGAAGTAGCTCTTGCGATTCAAAAGAAGCTCCACAGCTATGACACATAGTCAGATATATGTTGCGATGAGACGTATTGTAATGCTTTTTTAATTTCGATGCAGTCTTACACATTTTATTACAGAATTCACAGCAGAATCTCAGTATCTTCTTATGTATACGTACGTGGTTTACGAATGATTTGTAATTAGCGAATATTTTACCACAATCTGAGCATTTAAAGATGCAGCAACATGCGTGTATTTGAAGCGAATGTAATTGTAACGATGCGATATTTTTACACTGTGCGTCGCATGTAGCGCAACGGCACATGTAATCATCCCAAGTCAACATTGGGACAGGCAGTTCAGTACCTTTGTTTAGTTTAGTGTATTCTATGTCTCTCTTTTTTTTCTTAAGCTTTTTCTTCTTCGCGGACTGTTGTAAGGGCAAATCGCTGTCAGTGGAGTTATGTCCATCGGAATGTATTTCATAGTCACTATGATTTTCGGTTTTAATTATGTTATAATCAAATTCTACTAAGGATTTCGGATCTACTGTGACGATCTGAACATCTTCAGTATCTGATACCTGTACCTCTCTTTTCACCTCAATCTTTGTTTGGAAATCTTCCCAGTCTTTATCAACAGGCTGGAGCGGCGAATTGTCAGACTTCTCATCCTTCGAAGACGCCAAGTTATCATCATCTTTCTTCATAAATATCTCCTTTAACTTCACTTGGGCGGTTCGCACATTGTGTAAAAACGACCACGTACGTTCTAATAAGTCGAAACATGAGAAGCAAATAGTAGTTGGAAGTGTATTAGTAGGTGAAATATCAATATTTATCCAGGACATTTTGGTTGTTATTTTCGATGTTATGGCGACGTCCTCCTCTGATGTTATTAGCTGAGTTATTGGTGTCGGCTCAGCACACAGGCGGCAATAAGTGTCTTCTTCATCAGACATTATTGGTATCGAATCAATTTCACGTATTTTTTGTAAATAAACGAAAAATATATCACGAAATTGGATGATAAACAACCATTTTGATTTGACGTACAAAGCAGCAGTGTTGCCTGCCGTGTTAAAAAAAACTTCACCCAGTAACTTGCAAAAACTATAAAGTATCGATAAGAATAATCGAATCAAATAATCAAATCATATTTTTTTTCCAAACAATGTCTAGTTTGGACTGAAATAATTCTCTATGGAGATTAAGAATATTAATAGAGTGATAGCGTTTAGACATGCATGAGTAACTAGCCGATTTGTCGTGGAATAACCAGCTAGCTAGTTTTTTTGGCTAGCGAGTCACTATCGCTAACGGGCGGCAATTCTCCCACTGAAATGTGTACTTTTTTGTGTTGTAAATAAAGTTCTATATAGAATCGCTATCATAAAAAAACAGTCAAATAGATATAATACAATTTTTTATTTTTTATTAAAGATCCATATTTTTTTTTTAATTTAATGTCAATTGGCTTGCGTTTGGCAACTGACCCTGACTATTTAATTAGTAGAATGACCATAACACAATTGCATTTTTTTCTACATAAGTACATTTCTGTGATTTGATTTAAGCAGGTAAAAACTTGGCACACATTTACTTAGATCTGTTTCTTTTATCGGCGATCCTGCACGTATTTTATACCAAGCTTGGCTCTTTTGTCACATTTATTTACGTTTTACAATGAAATATTTACCATACCTCAGTAATCTCGTATTATTCAATACATCGATACATCTATGCTTAACCCTGTGGTTCTCGCGAGGGACGCGAGTCCTATTATAACAATTGCTGTCATTGTTATATTTTTAACCGCGAGCCAAGCGATTAAAATACCTGTAAGGTTCAAATTGGTTCGAATAATCAACAGTTTGACAGGTATTTTAAAACTCCTCATTGCTGCTACTCCTCATATTTTTGGTTAGGTTAGGTTAGGTTACCATTACCACATTAGGTACCATTTCGATGGTATTAGTAAATCAGGATTCTGCTGACCTATCCTTCCTAATGTTAGTTACTGAAAGGACCTGATACTTATACCTGGCACTGATGAACATGGCCCAAACGACATCCAGTTAGTTTCACTTGCAATTTTTTTACAATATTAGACGTTCACACATAAGTAACTCTTCTTTATAATAAAATGTATCACATTTCTTAGAATGCGAGCAAATTTAAAAAAGATGCCCAGATGTTTTTTCTAAAGCTTGCAGCTATGTTCGTGACTTAATTTAAAATAACGAGAATGTGTCCATTGTCTGCAAATAATAATAATTATTAAAACTATTAATTTATTATACCCGACGTTAGTAGAGAGAAGTATCAGTTTTGGTTACGGTAAACCCACTTATGATTGAAGGGAGATTTTTTTCGACGTGACAGGTGATGTGTTACTCTATAAAATTTTCCTGGATTATAACGTTTAATCGTAGACTATAGAAATTCATGGCAACAACATTACTATTGTAAGTCACTGTCTTGTTTGCCACCTTAGTGGTATATAAAAAAATTACACTTTGTTGCATTAAGTTTTAAATCATGTTTGTATTGAAACCGATTCAATATAACGGTTTTTACATTTTACGTTTTAATTACATTTTTACGTTCTAGTAACTGCAAAATGTAAACAGTGCTTGCATTGGTAATGGAACTATTTTCGATTTTGTAATATTTCTACCGTATAACAAATAAATATTGTATTGTCAATGTTGGTTTGTCGCCAAGTGAAAGCCACGCATAATATGCGGTGTTGCAATATGAAAAATGATATGTTTATATCGATTATGTATTTATCGATTATAATTGGAATCATTGTGACTAGAGATTTTGATTGCATTAACTAAAACGTATGTAATCTAACATTGGACCAGGATCTGAGCATATGGAATGTTATGTAAAACTTATATTTTTGCCTAGGTCACTGACACGGCTAGATATAAACCATGTTGGTATTCAAAATGCGGCTGCAAATTGTAATTCCGAGTTGCAACTATGAATTCTAATGGAATTATTACGATAGATTGTATCTTTGGACCTATTTCTCTCTGTTTGTTGCACTTTTTTTTATTAACGGCAGAGATAATATAAGGAAATGGAGACTAATACCTAGAAACCTAACCATCTAGGTACCTACCTACCTACATACTCTACGATTTTAATTATTTTGCTGCTTTTAGTTAGGCCTGTTTTGGTTAGTTTAGTTAGGCACCGAAGGTGCACACACAAAGCCTAGAAGGAACTGGCTCTCAAGTGCAGCTATCGGAACTTGAGGCCAGGTGGGTAATACAAAGTACCCTGCCACCGTGCTATAGTTACCTCACGATGTTTTCTTTTACCAAAAGCTCAAGCTCATTGTAGGATTCGAATCCGGGACCTTCATTACCACCCTCAACCGGGAATAAATAGGTTGAGAACTTGGATATCTTTTTCAACACACTATTTAGGTATAAAGTCAAAATTGATGGGAAATAAGTTAGATTAACAACTATATTGTGTTTAATTAAGTGTGTGTATTGTTATTTTCTTTTCTTTTAATTTTATTTTGGTATTCTAAGCTGGATTTTTGTAGTTTTCTTTTATTTTTTTTGTATTTTATGTTGTGTATGTCTATAATTAGAAATAGAAATAGAAATGTATTTATTTGTCACAATTATGCGTGTTATATGAAGAGGTGTTACATAGAATAAAGTAGAATCAGCATAATATACCGCTCGAAACGGCGTACAAATATTAATTATAATCATACAATGATATGATAATAAAAAGAGGTAGATATCGCATTAACGCACGCAAATTGTTGCAGACAAATTCAGACAATTGTCGTAATTTTGCTTAGCGGCTACATATAGCTATCTCTTTCTGTACCATACGTTCCGTATTATCTATCGCATTCACTTAATTCAACAATAACTGAACGCCGCTTAGTATGAGGGTAGCATATCTCTATTATAATTATTATAATATCATTGTAATCATAAAGTTAAAATTGATGATGAATTGGCACCCACATCATCTATTTTTTATCTGAGTTACTTTGTATTTGTTTTAATGTGTGTGCTGTTGATGTACCTTTTTGAAAATAAATAATTAATAAATCCAGCTAATAACCAACTAAAAAAGTACCCTACTCCCGTGCTATGGTCTTTTCACCGATGAGCCTTCCCATTTACCGAAATTTTTTGTCCATTACTATGACCAATCGTCAGGTTATCAAAAACGGCACACATTGCACGCTAAACAAGGCACGAGGAACCATCTGGGTTATTTCTTGTCACCTGAGCTGCTGAGCGAGATCGGGAGGCCGATCCCACCAGAAGACGACGCCGCCGAGGCATGGCTGTATCTCGTAGCGGACATCCTGCCCTATAGCTGGGGCTTAGAATCACAGCTACGGTGTTCCCCTGCCTGTCGTAAAAGGCAACTAAACGGGGACCTTCGGGGTCGTGTGCAATCGGGGTGGGGAATGCCCAGAAGCGGCCCTGAGGAGGACGATGGGTCGTTGTGGTCACGAATCATCGTGCGATAGCACCGCGAGGGTGCTGGGGGAGATATCACACTTAGATACACCCCCGGGATTGGCTATCTCAGCGCCGCGCATATTGGGGTGTGCAGGTATGTGATCTGCACGAGAACGCGCCCCCCTCTGTAGCACAGGTGGCGAACACCATGGGGTTTCAACCGTTAAAAGTCAGGCATAAACTGGCCGCTCCCCTCAGGACGGTCGGGTATCCTATGCGGATTTCCCCACGCTAATAATAAAAAAAAGATTAAACTTACGTACCAGATGAAAAGAAAACAAAATAGTAACTGTTTCCGATGCGTCAATGTCCTGTAATTTAAGCCATTAAAGAATGAGTCATCGAGGTATTTTCTAAAAAAAGCTACTTCTATTTTATGTACTCATTGTTTTTCTATCAGTTGTTTAATATGTATCACACATACCTAGATAATAGATTTGATATAAAGGTTTGCGTTCACTGTAATACTGTACCGAAATCGATACCGTACCATAAAGTATCGGTACCCGAGGTAAACCTTCCTTTACCCAAAAGACGATTTGATTTATTTATTTAAAATATCAAACAAAACGTAATAATGCCTTTTGACGTAGGATTTAAACAACAGGCAATATAAATGTTTCTAATCACTGAATATGGTGTAGAGGATGGATGATGGATTTAGGGTCGGTAACGCGCGAGTACCCCTGGTGTTGCAAGCGTCCATAGGCTACGGTAACTGCTTACCATCAGGCGGGCCGTATGCTTGTTTGCCACCTTAGTGGTATAAAAAAAAATGTCTAATGTGGATTGTAGCGCGTATGAGAAAGAAGTGAGGAACAGGGATAGACAAAAATGTATTAATCCATTCTCTTAAAAAAAAAATGTTTTTATACGACGGAGTCGGTATACAAGCATACGGCCCGCCTGATGGTAAGCGGTTACCGTAGCCATATGGACTCTTGCAACACACAAAACATCACACACGCGTTACCGACCCTTCCCCCCTCCACAGTTAGCTCTGGTAACCTTAGTCACGCGTAGGCACACAACATTATAAATTATTATAAAGTTATTTGGCTGCGGTATGTACCTCTCACAAATCAACTTCTTTTTCTTCTAATGTAGTCTTACTTGCTTTCCGTGAATTAAAATTGTTATCTATTCTTAACTTTTGTAACTTAAAACTTTCTCAGTTGACGCCCAGTTCCTAAAATTCTATATTTTCATACGTAGATATAGGACGCGGGTCCTAATCGCAAGCCAACGGGCCCACCTCGAAATAACTGTGGTGGCTTTTGAACTTTACCTAAGGATTATCAGATACCGGTACGATGTCAGCTTTGGTACCGTTCAACCTAATGGTCACATACCTTTAACACTTCCAAATACTAAATACGACCTTATTTAAAATACAATACTTTAGACAATGCGGTATCAAATATTTGGAATAATTCAGATCAAATTCATTCACAGCACGTATAGGTACGTATCACTGATGTAACTTTTTTTGAACTATTGTAAGGTCGATCAACTTTAGAAGAATAAAACAGAATATAGTTAGGGTAGAGGCACCAATAAATGAACGTTTAACCGTTTTGCCCATATTTAAATAGCTATATGAATATCCCAGTCATTTCATGACATAGGCACTTGTTTTTTTTAATAATACCTTATATTCTTATTAATTGAAGAATTAAAGTAATTATATCCTACATCTTCATATACTTTTTTAAAAATTGTTAATGTAAGAAAATATAGGTTTTACCCCTATAGTTGAACACTGAGCCCTAATTATGAACGTTTTATACCCAAAAGTTGAACCAACATTTGAATAGGAGTATGTTCCATAGTAGCGTTCGTTCATTAAAATGAACGAATAATATTGAGGCAAATATACCCGAAGGTTGAACAAATAAAATGTGAACCGTTCAAATTTTGACCACCGATCTTAATGGTGAATCTATAGAAAAGTTAGGATTAAAATAATCAAAAACTCTAAAATAATTTGTTCAACTTAAACTTTTGGTAACTTAAATTTTATAAAATTCATTTGAGTATTTTTGTTTTGGTGTTTACTCGTTAGCTTATAGATTTTACATGGTATAAAAATTTGACCTTTTTCCATTAGTTGAACGCCGTTCATCTATTGCCACTACCCTATCATGTTGTAATTGGAATGTTGGTAGCATTGGGAGTGTGGTTGTTTAAACTGATGATGTACAAAGTACCTATCTGACTATTACCAATACTCAATACTCAATCATTTATTGCAAAATGTACATTTGATATTTACAATGTTATAGGTACATATTTACCCTATAATAGGGTGTTGCAATGTATATAATTATAATTATTATCCTAGAAAATAAGGAAGGAGACCTATTACTACCTAGTACTAGTAAGTACCTATTACTGGTAGTCCCGTTGGTTCTCGCGAGGGACGCGCGTCCTATAAAAACAATTGATGGCATTGTTATTTTTTTAACCGCGAGCCAAACATTTAAATATAGTACAAATAGACAATTTTTAGGGTTCCGTAGCTATATGGCAAAAAACGGAACCCTTATGGATTCGTCATGTCTGTCTGTCTGTCTGTCCGTCCGTATGTCACAGCCACTTTTTTCCGAATCTATAAGAACTATACTGTTGAAACTTGGTAATTAGATGTATCCTGTGAACCGCATTAAGATTTTCACACAAAAATAGAAAAAAAACAATAAATTTTGGGGGTTCCCCATACTTAGAAATGAAACAAAATTTTTTGTTTTCATCAAACCCCAAATGATATTGAGGTTTCTATTATATTTTTTTTTCTAAACTGAATAGTTTGCGCGCGAGACACTTCCAAAGTGGTAAAATGTGTGCCCCCCCTGTAAATTCTAAAATAAGAGAATGATAAAATTAAAAAAAATTGTAAGTGGTTTTTTTAATACGTTATAAATCGTAAACTCAAATAAAAAAAAAATATATTATGTTACTTGCTGCTACGGAACCCTTCATGGGCGAGTCCCACTCGCACTTGGTCGCTTTTATTGTTTTGTTAGACAGACAGGCACACAGAAGAGTCACAGCAATAAGGAACGGAACCCAAAAAACTGTTAACCCTAAACATAACAGAAAAAAACTGCAAAAAAATGTGGAACCCATCCAATTTGGCCATGTTTAGTGATTCGTATCGCGCGCGAATAACGCGATTTTTGGTGTCACATCATGTGAACAGTTACGTACTTGTACAGTTACAGAGATTTACGATCTGAATGGTTTTGGGATTAAAACACGTAGAAAAGATAAGGGAATCGTTTGTCTGGGTTACCCTTATATGGATGGGCTGGCGGTTTGGTTGATAACATTTTTCGCAGATGTTTTTGACGGGCCGCTGGGCGCAGTGGCGTAACATTAGGGTGGCAAGTAGTGTTGCCAGGTGTCCCGATATGCGCGGGACGTCCCGATTTTCAGGGGTCTGGTGACACGTCCCGAATAACCCTTGATCGGGACGCCAAATGTCCCGATTTTTCACTAACCTCATGAGTCTTTACTATATTTGATAATTTTGACAGGAAAAGTGAATATAACTAAGCTGCATTCATTTTTTCTCACCAAATTCAGACTTTCACTACTGTCCCGATTTGAAACCCAAAATCCCGATTATTTTATCCTTACGTTCCGAAATTTGACACACGGGACCTGGCAACACTAGTGGCAAGGCTGGCAAAATGCCACGGGCCCCCGACCCAAGAGGGCCCCGGCCCATGAGGCCGCGAACTCAAAAATTTTTTTTTGCATTGTACCTGAGTTACAGACCTCACGATGTTGTTCCTTCACCGAAAAGCTAGCAAATAGATGATGAATGTATTTTTAAGGTTATTATTTTTTATTTATTTTCTTGTTCTTTTTTCGTCTGTATCTATGCTTAGGTATATCTTTTTTATTGTTAATTATTTGGAAAAAAAGACAAACATAGTCAGATTGTCCAAAAATATTTAAAAAATGTAACCTTGCTGAGTTTCTTGCCGGATTCTTCTCAGTTGAAGACCGAGTTCCGAACCGGTGGTAACTTCAGTAAATGTGACCTTCATAAGTGCCCTTCTGGGGCCTAAATTGAATAAATGACTTTGACTTTGTCTTTGAGGTACGGGGAATCGAACCTATTCAAGAGAAGCTTACACAGGTGAGTCACTGAACCACCACCTCAATTTCTCAAAGGTTCACAATTAATACAAAGTCAAGGCTGTTGTTTTTTTTATTCCACATTAGGATTTCGTGTCACATCTCTTGCGGGACAGCCAAAGAGTTATCGGTGTAGGGTAAGCATATAAAACAATAACTCCAATTTAAACTCCAGTTAGATCCTAGTAATTTCCTCGTTACTTAAACAAGCCGCCCTTATCACCCTAACCCTCTGCTAGTTTTTTTTATACCACTAATGTGGCAAACAAGCATACGGCCCGCCTGATGGTAAGCAGTTACCGTAGCCTATGGACGCTTGCAACACTAGGGGTATCCCTCCCGTGTTGCCGACCCTGAAGAAACCTCTTCAAACCTTTTTTGCTATACTCCATTGGAAAAACCAAGTCACGGACGGTGGAATGAGCGTCATTCCACCGTCCGAGCATCCGAGGAAGAAAACTCCTTTTAGCCCGCACAGTTCGAAACAATTCTGGTTTCAATGTGTGTGGATGGACTCCCCGTCGATGTCGAGAGTTGCGATGGTGGAAGGTAGCCGTGGGCATCAAGTCGAACAATTCTTATTATTCTTAGGTATTAAAACGTTATGTTATGTCCCACAGCTGAGCACAGGCCTCTTTTCACAAATGAGGGTGAAAAGTAATGGGAAGATATTCCACCATGCGTGCCCACTGCGGATCGGTGGAGGTAGGCTAGTGGTCAACCTACTGTACGACTATCACAACTAAGCGATTACCTGGACCAACAGCTTTACGTGCCTTCTCAAGCACGGAAAATGCTTGAGTTGAAATACCACTAGGCGGTCACCCATCAGGTACCGGTTTTACAATATTATTTTTCTTATTCTATTAAGTTAACAAGTAAGTATACGGCCCGCCTGACCTGATGGAAAGCGATTCCCGTAGCCTATGTACGCTTGTGACACCAGGGTCATCAATCTTGCGTTGCCAACGCTGCAGAAATCTCTCTGAAGAACCCCAAGCTGTACTCCCTTGGGAAAACCATGGGAGTACACTCCACAGCATGAGCGACCATGGTCGGAAGCTTTTTTGAACCCGCACATTGTTTTTTTTTTATTTTTGCATAGACGATAGATTTTTTTGCAGACCATACGTAATCTCTCATTGCGAATTCAGCCGGGACGACATACTGTTCATGTGGTTTATAAAAGAGACAAATACATTGAGATTTTTCGCATTCCCATATATTTTGCGAAAGGACTCAGTTCTTAAGATATTGATACAAGTGACAGTGGATTAAAAAAATAGTGTAGTCTGTGATAATAATAGTGTGGAATATTTTAGGTAAGGAACTTATATGATGTGCCAAATGTAGTGCGGTTTTTTTAAAATTAATTAATTAAAGATTATTTTTAAAAGGCCAAATAAGCAGTTGTTAAATTGAAATTAGTATTTTTTAGTTAAGCTTATCAGAGGAATAGCTTAACTGAGATTTAAAAGTTTGTTTGTGAACGAATTTTGATGATTTTGTCAAATCTGTGCTCGTTAGAAACTTCGTTCTATTTTTCTAATAATAATCTCACCATGGTAAGTGATGATGTGCCCGAAGGTGGTGCACACACAAAGCCTAGAAGGAACTGGCTCTCATGTCCAGCTGCCGGAACACACCGATACGTGCTTGGCGACAGATTTTCAACTTGAGGGTGGTAGCCAGCTAGACGGGTACCACAAAGTACCCTACCACCGCGTTATATTTTTCTTCGTAAGTCAAAAACTACGCAATATAAAAAAAAATAAATAAATCTGCTTTGGAATTTCCAAATAAAGCCCTTTCATATGACACTCGACTTTTTTAGCCCTTCTTTGAAATTTCGGACCCCTAAAACGGCCCTTTTTGCAAAGTTTTTTTTTAAATCTGCATTTAAAAATAAGCAATATCTGTAACAATTCCAAATTGCAATATCAATAGCATTGGTAATATTGAAATATAGCTCTGTGACAGACGGACAGACAGAGGGAGTGGTTTCATAAGGGTTCAGTTTTTTTACCTTTTTGGTTCGGAACACTAATAACAATGGGGACCATGAAAAAGTCTGTGATACAGACAGACGCAAAAGTAACAAGTATTTTTCGGATACGAGGATATTTGTGTCGCAGGTAATAATGGAATTATTGAAAATGGAGTCAAAATCAAGATATCTGGTGATGTTCCTGTACGCCTACGCTACGTGCATCAGAGCTGATGACATCGACATGACAGCCAATGCTGGAGTTATGCTTAAGTTCTTGAGGGTACGATTATTTTTTTAATTTTATGAAGTCATATTTTTCAGTGTTTGAGTGAAGTTAGCAGATCATTAAGCATTTATAGAAAAACTAGATTCCGCCCCCTGGTTGGCACGCAATTGTTGTCAGTGCGATTAGAATGTAAATATCATGTAATGAATCTAAGTTTGTTTTGAAAAGAGTAATTGCTGAGTTTATTGCCGGCTCTTCTCAGCAAATGCTACCTTCCGAACCGGTATTAGAGTATTAGAGTCAGAATTTTCATAAGTGCCTGCGAAGGTCTATTTGAATAAATGGTTTTGAATTTGAATTCGGTTTCACCCGCGTTCCCGAGGGGCCTATTGTTTTCCCGGGATAAAAAGTATCCTATGTATTAATCCAGAACACAATCTATGTGTGTACCAAATTTCATTCAAATCCTTTCTGCCGTTGATGCGTGATTGAGACACAAACATCTATACATTTAAACTATCACATTATATTGACTATAATGATGATGAGATGTGGTTGTTTTTGTATGGGAATTGAACCTACGAGTTGTAATGTTGCAGTTAACTGGACCGTATGTTAATAATAATGTTATTTCTTGCAGGATATGGGTAATCAAACAAAAGCTGACACCTTGAATCTACCAGCAAACGCTTCATCTATCAGAGAAAATATTACAGACACATTCAGGTTAGTCTCATAAATTCCTGATAATCATCTGCCTGCCCTGTTCCCAATCCCTTGTGGGCGGCCATAAGTACGCTTCTTCCATTCGACTTTGACCGGATAGAATTATCCGTCATAACAGCATTCACTCCTTTTCATCTTGTATCTCTATCTCATCATCTTTCACACAATCCACCCATCTCTTGTTTAGTCTTCCACTTCCCGTATATCCATAAACTTTTATTTTCATAACCATAAGTGTATCTAGAAACAATTGTTTAAAAACACTGTTTCAGAAACAAATTCTACGTGTTCCGAAACAAATTAATAAGTTTCTGAAACATGTGGAACTGTTGCGGTAGACACTACGTGTTTCTAGCATGTTTCTGTGCTCCCCGATGGAATTGGAGAGCACCGAAACAAATCAGTTTCGCAACAGCCGTATACAAGTGTGGATGTGTGTTTCATTTGTTTATTAACTTGGCTATAGTGTGGGACGCGGCACCCAGCAACACTGCCTCCTGAGGCGACATATTTGAAACAACTGAGATGTGGACCGCCAAGACCCCGAAACATTGTGTCAGAAACATGTTTCTCAGTGAATACATGACTTGACTTGGTGTTTGACTATTTTCCATTAAAGGAATATTTCTTAGATTTTTTTTGATTTAACTTTTCACGTCCTGCTGTTTTGACACCTATTTGATATCATTTATCTTACAAGCCTATATCCTATTAATAAATCTTTATCTTTGCCAGCTGTGAAAACCGGACGTATGGCTATTACGCTGATGTGGACAACGACTGCCAGATCTTCCACGTGTGCTTACCTATCGAAGGTCCATCAGGGAAGAACATCACCTACAGATGGAGTTTTATTTGTCCTAACGAGACTGTTTTTAACCAGGTTAGTATCAGCTTAATAACCTAATTTTGTTTCTGCGCGTGAGTTAGGTCGCCAGAGTTCATCGGGGAGAGGGAAGGGGTCGCATAGGTGATGCCCAATGTGTTGCAAGAATCCGATACGATAACCGCTTACCATCAGGCAGCAATTATTAAAAGCTTACATGATATATCTAGATTAGATTCTTAGCAGTGAAATTTAATAACATATCGTCATAAAAGAGAGATAATGGATTGTGTGAAAGATGATGAGTAAAAAGGAGAGAATGCTGATATGAAGGAGAGAAGGGCCAAATGGAAGAAGCGTAAATATTGCGCAGACTCCAAATAATTAGGAACAGAGCAGACATGTTGATGATTATGATCCCAATCTAATACCTACAACAAAAAGTGAATTCAATTGTATCCTTATATAAGATTTATATTTTAGGCAGTAATGGTTTGTACCTACCCAAGAGATGCAATTGATTGTGAAGACTCACCAAATTTCTACGACCTGAATCTAGAAATAGGAAAAGTCCCAGATCCAGTTGAAGAGAAGAAAATTGAAACTAAAACTATTAAAACTGCAGTCAAAGTGAAGGAAACAACCACAGTAAAGAACCAAAGACGTAAGGATCATCGCAAACAAAATATTATAATAGACAATCTCCTAAAGGATATTGTTAGTAGTGAACTGAAAGAGAAACTACAAGAAATGGCATTTGGCGATATGAATTATGAAGAAATAGTTCCTGAAGTACCCGTTGCTGTTGATGTAAAGATAAATGAACCTAAAGAAGAAGAGAATAAGGAAGGCTTTGAAGATATAGATGCGATAGAAGGTGAGGCAAGAATTGCATCAGAAAGGAGTATGCGGAATGAAAGGAAAATGAGGAGAGGTTCTTTTAGGTTTAGGTCTGATGTTTAAAATGGATGCAAGATAAAAAACAAGGCGAAATCTATAATGCATTGTTAATTGTTTCTGCCACGACAATCGATATTTCTCACATAATTTAATAAAAGTATTATTAGCTTTGTATAAATCGGGACAAAAAACAAATGTAACAACAGAGAATTTTTTTACTTTTAATATATGTTTCAATAAAGAAAGCGTAAATTTTAAGTGATTTGTAAATATGATGAACTATTAAAAAGATTTAATTAAAGTAAGGAACACTGAGTGTGATTTTTATTTATCTGCTTATTTTGTTCACCTCTAGACATCGAAGAAACATCCCTTTAGAGTAGTAATACCGAACAATCCAATTCCGCAACTAGTAAGTGCTTTTGCACTGAATAATAACAGTACCGGCTAATCACTGCTTCAAAATGTTTAGTGTTTCCTTGACTTAGCCAACCAGAACGCATGTGTCCTTAACTTTGCCAATCAGAGCTCATAGCCAGTGGTGGGAAATTGGCTGAATAGATTTCAAATAAAATGAATGGCATTGCCCTTCCTTTGGTTAATTGTTTGATGCATCTAGACAATCCTGTATCGAGACATATCCAATTTATCACCCACTCTCCATCCATCTCCATCTTTCAAGTATCAAGTCTTGATCTTCTGAACGGCATTATCAAGCGTCTTGTACTATGCTTACGTATTCTACAGATCAGTTGTGCAAGAGTAACCATGTAAACATAAATTATCATTCTTTTCTTAATCATACACGTCAGTAAAAAGTAATTGTGTCTTATCGACAAAGTTAATTAATTTTACGCTTGATTGAACTTCACATAATGACTTTCTCAGTCCTCGAATATAGTTACCGCTAGACGCTAAAAATGTTATGAAAATAATTACGATGTATTTGATTTTTTTATTAATTGTTTTAAATAAATTTGTAAAAGCTGATGACGATAGTGACAGTGAATCAAGTAAGTACATAGATTTGTTGCCGGAGAAAGAAAAAGAAGAGTTCTTACAAAGGATAGAAAGACGTATATTAGCTGACGTAAAGACGAGAGATGACCGTGATAGGTATGACGGTGAGGTATCCGAAGATGAGCTCAATACACATCATGAATTTGTACAGAAAATAGTTAAAGAAGAATCTGATAACTTTAGAAGAATTGATGGAAGAGAAAATGATGAAGATGCAATGATAGACAATGCAAATCCTGAAGATGATCTGAAAGTTAAATCGTTAGAAACGAATAAAGAATCTCTAAATCGTGGTGATGATAACAAATACATTGACTTAACATTACGCCATGGTAAAAGAGATAAAAGGAATGATAAAAGCAAAGAAATTATTGTTGAAGTTCGAATGGATAAACTACCTGATAAACAACATACTGTTGAAGTAAATAGTAAGGAGCATGTTGATATAAATAATGAAGATCATGAAGAAGTTAAAGAGGTTAATGTGGAAGAATCATCAACGATGGGATTCGTTGAACCTAATAAAGTTGAAGAGTCTGATTCAGAAGACATAAGAATTAAACCATCTAGAAGAAGTGAAAGAGAAAAAGGTAACGATACAATGTCAAGTCAAATTGTAACTTCTGATGCAAGTGAACCAAATATAACACACACACATAACTCTGATGCAACACTACTTGATAATAATAACGATGAATATAGCATATCACAAACCGACTCACAGCTTAATGATATAGTAACTACACCTAGACCTGAGGAAGAATCAATTACAGTTTCTATGATTACAGAAGAAACAACACCCCAAGAAATAACTGATGAATTAATAACAGTTTATTATAATACAGATGAAAAACATAATATTTCAAATAACTCCTTTGAAAATTTTGCTACAAGTGAAAATAATTCTCGCAAAAACTTAAATAATATTGTGACAGACGAAGTTAAAAGCTTTACAGATGCCACCACTTCTCCTGACATTACATCTGATGATAATGTAGTAGAAGAAGTGACTAATGAAAGTACTATAGAAACTACACCTAGTCCCGAAGAAGAAACAATTACAGTTGCTAAGGTTATAGAAGATACAACACCACAAGAAATAAATGATGAAATAACAACAGCATTTTATTATAAATCAGAAGAAAAGTATAATATGTCGTCTTCTCAACGAGATAACAACTTTGAAAATATTACTACAACTGAAAATAATTCTCGCAAAAATTTAAATAATAATGTGACAGACGAAGTTAAAGGCTTTATAGATGGCGCCACTTCTGCTGACATTACATCTGAACATAATGTAGTAGAAGAAGTGACAAATGAAAGTACTATAGAAACTACACCTAGTCCTGAAGAAGAATTAATTACAGTTGCTAAGGTTATAGAAGATACAACTCCCCAAGAAATAAATGAATTATTAACAACAGAAGTTTATTATAAATCAGATGAAAAATATAATCTTTCGTCTTCTCAAAGAGATAACAATTTTGAAAATATAACTACAACTGAAAATAATTCTCGCAAAAACTTAAATAATAATGTGACAGACGAAGTAAAAAGCGATATAAAAAACGCCACTACTGACACATCACATAATATAGTAGAAGAAATTACTAATGAAAGTACAATTGCTGACCTTAAACAGGATAATACAAAAAATGTTATTGAAATAACGACTAAAGATAATATTGAAATACAAAATGTAGCTATATTACGAAATAATGAATCTCCAATTAGTGCAACTGCAAATAGTAATATTGTTGCAGACTTAGATGAAAGTGTAGAAATTACTGATACAGTTACAGAATCTAATATAAATTATATTTCAAGTATTGAGACAATGAATAATAACGTTGATATCTTGGGAAATTTTAACAATGATTCCGATAAACTTGTAGCTACAACTGTGAGAGATCAAAATGATACAAATGTATATTTACAACAAGGTTCACATATAAATCACCAAGATACCGAGAAAGCAAAAGGAAACGTGTCCAGCACAATAAACGTTGATGCATTAAAAATAGAATATAATAAAAAATCTAAATTGAAAGAATATAACGTTTTTGAAGTCCGTAAGTATTTATGTTACGTTAAAATAAAATATATTTTATTGGCATAATAATCAGTCAAGGTCTTAATCTAATCAAAATTTGTGTGTGTATGTAAGGTTCACTTATCTGACGGAAAGGTTTACATACTCGCATTTAAATTGTATCAAACATCACATTTAATATTAGTTATATTTGAATGGTTAAAATACTTATTACAGCTCGAGGTGAACCACCATTCATTCAAAAAGCAGCTCCTACAACAGAAAGCTCTCTACACAATCAAGAACAGCCATACTACGTCCCTGTGCACAATTATGAACCTAATAACGCTTATTTCAATGCACACAATCGTTTGGGACCTAATTATGATAGCGATAAACCTCCTTATAATGATCGTGTAGATGAAACACCTAAAGATGTAAATGAAAAAAGTGGTACAAATTTCGAAGCAGATTATTTCTTCGATTCCAAAGAGAAGGCTCTTAGACAATTTAGATTTCGTGTTTCTACAAAGAAACCATACAGCTCAAGAAAACCACTAACATACTTTGGGCCCATTGTAGTACGCAAACCGAAATATACTGATATTTATTTCAATCCAGATGATTATTTGGACGTAGATTACTATTTCAGCAAAATGAAAAGAGGTCAGAATAAAAATCTGACTCCGTTTCCCAGTTCATCCGATGAAGATCACCCATATCAAAGTATTGCTGGTCAAGATCTCAAAGATCATATAAGAGCTATAAGAAATATACTGTGGCGACAGAATCATTTTGGTTTCATACCATCATCAATTAGTGGAAAAGATAAAAATAAAGAAAAACCAGATTTATCAACAACAACAGTAAAATACACTTTTAGGAGTAAAAATGGTAAAGATAATCAAAAAAATTCCAAACTGGATACAAATAAAAATATAGCATTAGACTATTACTTTGGAAGAATGCAAAACGAAGATGTAAAAAAGATTGGATATATAATAAAAAATAATATACATAAAGATGTGTTTGTAAAAACAGAAGAAATACCATCTGATAATATTGTGGCAGATATAAAAGTTATAAAATTTAATGACAAACAATATGTAAATGATGATGTTAAGTCGGTTACACCCCACGCGTTTCTTCTGACTGATTTAAGCGATGAAAATGAAAAAGTAATTTTTCAAAAGCCTATGAAAAGGTATTCACATTCAACGATTGACAGCGCAACACAAAAACCTGAACATGGAGAGGAAAGTTCTATAGATACAATAGCAAAGATAGCAAAAATAGCAGATATGAAAGATATATTTTTGCATATACAATCTATGTTGTCTATGAAAATGCCTATAACTAGAAAGAATAATGACGATATTGATGTATATGTTAAAGTGTTAGACGATATGATTAAAAAAGATGATTTAGCATTAAAACGATATGATTGGTTAGAAACAACAGTTGACATACGAGCAGCTTTAGCGAAACTTATAGAAATGACGTGAGTATCTACCTAGATATGTTTTAATGCCACAGATTCAGCCATTCCTGTTTAAAAGTATCCTTTGTCCTAAGTTATGATAGTGAAAGCAAGTGAAAGGGTGTCTGAACCACCCAGCACGAGTCCAGAGAATCAAAGTCATATCGTAGTCACTTTTGATGTAGGTACCAAATATATAGCTAATTTAACAAATTTTTCCAGGGAGTCATGGCAGGAAAGAGCAATCCTAGACCCCGCGGACATAGAACTACTAAATTACACACTATTCCTTCACAAATCTTCAAAAGAACTCGCAATAAAGAAGGAATCAGAGAAAATGAACTTTTTAAGAAAACCTTTACTATTGCCGCGGAATAAGAAAAAGAAGAAGAGACTGTTATTACACGAAAAAGGGTTGCTACAACGGGTTTGGTTACTACGAAGGAAGAAATATAATGAAATTAGCAATTTAAAAGGATTGCTAAATGATTTACAGTATTATTTGTATGATGTAAGTATTATTTTATACAACTCAGTTGGCAAACAAGACAGTGGTAAGCGGTTACTGTAGTCCTATACCCTTGGAATATCTAGAGTATCACTTACACGTTACCAATCTCGCCAACGACCCGATAAGCTCCAGCGACCTGACTCACGCGCAGGAATACAAGATTGGTCCCGGTTTTCAGTCAATTGTGATAGTCGTTAGTTGAAGGCCTTCTAGGGGGCTTGAAAACACCAACAGACCACTTGACCACTAGACTATCTCCATCAATCCGCTGTCGGCACGCATGGTGGAGTATCTACCTATTCCCTTTCACCCTCATTTATGAAAGGAGGCCCGTGCTCAGCAGTGGGACATTATGGGCTGATGATGAAGATTCTATACGGTGGAAGTATTTCCGCAGTTTAAATGCTCTTTGAACGAAAACACGTTATGCTTTACATCTCCCAAAAAGTGTTGCAATGAAGTTACCTGAGAAATCTCTACCAGGAAAACATCATGGCAAAGAAATCAATTCCAATTCTAAGGACGTAAAATACACTCTAATGTTAGTAAAATTCGTAAAAATTCAATAATGGGTGTAACGAAAAGGGTAAATCGATCTGAAAGGGGGACGACTACATCAGGTAGAGACTATATAAAAAGTTTCAACTCAAAATAAATTACTCAAATATGTATACCAAAAGTTTGCTTCCAAGTTTATTGAATTATAAACCAACATGTCACTGATCAATGAGGTTCATAATAATTTTGCGTCACTTGCTAATATTAATATAAAATTTTCTCTTCCGCGATCTGTGCGCCTAGTACCAAACAAGTGGATAACTGTACGTACCCGTTCCATTACACGTTGTATATCTTGATATTAAACTATATTTCAGCTACACGAAGCCATTAAGAATATAGCACTAGTAACGAAATTCAAAAACCAACAATGGTATGAGAATTTAAAAAAAATATACTTGACTTCCAATAAAAGAACGATGCTAGAAGTGATACTACATTTGACTACAACAAGACTTCTAGGACTGATAGAAGAGAGTGCTCAGAACGGTCTGGAAGACGATTTTATTGATTACATTTTACATCATGAGAAAGAAGTGAACAGAACAGTGGAAGAGTTTATGTTTGTTTTGAAATTAATAGAGGAATTAAAAAGGTTTGATATCTGATTTTTAGGGTTATTTATAACAAGCATGATTACCAATTTTTCTCTTTTTAGGATTCCAAACGCATTTTGGAGAGTGTGCGCAGGAATTGTTCAACCTTATTCCACCATCCCCATTTTTACACCGAACCACAAGACGCCGGGAAAATTTTCACCCGTACGTTGTTGACATACCGAAAATACGGACACAGCGTTTTGCATCCTCATTTATAATGCGGACAGCAAGGTGGCCAAACGGCTTGCGTTTGGCCACTGACCCGCCCATTTAACTTAAAAAAAAAAAGAGAATGAGATCAGAATGAAAATGTTATGTAATAAATCTAAGCTTGTTTTCAAAAGAGTAATTGCTGACTTTATTGGCGGTTCTTCTCAGCAAATGCAACCTTCCGAACAGATATCAGAGTCGGACTATTCACATGTGCCTGCCATATTTTGGTCTCATTTCTCATTTGGTCATTTTAGAGGAATCAACCAAAATGTACAGTGCAAGTCATAGAAAAAGAGAATAAAAAAGTACAAAAAATCACAACAAACTTAAATTTTATTATAAACAATAATAGTTACAATAATTTACTCTAAATTCTAAACTAAATCACAAAAATATTATGTTTGGTACAATTTTAATTCTAGGTTTATTATTTACTACTTACTTAGATAAGTAACGCTAATAATGTGATGTTTAAAATATAAACAGATACATCAGGGGACCAAGTCTGCTATTTTAGTTAAAAATTTCATTCTCACACAAAATCCATTGCCATTCAGCCAATATGCATTTTACAAAATTCATAACCATTATGAATTTAGTTTAGACGCTCTTGAATTAGAAGACTACCAAAATTTTCAAATCTGACAATTTTGACACCACTGATAGTTCATTGGAACACAATTGAAATTGGCCCCTGATGTTTCTAATGTACATAAGTGATGGTGGTCACTTCCCGACTGCCTGCTTGTCAACCTGCTGACATAAAAAAGCAACCCGTTTTCTCGCAGACGTCCGAACTACATGAAAAAAATTGCATTCCAGGCATTGCTGTTTTCTGATTTATTACATTGTACGACTGACAAATAGCAGACTTGGGCTAGCCCCCAGGGGGATTTAAAGTGTGTTTCCAACCATTAGAAAGCCTAGAATAACTGTTATATCACTAAGGTGGCAAACAAGCGTACGGTCCACCTGATGGTAAGCGGTGAATAAATCTCTTCACATCCAGTTAGAAGAGTCGCTGTACCGACAGCGGAAGGTTTTAGGTACTTGGTTAGTCCCGGGTACTACACTGCCAGTACAGCGCCTCCTCATGGAGCTCCGGCGATCTTATATATTATACTCATTAAAAAAAGATATATTTAAAGACATACTTTGGTAGTCCACTAGGTAGGCCTTGTATAAAAGACATTGGAGGAAAACCCCGAGTAATCCAATTCAGAAACTAGTAAGTGTTCTTGCACTGATTAATAACAGTACAGTAGTACCCAACTGATATGGCTTACCGATGTACCTGCGCAGAAGATACATTTTCAAAGTATGGGAAACGCTATTGGTCGGCAGCTGCTGCCATGTTAGCGGAGCGGCCTCACGCGCGAGTGAGACGGAACTAACAGCTGCAGTGTATTATGACGCATTCTTTCATTAATCTTCGGGGCCATACTTTCTTTTCTGTGCGAACGGAGATTCACGACGCGCCATATCAGTTGGGTACTACTGTACCAACCAATCTCTGCATCTAAATGTTAAGTATCCTTGACTTAGCCAATTAGAGCGCATTGTCGGTGGTGGGGAATTGGCCGAATAGATTTCAAACAAAATGAACGTCATTGCACATCTTTGGGTAAATTTTTCATACAAGTACTATTATTGTCCTTATCAGATTTGGTAAAGTTATTAACTGGCCTTAAATATTAATATCTCACTTTCCATTAAAATTACGGGTAATTTTAAAGTCATTGGTGCTGATTCTGTTTACAACTAAACTAATTTTAGTCTCACTATGTCTCTTTCTAAGAACATAAGAAAAGGATGTATGAAATTTAGTCCTGTCAAATTAGTCCAATGCTTGTTTTCAATATTTTAGTCGTCATCTATCGCGGTTACGTCTAAATACCCGCAAATGAAGACGGCAGACTAATTTGACAGCTTTAAATATGTTCTATCCTTTTTCAATAATGTTCGTAAGAAAGAGATGTGACTAAAATTAGTTTAGTGCGATTTACAACAGAATCGGCACCATTATGTGTTCTATGGAATGTGGCGCCATAAATTATTTTATATTATGTGGTTATGCTTCTGTTTCTAAATCTGCCTCGATCTCTTCGGGTGTGCGAAGATCTATGGCGAATCTTTTCTTCAAATTGGACGGTTTTTCATCAATATCTGGAAAATGAAACATATCTTCAAATATCTTTCTTCTTTATAAACTCTTATGATTCTAATACTGGCTCAGAAGGAGAGAAAAGTCGATTTTTTTTTTAATACTAGCTTTCTCGCGCGTTTTCACCCGCGTTCCTGGGATAAACTATTACAAGAATAATTCTATCAAAAGAATAATTTCACTACTACAAGAACTATTGAATAACAAAAAAGTAATGAACAGTGAATACATTTTTCACCTTAATCCCATGTGACGGTAACGAAACGGTCAAGCCACATATTTTGACTATGGTGTGTAGAGTTTTTGAAGTTAGGGCTTGTAGAGTAAGTGCATGTAGAGTTATACTTGGCTCTACATGAGATCTGATAACTTTTTGACAGTACGAGCCATATGTCTTGGCGGCAACATTTTACATAAAAATGTTTTTGGTGGGATTAATCATAATAGGTTTCAATAAGATAATAAATCAAAGAAAAAGGCCGTTGATTAGTAATTATGGAGATACTGCCTGATTAAGACATTATCACTAAGAGATAAACTTTTTAATTGTTATTTTGGCTTATTTCTTTCCTGTTAAAGTGTCATGAATATGAACAGTAAAAGACTGAAGAGATGGATGTATGTCATGATCATTGATATACATACAAAAGATAGGTTTAACTAAATAATTATCGATATCTTAGGTCCAGGGGGCCTACCACAAGCTCTTAAAACAAGGTTAAAATAACCTTATTTGCCTTTTGTCCCGTTTTGACGTCGGATGTCAAAGAATGTCAAAAGTCAAATAAGGTTATTTTAACCTTGTTTTAAAAGCTTGTGGTTCGCCCTCAGCATGGTGTACAGTTTTTATGGGACCAACTATGTCGTGAAAAAATCATTTAGGTCGAACAAGATAGAGTTATTTACCAATAAGAACTTATCTTGGGACATTCTTTAAAAAAAATGACATATCAAAGCATCCACAAGTACAAGCTCTGCTAATTCGGTATGGTTGTATGTCAGAAAGATCCAGGTAAAACAATTACGGATACTAAAATAGTTACCTGATGAAGCTTGCATTTCCTTTACTCTTCTAGAATAGTCTTGGAAAGCTGCAGCTAATGAATAAGTAAGTCGTCTGGCTGCGTTTCTGTAATTGAATAATAAACGTATAGTATTAGTTCAAAATCAAAATCAAAAAGTCATTTATTCAGTTTAGGCCCTAGTAAGGCACTTATGAACGTTACATTGGTACATACAGTTGAATTTACCACCGGTTCGGAATACACTTAAACTGAGAAGACTCCGGCAAGAAACTCAGCAATTTTTTTTGTTGTGGAAGATCTTTTAATATTACAGCTTTTTTTTCCAAATACTTATACAATACTTACATTATTATTTTATGCTTATTCGTATAACTGTCACTTAGCCAGGGGGATGCAAGTGCAGAGAGAAGCTACTACAACCATATATTCTTGTCTTCCACGTAATGAGCCACCTTATAGTAGGCTTTGTCAATAAGCTCGCTCTCGCGCACTTGCCCTCCTCTATCCTGCTCTAGCTATCTCAGTTTCAACAGCTCATTAACGTCTACACTAGCGATGGGCGACTGTTACTAAAAACAGTCGAATTATTAGAGTGTCCAATTTATTCGAATCATTCGAATAACAATCGACATCTTTCGATTGTTCATAATACGCTTCGTGCGGCACTGCGCGTGGCCTGTGGATCGATTCTCGTAACAAAACAGCAACGATGTCGTAGCGATATCAACGTTAAACTGTGTTTTTAACCGACTTCAAAAAAGGAGGAGGTTCTTAATTCGAATGTTTTTTTTTTTTTTTTTTATGTTTGTTACCTCATAACTCCGTCATTTATTAACCGATTTGGAAAATTCTTTTTTTATTTGAAAGGGTACACTTCCCGTTTGGTCCCATTGTCATCAGATCAGGATTTGATTACTTCTTAGTGTACTTTGAAGTCGGTTTAAGTGTTTTGTAAAACAGTCCAATTATTTACTATTATAAACTCAAATGAAATTGAAAAACGATCCTATTAGACAATTTATGGAGGCATATACACTTTTGAATGTTTTTGACACAGAATATTTCACGAATAACAATTTAAATAGTTGATGACCACTGAGCCGAGCGCTGGCTGTCCGTCCGCCGAATGAATGAATCTATTCGCCTCCGTGCTCACCTGTCGATTTTGCATACTATTGCAGCCTGCGTTGCTTGCATCAATTTTAATTCGAATGGTAGATTGTTATTCGATTGTTTATTCATTAGAACGAATGAATCGACAATCGAATGTACAGTTTTACAATTGTCGATTCTTTCGATTACTTTTTTTGGAACAATCGCCCATCGCTAGTCTACACTGTATTGGCCATTGGGCATTAGATTTAGATTGTCAGGAGTGCTGGGTCCCTCATGATGTATATATACTGACAAACCAGGTGTATGTAGATGTCTATTTGCATCCATGACGCAAATTGTAAGACTATTGGCATGAAGCTATTACTGTCTTATTACAGGATATGGTTTAAGCCAAATCTAGTAAAATCCAGGTTTTAAGATAGGTTCCGCTCTTTTTGTTATATGACGTTAGAATGTGATGGATACATTTAAAAACTGGGTTTTGCTCGACTCGCTACAATCTCACGTAATAACTGGGTTAACATATTAGGAAGTTATTTTTGTTTTGAATATAATCTTTAAATATTAAAAGAATCATTTAATTGTTGTTCTGCCTTTAGTTCGACAGTGGTGCCGATTCTGTAGTAAATCGCACTAAACTAATTTTAGTCATCACATCTCTTTCTTACTAACATTATTGAAAAAGGATAAAACATATTTAAAGATGCCAAATTAGTCTTTGCCGTCTTCATTTGCGGGTATTTAGACGTAACCGTGATAGATGGCGACTAAATTTATATTGATAACAAGCATTGGACTAATTTGACAGGACTAAATTTCTTACATCCTTTTCTTATGTTCTTTGTTAGAAAGAGACATATTGAGACTAAAATTGGTTTAGTTGTAAACAACAGAATCAGCACCATTGTCTCTTTGACAAGGGATGTTCAGCCATGTTACTAAGTGAAAGAATTTTAAAGGCCAAATTCTACAAATCATAATTAAGGAATGTCTCCTCTGGAGTCCAGCGGGCGGGGAGCTTTTTCCACCAAAGCATCAGCTTGGCTATCCAAAGAAGAAACGCTGGCAGCCTTCTGGGAAACCTGCCGTTAATCGGAAGCAGCGGCAGGCTTGAGGAAATTTTCTATATATAGATTGTAATTTGTACATATTCTGTTGTAAATAAAGTTTATATTGGCCCTGATTCTGTTGTGCACAACTAAACTAATTTTAATGTCACTATGTCTCTTTCTAACAAAGAACATAAGAAAAGGATGTAAGAAATGTAGTCCTGTCAAATTAGTCCAATGCTTGTTTTCAATATAAATTTAGTCGCCATCTATCGCGGTCACGCCTAAATACACGCAAAATAAGACGGCAAAGATTAATTTGACAACTTAAAATATGTTCTATCCTTTTTCAATCATGTTCGTAAGAAAGAGATGAGATGTGACTAAAATTAGTTTAGTGCGATTTACAACAGAATCGGCACCAGTATCGTGATTTTTGATCTATTTTCATAAATTATCAACTGAGTCACATATTTTATCGGCTGATTGTATTGATTCAACTATGTACCAGTGATGGACAGGTAGAGATAACTGAGGTATTTTATCATCCCATAGATCTCTGATCACAATGTTTCAAGTATTTTGTAACTCGAGTGTGAGAATTGTTTTGACCTAAAAATTTAGCTAAATGTAAGAAAAGGTTACAACGACTTTGTCTGGATTTCATTCCGAAATTTTATATCATGTATTCTTTTCGAAAAGAATAAATACTTATTAGAGCTTTATGGGAACTAACGAATAAACCTGACACCAGGGGGCCAAGTCTGCTAAAATATCATACTGACACGATACTATTGCAATTCCATTATTATTGAGCCGATGTGCGCAGTCTACTAATTCATAATGGTCTTATAATGAATGAAAAGAATTAAGTACAAAAACTGTCAAAACTTACTACTAAAAGATTACTTGGTACGATTGTAGTTTCAGTGGAAAATCATTGGAAAGCTATTATGGCGCCATTATGACGCTATTGTGTTAATAGACTACCAAAACTGTAAAATGTGTAAATTTTGACACCACTGATAGTTCATTGGAACACAATTGTAATAGCAGACTTGGGCCCAGGAATGTGACCCATGCTAAAACCTGATAATAATATCAGCAAGTCATGATTTGTTGGCGAAATTATGATCTCATGGGACAAGGGAAAATAAAATGAGACCAAGAGTCAGTACTAGTAAAAAAATTCCTTGGTGGTTCCATTTTTGTACGAGGTAGCCCCATAGATGGTGCTTATGGAAGCTGGTCAACGATAATCATAATCAGATTTACGACAGTCTTTTATAATTTAGTCGACAAATCATGACTTGCTGACTTCGGTAGTGACAGTCGTTCTGCCCCGGCCGGTATGATCGAAATGGTTCGAGAACACAAACAAGAATAAGTTCAGGTTGATTGCTGCCCTTATATTAGCAAACTAAAGCCACTTGTCGGGCCACTTGACGGGCCAGTTGGCGCAGTTGGTTAAGGTTCACGTTACGCGCCGCAGGTCGTGGGTTCGATTCCCACACAGGACATGCATTTGTGTGCATGAACATGTCTGTATGTCCTGAGTCTGGGTGTAATTAAGTGTGTATTTACAAACAAAAAGTAGTATATGTATTATATCAGTTATCTGGTTTCCATAGTACAAGCTCTGCTTAGTTTGGGATCAGATGATCGTGAGTGAGGAATGTCCCAGGATATTTATTTATTTTGTCTATGCATAAATTCGGTGCGATGAAGAGTTGTGTGAGTGATTAGTGTATATGTATACTTGATAGGAGCAGAGTGTTTTGGCTTCACTTTTATCGCGGGCCGTGTTCTGTTTGAACTCCATCCGGCCTCTATTTGTCCTTATCAGGGCCTAAATTGAATAAATACTTTTAGATTTTGATTTAGAACTTTTTTTACGTCTGTGTTCAGGCGGCTTTTAGCCTAAGTAATGACTCACCTGGACTCGCAAACGAAAGCATGACATTCAAAAGGATTCAGTCCTTTTATATCCGCGTGGTCTTTCACGATGATCATCGAGAACACCCTGGTGTACACCAAGTCTTGCACCCCATAGGATATGGACTCTATGTTGAAGAAGACAGACATATGTTCGAACTCGTCTCTCTTGCTGCTATGGCTTACAGTTTCTAGGTGGACACCATCAACTGTTATGTTCAGTTTGACTATTGGTAGGATTTGACCTGGAATGAGACATTGTTTCTTTTAATACTTGAATAGCAGTTCCAGTTTTTTGTTCATATGTAGTTATAAGACACGCGTTCTAACCGTGAGACAACGGGTTAAGAAATTCTTTAGTACGACTTATGCATATCGGGTAAAGAGATTGGTACATCCTCTTGTTACAAGTGACTTGTTAGCTTGAACCGAGATTAGTTTTTTATTTACTGTTTATGCCTGTGTTTGACCACAATCTCACCATGGTAAGTGATGATGTGGCCGAAGGTGGTAAATACATAAAGCATAGAAGGAGCTGGCTCTCAAGTGCAGCTGTCCGAACACACTGATAGGTGCTTGGCGACAGACTTCCAACTTGAGGGTAGCCAGCCACATTATGTTCTTTTGTCAGTTATTACCTGGAGGCAAGGCTTTCGCAGCAGCTACCATCAAGTCTACTGGTTTCCTCGTGTGTTTGATACCCCATAAGCCCCTAGCATCGCTCTGTCCTAGATATTTGACCTGGAAAGTCAAAAGGAAAGTCAAAATAAGTTTAGTTTAGTTCTTGCTCAAGAAGGATCGAATGGTTTGACTGGAATGAAAAAGTACACAGAGAACAACACAAAACAAAGAACAAAGTTGAGAGAGGTAGAGCATAGCGTTTATTCGCTCAAAGAGCAGCTCGACTGGGGAAGTACCTCCACCTTACAGAATACCACAGCCAAATATCTTTATGTTGTGTAAAGTTGTGTTGCATGAGTAAGGTCGCCAGAGCTCATAGGAGAGGGGGGAAGGGTCGGTAACGCGTGAGCAATGCTTCGTGTGTTGCAAACAATATGGCTACGGTAACCACTTACCATCAGGGGGGACGTATGCTTGTTTACCGACTTAGACGTATAAAAAAAAACACGTAACTAAAATCTAGTTAGGTTCCTGATGGATTGGTGGGTACTAGGGAGGTTAGATATGCTAACTGCCACACCACAGGCCGTGGCTTCAATTCTCTACATGTTTATTTTCTCTATGCAAGGGTCTAAATAAACTGAGTGTAATGGAAAGGGTATGTCAATCCGAAGGGGGGGAAGACTACATCAGGTATATCTATAAAAAGTTTCAGTACAAGATAAATACTCAAAAATTCATACACAATTTTTGCTTCCAAGTTTGTTGAATTATAATTAACTTTTTAACAAAAAAATAAACCGCCTTCAAAGTACACTAAAAAGTATAAAATAACTCTTATCTGACACTGTTTTGAAGTGAGCGAAATCGCATGACGTGTTCTATAGCTAATATTTCGCTGACTTCAAAACAGTGTCAGATAAGAGTTATTTTATACTTTTTAGTGTACTTTGAAGGCGGTTTATTTTTTTGTTAAAAAGTTAATTATTTTTGAATTTTTAATTTCATTATATACTGAATACATCTGCGTAACCCTTTCGAGTGTACAGGCCTGATGTTTTGTTCTGTGATTGCGTAAACAATGCATATTTATGCGATAGCAGCAATCGCGGCTGATTTACTGTAATTTTTTTAAGTGTTCCGTTGTCTATCTCCGAAACTCATCATCAGATCTATATGAAATTTATATGGGACCATTTCGGAATATACCCCTTTCGAACAAAATAAGAATTTTGCAAATCCGTCTATATATGACGGAGTTATGCCTGAACATACATAAAAAAAAAAAAAAAAATATATACATCCGAATTGAGAACCTCCTCCTTTTCTTGAAGTCGGTTAAAAATCATAACCAACGTGTCACTGCTTAATTTAATGAGGGTCATTTTTCATGTCACTTGCTAATATTATTATAAGATTATCTCTTCCGCGATCTGTGCGCCTAGTACCAAAAAAGTTATGTTTTTATGGATATACCTTTCCGTTACACGATGTACATTTACATATCAATGCATAGCTCAATTTTGACGCATTGACGAGGTAAGGTTTTCAAAATTCAACCCTAGATTTCTAAAAGAAGAGAAAACTATTGATAAATCAAAACTGTCTAATGGCATCATCAATTCTATAATCAATTTCACGTCATAGCAAACCACTGCGATCACAGCGCATGCGTGGAGGTGCTTTGAATGACAATAGAAAGTTAAATGGTAACGGTATTATGATGTGATATGATTATTTAACATGAACAGCATGGTCGCCTGCTAGTTAGCTGTGAAACTTCGCTAAAAGGTGAAAAAAAAAATTTTTGCGTGGAACTTGCTTACGGAGTCTGTGTTGCCCAAAGATTTTCATAGGGCATCGTGCCTCTACCCAGATGGATAGTCCGCCTTACTAAAGCATGACATTTAATATCACTCCGCTTGAGGGGCTCCTGAGCAAATCGCTCTCAGTTCGTACTGCGCACGGCTGTCATCGCGTCATACTCGCTGTACTGATTAAATAAAAAATTTCAACTTGCGTATTAAAATACTGTCACAACACTTATGAAAACCAAGGAAAAACTAAAAAACTAACCTTCCATGTGTAAGTATTGCGATTTCGTCACTTTTAATTACCTAAACTTATTACTTTTAAATACTGTCAATTATGGGTTGTTTATTTCGTGTTCCCATAGAGGCGACTATCCTTCTGGACGTTTTAAATTCTTTGGTGTTGCCTAATTTCTAAAATTTAGGGACTTCTTTTGGACAAGCATGCTCCATCTTCGATATCGTCCTTGATTTGCGCGATCAAGAACGTACAGTAGTACCCAACTAATATGGCTTACCGATGTACCTGCGCAGAAGATACATTTTCAAAGCGCTAGAAATGCTATTGGTCGGCTGCTGCCGCCATGGTAGCGCGCGCTGTGCGACGGAACTAACAGCTGCAGTGTATTATGAACCTTATAGTAGTGATCTAAGCTTGATTGTAAGTTTTAAGCATTCTTTCGTTTATCTTCGGGGCCATACTTTCTTTTATGTCCGAACGAAGATTGACGACGCGCCTTATCAGTTGGGTAATACTGTAATAGGGTATTTTGTAGTATACCACCCTCTTGCTGCTCTTTTCTTGCCTGTTCTTCTCAGTTGCAGGCCGACTTACGAACTGGTGGTAACTTCAGTAGCTTTGACCTTCATAAGTGCCTTTTACGGTGCCCTGGATGAATGGCTTTGACTATTCCATCAAATGAAAGTCATTCAAGTATATACATCATGTGATGACTAATTTAAACTACAATACAATTAGAGCACGGAGCGGTTTATTATGGCCGCCGGATATGACGTCATTGCTATGTGATGGATCATGCGCAGTGGACCGTGTCTTATAGAGGGGGAGGGGGCATGGGGTTAGTGAGGGGATACCAATAGATACCACATCAAATATTACAAGTGGAATGGGCGTAGCATCCCCGGTAAATTTCGTATGGGATAGATCGGTTAATTACACCCAAATAAATTTTCCTGGATGACTTTTAAATAACGTTATAGTTTGTTTTGTCTTGTTGCTTCACAAATAAGGTCTATGTAATCTAATGGTGCGTCCATGCTACGCGAAGCGAGCACGAGCCGAGCCACGAAAGGATTCGTTCGTTGTTCGCGTAGCGTGGAGCGTTTCCTTCCTTATTTGGAACCGGCCTTATCAGGGCCTAAATTGAATAAATGCTTTTTGGGACTTTTTGGCGGGAACTTGCAGAGTGATGTTGCATTTTCTTTTTTATTTTCATAAATTCGTGTATTTTGAGTTTTATTGTGTATTTTCGGTGGTATTTTACCCAATAAAGATCATCCATGTGCACCAGTGAAGTGAAATGAAATGAATTATGTGTATCGTAACTTCTTAAGTTGTCTCAAAAAGTCTGTGAAGAGTTTTAGTACAATGACCACCATTGTAGTAAAACATGACTTTTATGGACGGTGATTGACTGTGGATCATATGTGAAAGTGATTTATCGTGACGGGAAACTATAATATAACTCGACACTGGCAGAAATGAGCACTAATTTGGGCTTGGTTGCCAAACTTAAAAATAAGAAGAAGAAATGCTTTTTGAATTTGAATTTGAATTTGACGGACTTACGACCCTCGAACGAGCATTCGTCTCGCGCTCAACTGCGCTCCGCCCAATTGTCAGTTTTTTTACGAACACAGGGATTCGCATCGCGCTCGTTGTAGGCTCGTCCGCACTTGAAATCGCGAGGAACGAACGAATTCTGTTCGTTCGTGCTTCTATTATATTGTCTATAGCATGGACGCACCATAAGAGGACGCGAAAAACTTTTGCAGTATAATTTTGTTTATTATCTTTTGTACTCAAAAGGTTTAGGTTATTGCTGTCACTCTGCTGTCTGTTTGTATGTCTAATAGTCTCTCTATCTTTCTGTCTGTCTTTCCGTCTGTATGTAACGGGTCACTACCTCGTTACGAAATTGGTAATTTAGATAAATGTAGATGGATAACGCATAACCGAATATTGAAATTGAAATCGACTGTGTGTTGTTGAAAATTATCACGGTCCCCACTAACTCGAGTCCTGCTTCATACTTGGGTCATATTCATTGACATTAATTTGCACTCTTAATTACTGGATATAATAAACCGAGCTTGACCTATCATTGAGTTCTCCTCAACATTTGAAGGAGCCTGACAGGAGAAGTACCACCTTACGGAAGATCGCATCCAAATAACACCACTATTGTGTTCTTGCGGTTAGTAAGGTCGCCAGGGCTCCATGAGGAGGTGATGCACTGGCAGTGTGTGGGGACCAGCGGTGTGGTACACAAAGACACTGCGATCTGTCCACAGATATACATCTAAATAGATGCCGCGGGTATACGTACTTCGCTTGTCAAAATCTGTGCAAAAATGGGGCACAATGTTCTTTTGAAACGCATTTCGCATAAGGCTGCATGTCCACAGATGTGACTTATACAATTGTCACTTAGCCAGGGTGATGCTAGTGCAGTGAGAAGCTACTTCAACCTTATATTCGTGTCTTCCGCGTAATGAACCACTTAATACACAATCTTTGAATTTATAATAAGACATTTTATTTACCTCTATTGCCTCTAGTAGTTTAATAAAGCGAAGTGTAAATGAATGGATGGATATACAGGAAGAAGAAGACCAAAAAAGAGATGGATGGATTGTGTGAAAGATGATATGGGTAAGAAAGGAGTGGATGCTGGTGTGACGGGTAGAATAGACGAATGGAAGAAGCGTACATATTGCGACGACCCCAAATAATTGGTGACAGGTGGATGATGAGGAATAGCATAAAGTAACTAAGTCCTTACCTGGAATGCTATGGGCAGATCATCCACATTGACCGGACCTTCGTTTTCCGCCATCTTTGTTCCAATCTTCACATTACTTTTTAAATGGTTGTTTGAAGCCTGCCTTTTCGCTTGTTATTTTTGAACATAGCTTGGATCTGAAATTAAAATGAGATACAGCTTCAGTATTATAGACTTAGCGCTCGTGGGTTAGCATGATTAGCCGTTCTTAATCGATCGGCAAAGTTAAGCTACCGTCGTAATCGGTACCTAGATGGGTGACCGCCTAGTGGTATTTCAAATCGAGCGTTTCCGTGCTTCGGAAGGCACGTAAAGCCGTTGGTCCCGGTTATCACTTAATTGTGTTAGTCGTTACGCTAGTTGGATGCCTCTTTGGCGGCTTGAAAAATTCCAACAGTAGGTTGACCACTAGCCTACCTCCACCAATCCGCAGTGGGCACGCGTGGTGGAGTATCTGCACATTCCCTTGCACCCTCATTTGTGAAGCCTGTGCTCAGCAGTGGGACATTATAGGTTGATGATGATGGTGATGATTATAGACAAACCAAAATGATATCTGATGGGATATGAATAGAAAATGGGGTAGCCCCTCCACATTTTTTCGTTGATATCGTCGCTGCGTTTTATTACGACTTAGTCGGCAAATAAACATACGGCCCAAGTGATGGTAAGCAGTAACCGTAGCTCTATGAACGCTTGTGATGCCACGGGTGTTGCATCACAAGAGACGCTTGCAGCACGGGGCATCACGAGTTACCGCCCCTTCCCTCATCCCCAATGAGCTGCGGCGACCTTACTCACGCACAAGAACATAGCATTGTTGTTTGTCTGCGTATTGAAATTTGTTTGACCGCTTTACGAATGTGGCTGAAAGTCGTAAGCACAAATCTAAAAGGAACCATTTTGCTGCTATGGTTTCCTCACGATGTTTTCCTTCGTTGAAAGCTGAAGAAATCGAAATCACAACTTTCTTTACAGCATTACGTTATAGACACGCAGTTGGCCAGTTTTTTACGGTAATTCAGCGGAAGATCCGTAGAAAGCAAGATATTAAGATTATAATAACATGTTGTTCCGGTTCAGAAGGTAGGTTTTTCTGTTGTAGCCGGTGATAAACTCACCAATTACTAATATAAGCATCAATTACCTTCATGAGATTATCGTTCTTATTTCATAAATTCATAGGTACTTTGGCAGAGAATTGAATGATCAAATAGGAGTGAACTTATGCATACTGTACCCCACTTGATTTATTTTTTAACTGACTATAGGTTTTATCTCTTGTCTCCCTTAGGCAGACAATTCTAGACTCCATAAGCAGCATACGTTGCCTGAGCTGTGCTATTAGGACATATTTAAGTTCAAATAAATAAATAATAACGTGTCTAAATTCCTCTCCATCCTAAGGTTGTCTGGAAGAGATCGCTTCTTAGCGATAAGACCGCCTATTGTACTTACAGCAATTTTAACTTTAGCATTTATTTTTATAATTTCAAATACTTTTTGTGCAATAAAGAGTTATCTATCTATAAATTTCAGTTTTCTATACTCCTTTTCCAACTTTAATTACGCCGAACCTCACACTCCTCCGTACGCGTAATATGTATAAAAACGTGTACAGTTTTGTACAAACATTCGTAAGAAAACCAAACACAATCTTGACACTTAAATTATTAGAACACTATACAGGGTGTTGTTTTGGTCGGCGACAAGCGACCCAGGAGCGGTAGTACAAAAAATATATTCCCCAAAAATGGACTTAATTCCATTAAATACTGTAAATGCGTTGAGAAATACCTTATTCAATATGTAATAATATTACCGCAAAATATGGTCACTAAGCACGTGCACAGACTAGAGCTAGGCGCAAGCCGCCATCGCCCCACGCCTTTACTCCCTCGCACTCCCGTTGAGTATTATGTCTACACTTTAGCTTACTTCATGATTTTCAAAATTTTTATTTTTTTATTTTTATTATTAAAAAAAATTTTTTTTTTTTGCACCAGTATCATTTGTTTTATCGACCCTGAGTCGCTCGTCGCTGACCAAAACAACGACCTGTATAAAACTCATAATAAAATATTATTTTAACACACAACCATCTAAGATAACGAGCTGTTGATAACAGTCACCTTGAACAAAATTACCTGAAAATATATCTATCTATAAGCAACAATTCTATAGAATATTGTGATAAAGATTTTCTGACTCATATACTGAAAATTGCTTACATATTGTATTGAATGGCATCAGATCTCACATTAAGATTTTTATTAGCCAACTTTGAATTTACACAATGCAATCTAAGTACGGGAAGGTCGTCGGTACAATGAGTTTGTTTCAACGAGTTCGTAATACATTCGATCATAATTTTCTTTACTAATGAAGTCGGTAAATGAAGTCGGTTAATGCCATATGGACGCTTGTAACACACGAGGCATCACTCATGCGTTACCGACCCTCCCTAATGAGCTCTGGCGACCTTACTCACGCGCAGGAACACGATATAAAGTTATTTGTCTGCGGTATTCTGTAAGGTGGAGGTACTTCCACGTCGAGCCGCTCGCCGAGCGAATAAACGCTACGCTCTTAAAATTCAAACTAAAAGAGTTATGAATATGAAAGTTGATGGATATACGGGAAGAGGAAGACCGAAAAAGATGGATGGATTGTGAGAAAGATGATATGGGTAAGAAAGGAGTGGATGCTGGTATGACGGATAGAAGAGACGAATGGAAGAAGCGTACATATTAAATATCCTGGGACATTCCTCACACACGGTCATCTGATCCCAAACTAAGCAGAGCTTATACTATGGAAACCAGATAACTGATATAATACGTATACTACTTTTTTGTTTGTAAATACATAATATACATAATTACACCCAGACTCAGTACATACAGACATGTTCATGCACACAAATGCATGACCTGTGTGGGAATGAACCCACGACCTGCGGTGCGTAAGGTGAATCTTAACCAACTGCGCCAACTGGCCAGTCAAGATATTGCGAAGACCACAAGTGATTGGGAACAGGGCAGTCAGATGATTATAATGAAACTCTATTAGGTAAAACTTCGGGGGAAATTTGTTGATAAATAAAAACATATTCAGGGATGTTCTTCACACACGGCTATGTGATCCCAAATTAAACGAAGTTTATACAACATTTAACGGAAAGGGTATAAAAGTACACGACTTCTTTGGTACTAGGCGCACAGATCGCGGAAGAGAACATTTTATAATAATATTAGCAAGTGACATGAAAAATTACCCTCATTGAGCAGTGACACGTTGGTTATGATTTTAATTCAATAAACTTGGAAGCAATTTGGTATAAATTTTTGAGTAATTTATTTTGACCTGAAACTGTTTATAGAGAGTGTACGTTTCAGTTACCCGTTGTTAAATGAGAAGGTGGTTATTAAACCACACATACTGAAGTACTATTTATTATTATAACAGATATTACGTTCAAATCATCATCATCATTAGCCTATAATGTCCCACTGCTGAGCCCAGGCCTCCTTTCACAAATGAGGGTGAAAGGGAATGGGCAATACTCCACCACGCGTGCCCACTGCGGATTGGTGGAGGTAGGCTAGTGGTCAACCTACTGTTGGAATAATTCAAGCCGCCTAGGAAGCATCCAACTAGCTTAACGACTATCACAATTAAGTGATAACCGAGACCAACGGCTTTACGTGCCTTTCGAAGCACGGAAACGCTCTATTTGAAACGGTCACTCATCCAGGTACCGACCACGACGGTGGTAGCTTATAGACTAGGAGGGCACGACAGAAATGGTAACGATAAGGTAAATGGATGAAATCGGGTTCATCGGATAGAGGATACCTCTCTGATGCCAAATAAGTCGGTCTGCCTGCGGCAATTGGTTGCGTTATCTAGATATGGCGCCTGAAAAACGGTTTATCGTGACCGAAAAAAAATGATAAGGTAAATGGCTGAACTCGACGTAGAAAGTAAGTACTAGTTGTACTGATGTCAATTTAAAAAAAACTGACCAAATATTCGGTTGCGTTATCTAGATATGGCGGCTGAAAAACTGTTTATCGTGACCGAAAAAAAATTATAAGGTAAATGGCTGAGCTCGATGAATCATGGAAGTATTAGTGCATACTAGCTTAGTAATAAAAAAACTGACAAAAATTTTGGTTGCGTTTCGTAGGTATAAGCGATCTACGTAATAATTATCAATATGGATAATTTTTGTGTTTTACGGTTTCGCGGAATTTACATTGTCAAAAATATGAAAATGTTATTAGTGCCACCCCCTCCCTTTATATCCCCCACTACTCCGCCTGCACTGAGCGGCATTCATGAGTCAACAGACATATTATAAGATTATAACATTGTTGTGAAAGATATTTTGCACAAGTTACCTGCACGAGCTTACAAGCAAGTTCAGGCAACGCTTACTCGCGCTGTTCACGAGTTGACAAAAGTGTTTTATTATAAATATGTCAGAATTAATGTACCAGATTAGTGAAAATAGTGTAAAAATGAAAAAGTTGTGTTGTTAAATGAGAACTCTTTAAAAAATCATCATCATCATCAGCCTATCCCACTGCTGACCCTCCTTTCACAAGTGATGGTGAAAGGGACTGGGCAATATGCCTACTGCGAATTGGTGGAGGTAGGCTAGTGGTCAAACTACTGTTGGAATTTTTCAAGCCGCCTTGGAGGCATCCTACTAGCTTAACGACTATCATAATTATGTTATAACCGGGACCAACGGCTTGACGTGCCTTCCGAAGCACATAAACGCTCGATTCGAAATACCACTAGGCCCATCTAGGTACTAACAACGACGGTGGTAGCCGATCGATTAAAAACGGCTAATCATGCTACACCACGAGCGCATTAAAAAAAGTGTTACAAATTCGAGGTAATCGTATCTGAAGTACGCAAACATATAATTACCAAATAACATAGATTGTCATTGTAGTTATCATTTATCATGTTATAAAAAGAAAGAATAAATATGTAAGAAGCGCTCGTGGTGTAGCATGATTAGCCGTTCTTAATCGATCGGCAAAGTTAAGCTACCACCGTCGTGGTCGGTACCTGGATGGGTGACCGCCTAGTGGTATTTCAAATCGAGCGTTTCCGTGCTTCGGAAGGCACGTAAAGCCGTTGGTCCCGGTTATCACTTAATTGTGATAGTCGTTAAGCTAGTTGGATGCCACCTAGGCGGCTTGAAAAATTCCAACAGTAGGTTGACCACTAGCCTACCTCCACCGATCCGCAGTGGGCATGCGTGGTGGAGTATTGCCCATTCCCTTTCACCTTCATTTTGTGAAAGGAGGCCTGTGCTCAGCAGTGGGACATTATAGGCTGATGATGATGATGATGTTATAAAAAGTTTACAGCAGTTAAAAGTTCGTCCACTTTATTTCATAAGTTTACTAAGAAAAACGCAGTACCAGATACACATAATTGATTACCAATTACACAGTTGAAGAAATTCTACTTACAGTGCCTAATATACCGAGCACACCTTAATATTTATATTATATAATATTCTTGCTAAAAACAAAGATTATCAAGATGCACTAATAGAGTTATATGACGATGAGCCATTGAACAATAAAACATGAGAAAAATTAGAACAATTTGTTTGCGACATGGATTATGATCCTGTGTCCCCTAGATGGGGCAGAGGGCGTCTACAGAAACTCTGGAAACTCTGAAGACTTCCCGATCTTCTTCGCTTCGTCAAGCACAGTGCGTCGCCAGGTTTGTTTGGGACGGCCACGCTTTCGTTTCCCCTGCGGATTCCAGTCCATTGCCTGTTTGGGTATATGGTCGGGGTCCCTTCGGAGAGTGTGGCCAATCCAGTTCCATTTGCGACGCTTGATCTGTTGGTCGATCGGTGTTTCGTGGCTGCGTTCTCGGAGCTCTACGTTCTAGATTTTCTCGGGCCAGTGGATAACGAGAATTTGGCGAAGGCATCGGTTGACAAAAACCTGGAGCTGGTGCCAGATGGCCTTGGTTACTTTCCATGATTCACACCCGTACAGAAGAAGTACAGACTTCACATTGGACCCGAATATCTTGAGCTTAACTCTGGGTCAGCTTCCGAGACTGCCATAAGGGGCGCAAATGCACGAAAGTTGCTCGGGCCTTGGAAATCCGATTGTTTGCGACATGTATGGCTGCAAAACTATGTCAATTCAGTCAACGAAGATCGCCATAAGATGCTTTAAAAAAACAAACCTAATAAAAAAAATGAGAAATTTTATAAGAGTCTTATGAATTTTGATGCTTCTTCAATGCCACCTTCAAAAGTAGAATTGGATCAGCATATTACGCGCAAGATATGTATAGAACATATGAAGCAATGCCTGTTGATAAACTCCCAGTAGTCTTTCGCCAGTCAATAAAGTAAATTTTTGATTCTATAATAATTGTAAAACTATCGACACGTTACAATAAAAATCTAAATTCATAAATATTATGGGAAAGACGGAATAAAAATTTTAATGTCTTAAATAACTAATATATTGATTTCAAAATTCCAAACAGCAGTTATTTTTTGCGTACGGTAGATGGAAAATAATTGTTGGCGTGTTGCCGCTAACAACATCACTATAGGTTCATGCCTACCAGACAACTAAGCATTTATTTCATATAATACTCAAACTATAAAAGAAGATGAATATAACCGCTCACTACTGGCGGGGCGGCGGGAGGTATAAAGGAGGGCGCCCCCTCCCTCACCGATATCATTTTCATATTTTTGACAATGCAAATTCCGAGAAAACCGTAAAACACTCAAATTATCCATAGTGATAACTGTTACGTAGATTGCTTATAACTACGAAACGCAACCAAAATTTATGTCAGTTTTTTTATTACTAAGCTAGTATTCACTAATACTTCCATGATTCATCGAGCTCAGCCATTTACCTTATCATTTTTTTTCGGTCACGATAAACAGTTTTTCAGCCGCCATATCTAAATAACGCAACCGAATATTTGGTCAGTTTTTTTTAAATTGACATCAGTACAACTAGTACTTACTTTCTACGTCGAGTTCAGCCATTTACCTTATCGTTTTTTTTTGGTCACGATAAACAGTTTTTCAGGCGCCATATCTAGACAACGCAACCACTTGGTGCAGGCAGACCGACTTATATGGCATCAGAGAGGTATCCTCTATCCGATGAACCAGAGTTCACCCATTTACCTTATCGTTACCATTTTTGTCGTCACCTCCTAGTATATTAACTTTGCCGATCGATTAAGAACGGCTAATCATGCTACACCACGCGCGCTTCATTCAAATGTTTGTCCTGAATATGAATCCAATCCACGACCTGAACAAGCCAAAAAGTACCTAAATCAAAAGGACCTCTATTTTATAAGATTGTTAGTATATGAATACACCTGTTACTTAAAGTGGGGTCGAATGATTGGGGTGGAGTTTTAGGCAGCCAGGTGCAACGACCGTTACCCCATGTGGTACAGGTGGGCGAGTAGGGAGAATTAAATTCAGTATCTTACTACACTTAAATATAAAGAATACTACATAAATTAAAGGTAATGATAGCTCAGTGGTTTAGTATATTATTTACTCTATGCTATTATTATTGAAAGAATCTGACTGGTTTATCCCCGACTGCAAAACCTTATAAAATTCAAGTTAAGTATATTCAAAATTATTTTTTGCTCTTCAGTTTTTTCGGTGGTTTAATTTTTTTGTTAAAAAGTTTTTATTTTATAATTTTTTGTGGCTATAAGTAATCTACTAATTACTACATGCTTAATTTTTGATTTCTTTTGATGTAATTCAATTCAGCATTAAAATCTGTAGGTCACCCCTATTTTTCCACCCTTAGGGTAGTTTTTTTGCACCCAAATTTATATGGGACCAACCTCGAGGTATACCCTATCCATTAAAAAAAGAATTATCAAAATTGGACAACTCTGTAAAAAGTTATGCGTGATCATACATAAAAAAAAAATATACGCGTCGACTTGTAAACCTCCTCCGTTTTTTCGTCGGTTAATAAATAAAATGAACAAATATTACAAAAAAAAAAATACATACTTCGGTTATCTGGGGGCACGGAAGTGCCCCCCGCCAAGACAGCCAAGCGGAAGCGAAAAGGCACTACCTACCTTTTCTCGAAGCGCTTCGTCGTTTTTTTGAACCCTCATAACTTGGGTTTGGATTATACCAGATAAACAAAATTCTCAGGACATGATGTCAATAGTGAACTTATTAAACATATTAAGTTCCAATAATATAGCTCTTATACTTTAGATTTTATTGATATCTAAAAAACCCCGATTTCGTCACTGACTCACTGATGATCATCAAAACTCATTGGGTACTTCCTGAAGTCCTAGAAAGCTGAAATTTGGTATGTAAGCTTCTATTAGTACACAAACAACAATAATATTTTACATAAAAATGTTTTTGGCGGGATTAGTTTGTCTCCGACTGCAATCTTTATGTATGAAATTCTTCTGCACGTGTGTATGTCACTGAATTCCTCTTAAACTTTTTTGTATGCGTTTGGGTGGCGCCCTGGATAGTCTACTCGATAATATAACCTAGATACCGACCGCAGCGCCATCTGCCGGGCTGATTTGTGAATCTAAACCATCCAGGGCGCCACCCGAACGCATACAAAAAAAACATTCAAATCGGTCCAGCCGTTTAGGAGGAGTTCAGTGACAAACACATATACAGTAGAATTAACTCCCTGGATCGTTTAGATAGGGTAGCACCACGCAACCGAAGTTGCGCCGGGCAGCTAGTCTAAACTAATATTATAAAGAGGAAAGATTTGATTGTTTGTTTGTTTGTTTGTTTGTTTGTTTGCATTGAATAGGCTCCGAAGCTACTGAACCGATTTGAAAAATTCTTTCACTGTTGGGAAGCTACACTATCCCTGGGTGACATAGGCTATATTATATTTTCAAAAACATTAGGGATCCTTAATAAAATTCCAATAATGTAACCCAAGGTGTAAAAAAATTACCTAAAATATTCATTTCATCGCGTGCGCTGCGAAAACTATTGATGATAGAATAAAATAATGTACTACGACTTTGTAGAACACATCATTATTTACAAAAAATATCGCGACAGTATATGTCTAACTATTATAGTTATGCCACAATAAGTGTTCTTTTATTTTAAAAATTTAATTGAAATTCCGCCGTTAGAAAAAGCTCTTTATTTATATCTTGGTATTAATCCTTATCAAAATAAATTACTTCCTATTCAAGACTGCTTCAATACCTTTGTATAACTTTTTGAATTATTCAATTCGGACATTCCATTCGAAAGATATCACGAGTTTAAAAATGTAAGTATTAGAACAGTCTTTGTAAAAAAACTCTTCCGAGACGGCTTGACCGATTCCTATGAGATTTTGTATGTATATTCAGGTCTGAGAATAGGACGTAAACTATTTTTCATACCCGTAGGGTAGGGCAGGGTAGGGTAGGTTAGGTTAGGTTTGGGTAGGGCAGGACAGGGCAGGGCAGGGCAGGGTACGGCGCGCAAATCTATCGATACCTCATTACGACATTGCACCCGTGCGAAGCCGGGGCGGGTCGCTATACCTTATAAAATTCAAGTTATATTCAAAATTCTATACATTAAAGAACTTGTTTTTCTATTTCAGTTATTTTTTGTTTTACGCAGTCAGGTTTTTTGTTTCTCTTAATAATTTAATTATTTTATCAATGATCGTACACAAGTTATTGATTACCAATGAAGAAAATTTGCATTCGTTTATGAAACCATAACGAAGTGAAAGTGTTGATAGTTATTTAATAAACTATATCACTCTGTGGCTATAAAAATCATATCAAACCATATAGTCCACTTTTTTGGCTGTGTTTTTTTTATACCACTAATGTGGCAAACAAGCATACGGCCCGCCTGATGGTAAGCAGTTACCGTAGCCTATGGACGCTTGCAACACCAGGGGTATCACTCGCGCGTTGCCGACCCTGAAGAAACCTCTTCACACCCTTCTTGAAGAACCCCATGCTGATGTTTGATTTGATTTGATTTCGAAATAATATTTAATTTTAAGTACCTATTAATTTTAACTACACACTCAAACTAATATATATTTATTTTATTTTATTGTTTATCATTTTTAGCTTTTTTTTGTGTACTTACGACCGTGACATCTCAGCTGAAAATCAGCGCTGCTGACAGTAGTCAGTAGCACTATGCTGAGCTGTGTCCTATTTGACGGTACAGACCTTCTGGTTTATTTATCATTTTAAATTGTGTTCGTCAAATAAATTTCTTACTTTTTTTTTATTTGTGTTGGACCACAATATCATCATAGTTAGTGATAAAGGTCTCAAGTTATCGTTAGTAAACGATCAACCTTTGTATGCTGGAGCTGGCTTAGAGCTGTCTGTCTGTGTCCTCTTTTATATTATTGTACTATTCACTTAATAGAAGTAAAGTTAAATCAAGAAAACCTTGCTCACCCGAATTTCAAATAATATGTTTACCTCAGAAAAGTGTTTTATATCAAAAACACTTGTTTAAACATTGTTTATTTGTTTAAGTGTGTCTTTAGTCAGCCCCGCTTCTAAACTTGATATTTCTGATAATTAATTTGACCATTCAAATTCTGTTTTCTATACTTGGTTGTCACTAAAAACTAAGTGAAACTTTGGTTAAACTACGATGATGCTGCGTCCGACAGTCCCACTTTGCAACCAGGTTCCTTATAGGGTTTGTGTGATTTCCGTCAGCCCTATGATTATTGACCATGGTGAAATTATGGAAAAATAAGCCATACACATAAAAAACTGTAAAAAACATGTATAGCAGAGCGTGGTTTCGATCCACGGACCTCTGGGTTATGGGCCCAGCACGCTTCCACTGCGCCACTCTGCTCTTATCACAGTTGTCTAAATTTGTCATCATTTTATTTAATAGATATTAACAGGTTATATTCCGTCTAGATATCAATTGATTATACTTAGCCACAGTATATCTTATCTCTATTGCAGTAACTCAATTAGCTCGTGGCAGCCACAGGTTATGACATAATGGCCCTGATTCTGTTGTTCACAACTAAACTAATTTTAATCTCACTATGTCTCTTTCTAACAAAGAACATAAGAAAAGGATGTAAGAAATTTAGTCCTGTCAAATTAGTCCAATGCTTGTTTTCAATATAAATTTAGTCGCCATCTATCGCAGTTACGCCTAAATGCACGCAAAATAAGACGGCAAAGATTAATTTGACAACTTAAAATATTCTATTCTTGTGTTCTATCCTTTATCAATAATGTTCGTAAGAAAGAGATGAGATGTGACTAAAATAAGTTTAGTGCGATTTACAACAGAATCGGCACGATTGGCAATCTATTTATACTGGTCTAGTTGTATTTTTGTTTAACGTACTAAGGCAAGATGCCCATGGGAAGATGACATGAAGATTGACAGAGTATATATTTATTTATGAACTAGCTGACTCAATAGATTAGATTATGAGAGGTGGAGCATAACGTTTATTCTTATTAGTTTATTGTATTGGGAAGTACCTCCACCTTACAGAATACCGCAGCCAAATAACTTTATGTTGTGTAAAGTTGTGTTCCTGCGCGTGAGTAAGGTCGCCAGAGCTCATAGGGGAGGGGGGAAAGGTCGGTAACGCGTGAGCGATGCTTCGTGTGTTGCAAGCGTCCATATGGCTACGGTAACCGCTTATCATCAGGCGGGCCGTATGCTTGTTTAACGACTTAGTCGTATAAAAAAAAAATAGACTTTGTACTGTAAAAAATCCCATGGAGCACTTTTAGTTTTTCCAAATTTTTGGCGACTTTCCCAATTATTCTTACCGTAACAAAACTCAGCCAAATCGGTTGAGCCGTTCTCAAGTTATATAATTATATTTTTGATTTATAATTTATTTTAATATTTTTTTTGGAATTATTTTTATTTATGCCGCCTGGTAGTTTTATTTATATAGATGAAGACATTTTCAGAGCTATCTTAGAAATATTTAAATACACCGCGTATATTTATTTTATTACAATGATTTGATTCATAAATTACCACTTTATTTTTGTAAATTCATCAATTGTATAAAATACATTAACACCCAGCCACTCTCGCAATGTTTTCCTAAATTGATGTATGGGTAAATCTATTATATTGCTCGGCAGGTTGTTATAGATTCTTACACACATACTATAGCAGTTTTTATGGTATAGAGTTGTCCTAGGCAATCTATCCAGAACCAGTCTGTTACAATTTTTGGTATTTCGATTAAAATATTCCGAAGCCGTCACAAACAAATCTTTGTTTTGTTTGACAAACATACAAACTTCTAGGATATACATAGATGGTTAAAAGATTAAGAGAAAGAAATAGTGGTTTACATGAATGATATAACAAGCTCATTGCGTTATTTGAAGTTACTATACTGTATTGGAATTATTATTTACTGTGCATGAATAAGACACGTAAAGGTTAATTTGTTTGCAATATTTTAAGATGAGAATGCTAAAGGTGGTCTTTATTTATTATTACACAAAAAAATTACATTAATGTAAAAAATATAAAAACAGATCCCCACCGGCATTGGGAACAGGGTTCTAGGTACCGGTGGTCAAGGCTCCAGAGAGAGAACTTCCTCACTATACGTGCCATCTCCAGGAGCACTGGCTTCTGACTCTGGCCCCTGATCCAGCCACCTAACGGGTTTCCGATATTCGGCTCTTTTACTTTTAAAGAGTATTCCCATTTGAGCACCGATTTTTTGAGCACCGATGCTATTCTTACAAAACAAATATTAAATTCGAAGTTGTATAAGTTGTATTTGGAACCGGTGTAGAGCCATTTGTTAACGTTCACAAGTGCCCTATCAGGGCCTAAATTGAATAAATGCTTTAAAATAAAAATAAAATAAAATAAAATGAAGTGATTCCATTTTGAGCACCGACGGTATTGTAGCTTCTAGTGTGTTTAATAAACGTATCGATAACATAAAACTGTTATTTATTACAAAAGGAAGTATTGTCGTTAGAGCACCCATTTTTATAGCACTAAAGTTATTCTGCTTAGAGCACTGGTCAACGTTAGGTTGGTTGTCAGTTGCTGAACAAAATATACTTACTGTGTGTGTAACTGCAAAAACTTCGGTGTTCAAAAGGGAATGATTTCGAAATTATTTTCTGTTCCCATTTGAGCACCGACCCAAAATATGGATCGGTGCTCAAAAGGGAATAGCCTCGGTTCCTAAAAAATCAGTGCTCAAATGGGAATACTCCATTATTAATACATAATATATTAAACACTTGAGTTTTAGATAAAAACAGTAGCAATAATTATGATTATAAATGATATTTTTTCAAATTAATCGATCTAAATGATAAATGTATTATCATTAGATAACATTATCACAGAGTTTTTGGCAACCTCATATGATAATGTTGCGATAATTGTATCACGTTTGGAAGTAGGTGACTGTTGACAAATTTTGCAAAGATTTTGCGAAATTATTATTTTGTTTGCTCAATGTATACTTCATAAGTAAATGTCAATGGTAATCATTGAGCTATTATTACTACGTATAGAGAAGCTATGATAAGCAAAGTTTGTCCCATTTTTTTAGAGGCAACTAATGTTCTCTTTAGCGCTGAAACAATAATTAGTCGTCTAAGCAGACAGTAGAAACACGTAGCGCTATCAGAATGCTTTTAGGAGTATTTTTCTCGCAAACTCTTTTTAAGGCGATGATAGCTCAGTGGTAGTGACGTCGGATACCGAGACGAAGAACCCTACCATCGTGCTATGGTTTCCTCACGATGTTTTCCTTCACCGAAAGCGCAAGCTCATTGTAGGATTCGAACCCGGGACCTTCAAAAGAAACAGTCCCATTTTTGTACAGGTTTTGACACGCGGAGTACATACACTCGTGGCATCTATTTAGATGTATATCTGTGGTTATGTCCCAATTTTTGACGAAACTAAAGTTCTCTTTAGCGCTGAAACAATAATTAGTCGTCTAAGCAGACAGTAAAAACACGTAGCGCTATTAGAACGCTTTTAGGAGTATTTTTCTCGCAAACACCGTGATACGGCACGCGTTTCGTTCATCGTTCTACAACAACGAACGGAACATAGTTGTGATGTGTGGCGTCTTCTCTATATGTAGTAATAATATCTCAATGATGGTAATGTAGAATGCTTGGTATAATTCGGATAGTATTCCGTATAAAGTCCATACTCCAGGAACTGGGTACTAAATAGCGTCTATCCTCCGTAGCTCAATTCCTGATCCTTACTTTCTTTGGACACGTTTTGCAGCGCGTATTTGTTTCCATAGAGCGAATGGTGGTGCAGGGTAAAGTAGAGGGCACCAGAGCGCGTGAGATCACCCATGCCACCGATCAAATTGGTGGTAGCCAGGCAGGTGGGTACTACAAAGTACCCTACCACCGTGCTGTGGTTACCTCACGATGTTTTCCTTCACTGAAAGCTCAAGCTTTGTAGGATTCGAACCCGGGACCTTCTATCATCACCTTGAACTATATTGACGGACCAGTTGGCGCAGTTGGTTAAGGTTCACCTTACGCGCCGCAGGTCGTGGGTTCGATTCCCACACAGGACACACATTTGTGTGCATGAACATGTCTGTATGTCCTGAGTCTGTGTGTAATTATGTATATTAAGTATGTATTTACAATCAAAAAGTAGTATATGTATTATATCAGTTGTCTGGTTTCCATAGTACAAGCTCTGCTTAGTTTGGGATCAGATGACCGTGTGTGAGGAATGTCCCAGGACATTAGGTACTTATCTACCATTAATAATATCCTATGCCAGTTTGTTATCTCTAAGTTGTTACACTAAATCGGTCACTGCGCAGCTCTCTTTCGTCATAGCGCAATAATACATAGCTTTAAACCTTCCTCAAGGAATTATCAAGTTAACTGTGAAAACTGCATCGAAATATGTGCAGTAGTTCTTTAGTTATAAGCACAGTTACGAAGAGAGACGTTGCGTTTCATAAAATAACTAGCTGTCTCCCGCGGTCTCACTCGGGGATAAAGCAGCTAATTAGTGGAAAAAAGGTTTGTATTGATAAAACCGAAGATTACCTTCTATAACCAAACATACAAACTTTATTTATAATATCAGTATAGATTAAGTCAGTCGCTTAGATCATTCATCACCAATCTAGAATGCATTTATTCACCAGTGGACTTATGTGATCAAAACTCATAAGTATGATTTCAAAATCACAAATAAAAAAGTAATAAACTTCGACATTGTAGATAAGAAGAATAAATAAAAAAAAACTCACGTTCAACCATAGACAGCTAAAACAAATCCATAGAGTCACAAAGTTCCAAATTCAAAAGTCAAAACACAGCACAACACTTAACAAAATAAAAAAACAAAATGGACGTCCGTCATCCACAAATGTGCGAATAAGAATACGTAATTCGGTTTTCAAAATCGGAACATAATAACACCATTATAAGCTGAACCGTGTACTTCTATACTTTGACTCTCCTTTCTTATTATTCTTGTTCGAAGCAAACAGCGGGGAAGGTCAGCATAAATTGGTTATGATGGGTATCTCTACAATTTTTTTAATGCTGTTGGTAGGTTGTGAAATAGTCTTTATTGGTAAGTGTTAAGGTTGTTTTTAAGTGTCGACGTAAGTTTGCAGATTGCTCATATAGCGAGGTGAAGTAGTGATAAGATATACAGGATGTTTCATTTTATATTTTATTTTAAATATTTGTTTTGAATTTTTCTTGACCGGTTTTAGTGTTTCATGATTTTATTATTTTTTTATATATGTCTACCCCCAGTTTCTGCCTGATCAATGTTAATCTTTGATGAGATTCTAGGGACTAGACTGTATTGTTGCTCTTCAAAAAAAAAACCTACATAATGATGATATGTTTTAGAAATTACAAGAAAATACACTTTTTCGTTTTTAATATTATTTTTTAGAGATAACTGTACTATTATGTCAAATCGCGATTTTGACACGTACCGTAGCAAGACTCGACGTAGGCGGAATCACCGTAGAAGGAACGCGACGTAGAGGTACACACGGCTACACATCAAGCTATACATTTCTAGTATAAGATGATCTCGCATTGTATAGGATTTCCATAGAGGTCGGCTTATATTTGAAATGTATAGCTTGATCTGTAGCCATGCGTACTCGCGACGTAAACAGAATAACTCGGCAAATCCAACCTTCTGATCTAGTATTAGAGTTCATGCCTAAGTTCCTGTAAAGGTCTATTTATCATTATTTTGATTCTCATTAACGTATCAAATCGGCTTTCACGTTCATTTCCAAACTTCTCTTGAATAAATAATAATACATTTTTATCTCAGAAATAAATAAAACAGCCTATATATAACCACTACATATGTGTGAGTGCCCACCTGTTAGAGTTAACACATGTGTAAACACTCACACATGGACAATGTGTAGCTAGTGTGACGCGAGACGGTCGGGATGTTGCTCTACTTATTATTATAATGTAATTTATGCGATGTAACTATTTTGAAATTTATTATCTGGATGATAGATTACATATCTGAATTAATTAATTAGCTTAGGGGTAGTGACGTCGAATGCCGTAGCGAAAGGCCCGGGTTCAAATTTTAATTTCTTGCAGGGTACTTTGTAGTACCCTTGTCTTGGCTGGCTACTACCCTCAAGTCGAAAATCTGTCAACAAACACTTACGTATGTGTTCTACTATACTCTATTTCACATAGGATGAGTCGTCAAGGTCAAGGGTTTTTTACCAATATCTAGTGAAATTCCATTTGATTACTCTGAAATAATATTCACAATATTTCGTGAAACCTAGCTCTATCATAGTATTCCTTTATTATATCGAAATGAACATTAACCATTGAGAAATTTAATAAAATACCATGTGTCACCGAACTCATGTTATTTGAAATATACTATAGCTACTTACACTTGAGAGCCTGTTGATATAATAAAGGCTTTTTAAAAGGTCTTGAAGGTAGGTAGATCCCATCTTGTATTCGTTGAAGAAGTGGGTAGAGGTCTCGTTACTCAGAACAATAACATTTTTTTTTTTACTTTTGTCAATAGGTTGACAAGCAGGCAGATGGGCCTCCTGATGGTAAGTGGTCACCGCCGCCTATGAACATTTGCAATACCAGGGGGATTGCCGATGTGTTGCCGACCTTGTAGAGCTCTATTTACGCCTTTTTTGAAGAACCCCATATCGTAGCGCTGAGGGAAAACCGTAACGGGGAGTTCATTCCACATCCTAATGGTCTGCAGTAAGAACGTCCGACTAAAACGTTGTTTGGACGATCGAGGCGGTTCGAGGATGTGAGGATGAAATCCACATCGCCGGCGAGCAGTGCACATTTCACTGAGTTTGATCCATGGAGATAGAATATTAATAGAGCGACTGGACTAGAGTATGCCGTGATCACGGGTATGTGCAACGCTGCCGTGAAACGAACTGCGTGTTCATAGTTTGACCGACTAAAGACATATGCTAATTTCTCGTTTTTTATCGATACTTTTACCGAAAACAAATGACTAGGAACTCATATCGAAAGTCTTTCTGTTGTATGTATGTATGAATGCATCTATATGCAAAGTGCTTACGCTTCGCACAAGGTAATATTGTTAACGCTATCACTGTATTCTTACTCTATGGTTTCTTTTTTTTATTATTTGTTCTTGACCATGGATACTTAGTCCTTCAGTCGCATACATTTTATTTATAATATCACTTTCATATAGTCCGCACATTAACTTTCACATAGTCTGCATTGTCAGTCACCGTCCAGTCATGTTTTAGTAAAACGGTGGTCATTGTACTAAAGCTTTTCACGGACTTTTTGAGACAACTTGTAAAGTCACGATACACATTTCATTTCACTTCACTGGTGCACATGAATTAATCTTTATTGGATAAAATGCCACCGATAATATGCAATAAAACTCAAAATAGAAGAATTTATGAAAATGCAACGTCACTATGCAAGTTTCCGCCAAAAAGTCTCTATGTTTTTATCATTGTAGGATTTAACACTACGACCTTGGTCACAGAACCTCAAAATAAAATAATTAAATAATGAATTCGTAGAGCATACACCCCACCGTAACCAGTACACCGGTAGTGTCTCCACGCATGGTTAAGGTTCAAACACAACACCGCGCTCTAACCGCCTCGCACGTACACGGTTCACGTAACCGCACGGTTCAGCGCATTAGAAACGTGCGGACGCCAGTTCGATGCCCAGTTCGGAACATATTTCACAAGTTAATTAACATTTGGATGTTAAAACGGATGTATTGAAAAACTATACCCACGTGTTATTTTCTCACCCAACTGATATGGCGCGTCGTGAATCTTCGTTCGCACAGAAAAGAAAGTATGGCCCGAAGATCAACGAAAGAATGTTTGAAACTTACAATCAACCTTAGATCACTACTATAAGGTTCATAATACAGTGCAGCTGTTAGTTCCGATTCACTCGCAAGTCACGCCCCTCCGCACGGCGGCAGCTGCCGACCAATAGCGTTTCCCGCGCTTTGAAAATGTATCTTCTGCGCAGGTACATCGGTAAGCAATATTAATTGGGTACTACTGTACATCTGCGATCGATTATAACTGGATGTAATTCGTCCAACAAACATACAGTTCGAAACAATTCTATTTCAATGTGTGAGGATGGACTCCCCGTCGATGGTGAGAGTTGCGATGGTGGAAGGTAGTCGTGGGCATCATAAACAATTCTACAGAACACTGTTGTACAAGCGGTAGAACACACGTAAGGAGGCAAAGTCTCTCCTCAGACTGAGGGGCTCTAAACCGCTCGTGAGCTCTGGATCGTCGACAAATCTACCACGTCGCTGAACCGAGTCTAAAGGCCCAAGCTGTTATCCAGGTGCCCCCGCCCACAGATAACAACAGTACAGTGATCTGCAGACTCGCGAGGTCTACAGATCACAGAGACACTAGTTTATTTTGACCTGAAACTTATATAGAGAGTTTATTCCTGATGTAGACTTCACCGCTTTCGAATAGATGTACTTTGTCCGTTACACGTTATATAGAGATATTTAACAAGATTATTTTCCAAACAATGTTGCAGTGACGTATCCAGCGGCTAAGAACTTTATCCAAATAGTCAGTCTGTCTAACTAAAGGGAGTTCTTGCTGACCTTATTTGCGTAGAGACCTGGTAACCTCATTCTATTCAGGTTAATGTTTGACATTTCCATTTTTCCATAGTCAGTAAACATTAGATACCGTAATCATTTAAAAGCACCTTCAGAGTGGGTAATAATTATAAAATTAGGTACCTGTTCAAATAGGTTCGTAAAATTACTCAAAAGAATAATTGCTATAAGATTTAATATAGGCGCTCAGAATAAATTATCACCAACAATAAATAAGTATCATTTTTCACACGCAGCAATTTATGCCTTCTGTATTAATCTGACACTTATCTTGAAAAACAATTATTTAAGAAATTATATCATAAAAACAGGTTGACAATTTAATTGTATATTGCTCGGCTAATATGAATCAATAGGCGTGGGAATCGTTTATTATTACCACAGAGTATATATCCTAAATAAATAAATATCCTGAGACAATCCTCACAAACGGCTATCTGATCTCAAACTAAATGGAAACCAGATAACTGAAATACTCTTCAATTTTGTTTGTAAATACCTTGTAAATACATAGATACTTACTATACATAATTAATTACCTATCTACACCCCTACACTCAGACTCAGGACACGCAGACATGTTCATGCACACAAATGCATATTCTGGATGGGAATCAAATACACAGCCTGCGGCTTGTAGGGGTCTTATCTACCACGTTAACTTCCCCGTTAATAATATACGGACAGAGTCTACGGAATGGTATTTCCAAAAATCAAAAGGAACTAGATAGATAGATTTATTGTACAAAAAGTATTTAACAAAGTAACTAAAGTAGCACTAATAATGAGTAATTTTATTATTTACTAGCTGTCCCCCGCGGTTTCACCCGCATTCTCGGGATAAAAAGTAGCCTATGTACAGGGATTTCTCTTGCGCGTTGCCAATCCTGCAGAAATCTTCATACTCTTTTTGAAGAACCCCATGCTGTAACTCCATTAGTAAAGCCACGGCGGAGAGCTCATTCCACAGTCCGAGCGTCCGCGGAAGGAAGCTCCATTGAGACCGCACAGTTCGAAACAATTCTGGTTTCAATGTGTGAGGATGGACTCCCCGTCGATGGCGAGACTTGCGATGGTGGAAGGTAGCCGTGGGCATCAAGTCGAACAATTCTTCAGAACACTGTCCGTTGTACAAGCGGTAGAACACACATAAGGAGGCAAAGTCTCTCTTCAGACTGTGTGTGACTGTCTCTAGCCCTAAATTCTTCCAACCCTCATATTTCTTTATCGTGTGGTTTTAAGTCAACAACGGAATCCTAACATGGTTAATTGATTCACGATATAATAATTAAATTGAATTGTTTATTAAACACGTGTTTCATAAAAAAACTGTCACATGGAATGGAATGACAATTGACTTAGGTATTTTTTATCCATGATTTTATAATTAAAAAGTAATTAAAACGGAATAAAAAAAATCTGATTATAAGTTTATAAGTGCAATCATATCGTGGATTCAAATCCTTTTTTTATACAACTAAGTCGTCAAACAAGCATACGGCTCGCCTGATGGTAAGCGGTTACCCTATGGAACACACGAGGTATCAATCCCGACCCTTCCCTTCCCCAATGAGGTCTGGCTCGCTTACTCACGCGCAGGAACACAACATAAAGTTATTTGTCTGCGGTATTTTGTAAGGTGGAGGTACTTCCCCAGTCGAGTTGCTCTTTGAGCGAAGCCAGAAAACCATAGCACAGTGCTAGGGTACTTAGTAGTACCCACCTGCCAGTCCGTCCCCCGCCGTGTAACACCCGCGTTCTCGGGATATAAAATAAATCTCGACGATAATGTAATTTCGTATTGGTCAGAATCGTTTCAGTAGTTCCAGAGATTACATTCTACATCCAAACTTACAAACTTTACCTCTATACACGGTGACTTTTAATCGTTTTTTCGCTAGAACAAACGTTGTTCAGACCTTGGTCTACTAACATTCTATAACATCAAATAAAAAAATTACGTCATTGGTTTTTGAAAAAACACAAAATAAAGTTATAAAAGCCGGGATTATCGTTACTCCTTACAACTTGTGAGACTTGCGTGTATACTTGTGAGAGCCTTAACGGGGCACTGTGGATTGAACAAACATCTGTTCACCATCAGCGTTCACGACTCGAGGTTGTGCAGATTCTGCCGTGAGGCAGGTGAAACACCAATACATCTCTTGTGTGAGTGCTGTCCACTTATGCCTAAACGAAATACTCATTTGGGGAAACACCTGTTACACCCAGATGAAGTAAAATCCATTCCTGCCAAGTATATTGTGCAGTTTATTGTAGCTGCAGGTCTTGGCAGTGAAATTTAATTAACGTGGCGATCACAATAGATCTAGTCTGGACGCAGTGATAGAAGCTCTGGAAAGACTTGAAACAGCCACTTAACCCAAATAATAATACTCCTTACAACCTAAACACCGCGCTTGCACTTCAAAGTAGTCGTGGCAAAGCGGTACGCCATGCCAGTTTTGTAGCAGGGGTGGGAATCCGCGGCTTCCTGACTTTTTGAAATTTTTCTTTTTTGTGGTTTTTTCAAAAACCAATGACGTAATTTTTTTATTTGATGTTATAGAATGTTAGTACCAAGGTCTGAACAACGTTTGTTTTGCGAAAAAGCGATTTAAAAGTCATATTAGTAGGTTACTCTTCGGCATATAACCTAAACTATCTCTATGCAAAAATTCACGCCGATTCGTTGCTCTGTTGCCGCGTGAAGGACAAAACAAACAAACGCACTTTCGCATTATAAGTGAGATATACATGAATACACAGAAGAGGACAGGTCAACCCGGGTGTTGTAATATAGTGCAACAGTCTCTGTGCTCTCTATAGTAGGTAGGTATACCGCAATAAATGTAATTATTGTTTAAGAGAGACCGGTACCTTTGTATCGAATTATAAATAAACAAATGGTTTTGATACTTTGTGAAAATATTTAATGCTGTATGTCAATTAGTCTTGGAAATTAATGAATGGTCAAAGTATCTTCATCTTTGTTTATTGAATAGCTATAGAAATGGATAGGACTAGAGATAACAATAATTATCGTATAATGATCTGAGTGTGACTGCTTTTGTTCATAGCAAGGACCAAGTAATTTTTTCTAGTTTTGCAATGAAATATTTCCTTTATACATAAATATTAAATCGTAATTTTTAGTTTTCTTAATTTTAACTTAAGTAAATACTATACTATACTAAAAAAATATGTAAAAACATTATAAGAGCAGTTACATCAAAACCCTAAACCAATAAAAAAACTACAAATTAGTATTACAACTTTTTTAACTATTTTAATCATGATTAGCTAACATATTTAATTATTAATTTTTTTTTTTTTTTTTTTTTCTGCGCTAATCTGCGATCAGTCTTGAGACTATGAGCAGATGTGTTAAGAGGTTGCTCTCATTTAAGGGGTATTCCCCAGTGGGAAGCCCCTTTTTCATTTTACCACCGTGCTTCCAAGTCTTGGATATCATGGCGCTTAAGGCGTTTGGAGTATGTCACTTGTGTGAGCTCGTTGGCTAGGTCATTAGGGTGGCTTTGGAGCCGACCTTTGTAGTTGGAGGCAGATTGTTTTATCTCCTCCTTGACTGTTTTAATTTTTAGTGCCTCATGTATTTCATCATTGGTGGCAAACCACGGTGCACTAGATATTGTTCTCAGAATACCATTTTGCAGTCTTTGCATGATTGAGATACTTGAGTTGCATGCGCTTCCCCAGAGTTGAATACCGTACATCCATGCAGGCTTGGGAATAACTTTGTAAATAAGAAGCTTGTTGTCAGTAGAAAGCTTGGAGTTGCGAGCCAATAACCAGTGCACTGTCCTGAATCTAAGATTCAACTCGTCACGTTTTGTTTTAATGTGCTTCTTCCAAGTGAGCCGTCTATCCAGGTGTAAGCCAAGGTATCGGACAGAGTCGCTTTGCGGGAGAGTATTGTTTCCCAATGTCACAGGTGGGCAGTTTCCTTTTCTTAGGGTGAATGTGACATGGATGGATTTGGATGCACTTGCTTTGATGCGCCATTTTTGGAGCCAGTGACCTACCTACAGTGAGTCTACCTTGCAGAGGCTGGTTTGTAGGATGTTAGAAGCTGTTTTGGGGTCTGTGCTGCTGGCCAGTAACGCGGTGTCATCAGCGAATGTTGCTATAGTTACCTCTTCTGTTTCTGGGAGATCAGCAGTGTACAAGGTGTACAAGACTGGTCCTAGGACAGAACCCTGTGGTATCCCTGCCGCAATATTGTTGAAATCAGAGGTATCTCCACCTTCCCGTACTTGGAAGATACGCTCAGAGAGGTATGAAACCATCAACGGATAGTAGCTGTGTGGCAGGAATATTTTGATTTTGCAGAGTAAGCCTTTGTGCCACACTCTGTCGAAGGTGGTGGTGGAGGTAATTATTAATAAGTAATCAATAGTAATTCAGAATAGAAAAGAATTTATTTGTCTGAAACATGGTACAAAGTAGGTGTAGTACAGTACGATAATAATGTGGCATACAAAATAATAGGTGGTTATAATAGGCCCAAACATAAAACTCACATATTTATTTTTTATTTTCACACATAATATATTTTATAACTTAGTACCTTTTGGGTTTGTGCAGGTACTGCACATCCGCCTTTACAAACCACAAGAACGCTTACAAAAATATTAAATTAACTTAAACTATAAATTTAGTACTTATAAAACTCAACTACACTCCATACAATAATAAAAATAAGTATCAAGACTCACCGCACCGCGTACAGCCCATCGCTTGGATTACAAACAAATTGTTGTGGGAACTTGGAGATAAAAGTTGTGGGCTCGCGCAACCAGCCTTGTAGGCTCATTTAGATTTTGGGAACTTTTATAACAGCTATTGCGCTCACTCAGATATTATGATAACTTGCTAATTATGTATTTTGCAGTTGGTCAATCAAGTAATTCCGTTCGGTAAACTGACAATTAAACTGGCGGTGACTCCAAAGGTCGCGGGTTTGAATCTCACAATGAGCTTCAGCTTTTGGTGAAGGAATAAGTAAACCATAGCACGGTGGTACCTTTTGTCCGTCTGAAAAAAAGAAAGGTCTGGCGGAACTGGGATCTCTAAAAAAACCTGTTGCAAAAAAATAGGAAATAGTATTGGTACAACTAAATTATAAAGGTTAGAAAACATGCACTATTTATGTTTGGATATTCGTGAGTAATCTCCGGAACAACGGATCCGATTCGGAAAATTCTTTGAATAATAGAAAGTTATATAATCCTGGATCTTTTCATCCCGGGGACTAAAAAAAGCTACAGGATAATTTAGAATGTAGAAGGAACTAGCAAGCAGTGAAGTATCTACTCTAAAAGTGGTCACCCATCCAAGTGCCAGCCGCAATTAAATAAATTGTTACTGAAATACACTAAAAACTGATATTAATTAAGTAAATATTTGATTAAATAGAGTTGAAATGTTGTTCACAACTAGTGACCGTACGCGTGGGAAATGCGCTATGATAATGTGGATACGACTTCAGTTTAGGTTTTCATCTATCTGTCTATCTATACAAGATATCCCAAGAATTGGTGCCAAGCAGAAGTCCAGTAGAAAATCCTTATATATGGCCTAATCATCCCCAGGTATGTTCTGTGATATTATTATTTGTGTTATTATTGCGTGTTGTGTGTGATATTTTGTAGATTTAGTATTGAAATATATTTCGTGTTTTTTAACAAACTCCGATTTTCAACTTTTTAACATTTTTTTTAATATAGAACTGTTAATTTTAATCGACTTCAAAAAAAGGAGGAGCTTCTCAATTCGGTTGTATGTTTTTTTATGTATGTTACCTCATAACTCCGTCATTTATTAACCAATTTGGAAAATTCTTTTTTGTTTGGAAGGGTACCATACCCATTTGGTACCATTGTCATCAGGTCAGGATTTGATTACTTTTTAGTGTACATCGGTTTAAGTTTTTTGTAAAACAGTTTTCAATTTATTTATCGATAAGTTTTATTATATTTATTCGAATTTAATTTTTGTTCCAGTTTGAAGATCGATCCAGAATATGGATCGGTGCTCAGAAGAGAATAAGCATCAGTGTTAATTGGTGCTCAAATGGAAATACTTCTAAAGTTGTTGTGACTTATTAAAATACCAATTAAACTCGATTTTACCATAGTGTGGACGGGTTTAGCAAGACTAAAGCCACACTATGGTAAAACCGTTTTAGATTTTTGTCTAATTATACCCCCTAGTGTATTCAAGTAGGTAGTTACATTTATGACACAAAAAGATTAGCTATTTTTAAAAATGATATAATTGCTATGAATTATGCATTTTTTTTTGCAATTTTGCTGCGATTTTTTCTACTATACAAAGTGTCAGTATAATGAGCAGTTTTCTTATGATCTCTATTTGTAAAATACCTGTCAAACTGTTGATATTTCGACCCAATTTGAACTTTAAGTACACGGTTTTACATGTATTTTGACCATGGAGGTATCATAGGAAAACTCATAGAGATACTCACCTATATTGAATTGTATTGAGCCCTGTGGCACCTTGACGCAACTTCTACCTACTAATTTATTTTTAGATCAATAAATAAAACTTATTTATTATTTGTTATAAATAAAAAATATAAAAACTACAAAAATAATAAAAAATGGTTCTCCCTAAAACAAGGTTTATACAACTCAATTATTTATAAACCATGTTTATAATTAATATAAAATTGCCTTATTAATCTTATTATCATTTTTAAATATCCAGTCTTATCCACAATAAGAAAATGGCGTATATATAATCAGTAGGCACCTTCACTCTCATTTCAGTTCTGTTTCACTACTAACCGCGAGTGTTGCATATTGTGTATTCTTTATTATAAGGAATATCTTTATTATCCGGGTAAGTGTATTTATATCCTTATAATTATAATAAGTATGTTCATTAGCTACGTTTTTTACGACTAAACAAAACTAGAAAATATGGCAGAGATTTTTGTATTCCAAGGGATACATTTATCCCGAAATTTGGGGACAGACTTAGCTCGTAATACAAAAACACTATACATATCTATGCAAATATTATAAGATGAAAAATTTGGTAGTTTAGATGTAGGGATGTATCTTCGGAACTATGAACCGATTCTGGAAATTCTTTCACTAATAGGAAGCTACATTATTCCTGAATGCTATAAGCTACTTTTAACCCCGGGTGGATAGTTAGTCCCCAATATAGGAACAAGCAAGGGGACTATTCACCACGTGTGCTCAGTGTGTTAACCACTTCTCGTTTAGTCTATTTTACGAAACATCGCGATTTGCGTGAAAAACAGTATTTTTAAAGGAATGAACTAGTCTGTAAGATACAGGCTCGGCCTAGTTTAGATGCTAGTGGATAAATCGTTTAAAATAAACACTGTTATGTACCTAGATTATAGACCTCAATGTATTTTTTTTATTGGTGAATAAAATTATTAATATTCAAAAATATAAATATGCGGTTTTTCAGTTGGATAATAAAAGTTTTATTATCGTCCAAATGGATGTTTTTTTTAAATTTATTAATCTATGTGATAACAAAGACACAGTGTCCTTAATTCTCATTCTTCTTTTATAGGCAAAAATAATTTGTCATTTATTTTAGCACCACGCTATTTCGTCATACCCCTTTAGGGCAAGTCTGTTACATTAAAAACTCAGTTAAGAGACAATGGAACTCAACTGCAGTATAATGTATAATTGTTCGCTAGTTCTAAACAATAGCCGTGATTTATTGAAGTGATAACTCAATTACAGTGGCTTAAGTGGGTCATTTGGGGCTAATTGTAGTTTGGGTTTCAGATTTTTTTCAATATATTTCATAGACTGGATTATGGTAAAATAATTGAAAGTCATATTATGTTATGCTTATGATACACGTTAATGAATTATTGATAATTATGATACCTTATGCAATTTTGATTCAACTTTCTACAAGGAAAAATGAAAAATGGGGCAAGAATTAGCTTCAGCTGCCAAAGCCCCAAATATAGGTCAAAGTTTGAATCGGTTGAATCACAGTCCTGAACATTTTTATCTGTTTCTGTAATATTATAAACATACAAGTTTGGATGTTTGTAAGTTTGTGGCTCAATAATACATCAACGGATCGAGATGAAAGGCACACAGAATACATTCTGGATTTTCATCCTGGTAAAACATTACATACGCCAAATACACGAGTGAAACAGCGAGTCGAAGTTTAAACTAAATCCATTAGGTAATATTTAATTGGATAATTCAAAAACAACATATAGTTAGCAAACATGTATCGTGTAATTCGAGTACTAGCGTGTGAAGTTACAGTTTCCTAACTTTTATTTCCTACTTTTGTAAATGCGTGTACATATTTAAGTATGTAAGTTAATCAGTCGTCTATTGGAGCGTATAATTTTCTTGATTCTTACTTTTACATTTAAAATTATGGGGCGTCCACGCTACGCGAACTGAGCAAGTGCCGAACACATTTGGAGCACGGATTCGCGTAGTAGACCGAGATCCCAGGACCACCAGACATAACTTATTTTCTAACGGACAAAATGTATAGAATCGAGTAGTGTTAGTGCGTACTTCTAACGTATGAATACCTAAATTGTCCGAGACCCAATATTCAGGTACCAAGCATAAAAGGTATTTTATATACTTTTCTTAAATTCTGCGAGCTGAGGGCGAACCAAAAGCTCTTAAAACAAGGTTAAAATAACCTTATTTGACTGTTGTCTTTCGTTGACATCCGACGTCAAAACGGGACAAAAGTCAAATAAGGTTATTTTAACGTTGTGGTAGGCCCCCAGATTTTTGTATAATGATACCTTAGATTACAGAACAAAAGGCAGATAGAGTGCGCGGAACAAGGGAGTGAGGCCAAAAAAGCAAATAAAAATTGAAAAAACACATATTTGGTGTTCGCTTTTGATTTTTTATTTTGTTTGTTTAGATTAAAAAGAAAGTATTTATTGTTAAATAAAGTTTGTTAAACAACACGAATACCAGCTATGTGGTTTTCAATTTGTATTTGCTTTTTTGGCCTCACTCCCGTGTTCCGCGCGCTCCATCTGCCTTGTTCTGTAATCTGTGTCTGACACTCGAAGAACTTTGCAATACTTTTTGCAAGCAGCCAGACCTATCGTAGCAGCCAAACATCCCCTTAACACAATTAAAATGTTGCACTTTCTGTATTGTACTTGCTCTATGAGCGAATAAATGCTATGGTATTGTTTAAAATTTAGAATAAATAGAATCGATCACACAAAGTCATGAGATGTGTAAATTGATACTCTCACGTATATAGGTCACGCATCAAGGCTTCGAAAGGTCTATCTAACTAAATGTCAATAAGTGATTGTCTATCCACGCACTTTCAATTTTATTCCGTCCCTTTACATTCCTAATCTCGGGAACTACTGCTGACAATTGACGGGCCTGTTGGCGTAGTTGGTTAAGATTCACCTTACACGCCGCAGGTCGTGGGTTCGATTCCCACACAGGACATGCATTTGTGTGCATGAACATGTCTGTATTTCCTGAGTCTGGGTGTAATTATGTATAAGTATGTATTTACAAACAAAAAGTAGTATATGTATATCAGTTATCTGGTTTCCATAGTACAAGCTCTGCTTAGTTTGGGATCAGATGACCGTGTGTGAGGAATGTCCCAGGATATTTATTTATTTATTATTTAATTCTTTTATTAATAAGAAGCTACATTATCCCCGAATTATAATACTCGGGGATAATGTAGTCCTTACTTCCTTACTTATATTACAAACGTGAAAGTTTGTATGTATGTATGTTTTTTACTCTTTCACGCAAAAACGATTTGGAAGAACGGATTTGGATGAAATTTGGCACACAGATAGAATATGTTCTGGATTAACACATAGGATACTTTTTATCCCGGGAACACATACGATCCCTCGGGAATGCGGGTGAAACCGCGCGGGACAGCTACACTGAAAAAATTGACTACAAGTGACCACGAAATTTTAATTATCAGTAACAAAATTTGACGACCAATAACCTAAAAAGACTAGTTTTGGTTCTTTACTAAATTATTTGATTAAATGTAACTAAAGTTAGTTTCCCGACAACAAAACGTCAATTTACATAACTAGTTTTGTAGATCATTTTTGTCAGTCTTGTTACCTATAAATAATCTGGATTCTCATGGCTTGCTCAATTTCTAAAACGTGTTTTTTTTACTAAAAAGAATATAGGTTAATAAATGACAACAATAAAGTTTAAATCATTTAAAGGTCATGTACGTGTTTTGTGACTGTGTCACAATAAACTAACAATCTGATACATTTATTTGTTTGACCTTTGATCAACGGAAATCCCTTTTAAAACTAATACGGTGGTTTTAATATTTGTTACAAAACAAATATACTTTTTAAATATTGGGTACTTAGTTTATGTTTAAAACTACAACTTGTATGTAGTATTTTTTTACTCTGAGATAATGTTTTGAAAAAATTGCAAAAACAGACAGACCGTAAAAAAAAAATATAACCTTACTGAGTTTCTTGCCTGTTCTTTTCAATTGAAGGCCGACTTACGAACTGGTGGTAACTGCAGTAGCTTTGACCTTCATATGTGCCCTACTAGGGCCTCAATTGAATAAATGGCTTTGACTTTGACTTAACTTCAGTGTTGCCTGAATTTTCCAACTTTCCAGACAATTTTTCCAATTTTTATTTTCGTAAAAACATTTTTAAAATCGGTCCAGCCATTCTCTGGTAATACGCTTCGTGGGAACAGAATTAAATTTTTATTTACAAAATGTTTTTCTTGGCGCTGTGCAGTAAAATAATTCGCTTTAGTTTTTAGATTTACATAATATTAGTGTTATTGCTTACTTATTTTTTAGGGTAATTAAAAAAACTCAGATCAAAATTAAGTCACGAAAATTTATAATAATAATAAAAATCTTTATTTGTCACCACAGACCAAAATACAGACATTTTTAAAAATATTGTGACATCGCTAAACAAACAGATTTTGGTTGTGTATCGCTGGTGCCAGTGGTTGGTTGAAAAACCTGTTACAGGTCACCACCTCTCGGAGTTTGTAATATAAAAATAGCGTATACAAAGTTTAATTACACATACAATACAATTCTTAGTCAACCAGTGAACCGATGCACCCCAACAAGATTAGCTAGCTGAAAATTTTAAATAGACAATTACAGTACTGATTACAAAGATGAACAAATATATAATTACACAAACAAAGGTATTTCGGATCATTTTTAGTACAAAACAAGACATTGCATAGCAATTAGGGGGAGCCGATTTTACTGGTGATACTTACCTTACTTACTTATGTTCAAACATTGAGCTATTATTACTACGTATAGAGAAGCTATCATAAGCAAAGGTTATGTCCCATTTTTGAGTCAACTAAAGATCTCTTTAGCGCTGAAATAATAATCATTCGTCTAAGCAGACAGTAGAAACACGTAGCGCTATCAGAACGCTTTAAGGAGTATTTTTCACGCAAAGACAGTGATTTTCACGGCGCTTACGCGTTTTGTTTATCGTTCTACAACAACAAGTATGGCCGGATGGCCTCACTTGAACAGAACATAGTTGTGATGTGTGGCGTCTTCTCTATACGTGGTAATAATATCTCAATGTGTTCAAAAGATAAATAGAAAACAATAAGTTCACGTCAAGTCAAAATCATTTATTAAATTTAGGCCCTAGTAGGGCACTTATGAAGGTCAAAGCTACTGAAGTTACCACCAGTTCGTAGGTCGGCCTTCAACTGAGAAGAACAAGCAAGAAACTCGGCAAGGTTACATTGTTTAAATATTTTTTGTTGTAAATCGCACTAAAATAATTTTAGTTACATCACATCTCTTTCTTATGAAACTTAATTAAAAAGGATAAAATATATTTAAATCTGTCAAATTAGTCTTTGCCGTCTTCATTTGCGGGCGTAACCGCGATAGATGGCGACCAAATTTATATTGAAAACAAGCATTGAACTAATTTGACAGGACTAAATTTCTTACATCCCTTTCTTATGTTCTTTGTTAGAAAGAGACGTAGTGAGATTAAAATTAGTTGTAAACAACAGAATCAGCATCAATCTGACTACATATATTGGCGATTTTTTTCAAAACATAATTTTTTTGTATTTTACAAAATGATATAAAATACAGCGTGTAAGGGACATCGCCGCACAAACGGATACCATGGGTCCAGGACATGATTCTGGACCCCCTAATGTTGGAATTTTTCGTCGGTTTTTCCCAATTTTTTTTATTTTTGAGTTTTTTTTACTTTAGACTGTTCATAATCGTTATTCTTACCTAACCCAAAGAGATTTAAAATAAATAAGTTATTAATTCATTACTTTCACTAAAAGTAGCAATGTAAATAAAATTAGAAACGGTGTCTTATGGCGATATTCGCCTGCAGTCAGCGACATACTACGTAGGCACAACGTTATCGCGCGTTTAAATCGCGGTGTTCACAATACATTGCGCGCTCGAAAACGGCCATTTCTATAACCGATCATTAGCGAGGTGAATGACTTTCACAATTTGATTAGTGGCATTAGGTGTAGCCTTTTCGCGAAGTTTGCGTTACCATGCGAAATACATCCTGTATACAAGCATAAAGGCGCACTAAATAATTAACTTTTTAACAAAAAATAAACCGCCTTCAAAGTACACTAAAAAGTATAAAATAACTCTTATCTGACACTGTTTTGAAGTGAGCGAAATCGCATGACGTGTTCTATAGAAAATATTTCGCTGACTTCAAAACAGTGTCAGATAAGAGTTATTTTATACTTTTTAGTGTACTTTGAAGGCGGTTTATTTTTTTGTTAAAAAGTTAATTATTTTTGAATTTTTAGTTTCATTATATACTGAATACATCTGCGTAACCCTTTCGAGTGTACAGGCCTGATGTTTTGTTGTGTGATTGCGTAAACAATGCATATTTATGCGATAGTAGCAATCGCGGCTGATTTACTGTAATTTTTTTAAGTGTTCCGTTGTCTATCTCCGAAACTCATCATCAGATCTATATGAAATTTATATGGGACCATTTCGGAATATACCCCTTTCGACCAAAAAAAGAATTTTGCAAATCCGTCTATATATGACGGAGTTATGCCCGAACATACATAAAAAAAAAAAAAAAAAAATATAAACATCCGAATTGAGAACCTCCTCCTTTTCTTGAAGTCGGTTAAAAAACCAACAACTTACTTACTTCAACAGTTACAGTACCTAAATGTAAATGATACACGACTACACCTCGTTTCGTAAGCAGGTATTGTTTTTGCGGTCTTTTGTGTTTCCTTGTTCATTGAGTAATTATAATAGTAGTTGTAGTTTGTTAATACTCATGTTATGAGAACTTGTGGTCAAATATTTTCATTTCTCGATGATTATGTCCTAGAATTGAACTTAATGATGCTCTAGTCACGCGGTAGTGCGTCAAGCCAAGTTCAAGACAAAAAAGAGAACTGGCGAGCAGCACCGTGTGTGTTACACTAACCATTTGGAGCCACTTTTGAACCCTTCACTCATACTATTTAACATAAACACAAAATTAACTAGCCAAGTCAAATGTTGAGGTCCAATAGATTATGAGATATTTGCATTGTGTAATTGATTCGACTATTCAAATTTAAAAAGGCATATTTTTAAATAGCAGAAAACAAAACTAGTAATTGTGTTTTTTTACTTGAGAATGGTTTTCCCAATGGAGTACAGCATGGGGTTCTTCAAAAAGGGCGTGAAGAGATTTCTTCAGGGTCGGCAACGCGCGAGTGATACCCCTGGTGTTGCAAGCGTCCATAGGCTACGGTAACTGCTTACCATCAGGCGGGCCGTATGCTTGTTTGCCACCTTAGTGGTATAAAAAAAATAATGTTATACGTTCTTATAAATCAATTTCAGGATTGTCTACAGAACTTGGCACCCATTCAGATCTCAAGTCTTACCATAACAATAATAATAAATTTATTTCCAATAACTTATCTTAGGTTACAATATATTTTTGGAATCTCGTTTTAAGCAAAGATTTGCTTGTGTTAGGAGATCCCGCTCTTCCAAGACATTTCGTGATCAGTTGAAAGGTTATTTAGGACTTAAGAAACTTAAATTTAATAATTGGACTGTTTTACAAAAACCTTAAACCGACTTCAAAGTACACTAAAAAGTAATCAAATCCCGATCTGATGACAATGGGACCAAACGGGAAGCGTACCCTTTCAAATAAAAAAAGAATTTTCCAAATCGGTTCATAAATGACGGAGTTATGAGGTAACAAACATAAAAAAAAAATACATTCGAATTGAGAACCTCCTCCTTTTTTTGAAGTCGGTTAATTAAGATACAAAAATACGAAACGCACGCAATGTGCAAAGTGTATGTTTTGTGTATGTGTAAATGTGTGTGTGTGTGTGTTTAAATATACCATATTTATCATAATGTTGAACTTGGCTTCCATTTTCACATTTATGTTTTTGGTGGGATTAATTGAATCCCGAAAAAGCAGAATCCCCAAGCCATGAGGTGAAAGTAACCCATAGATAACCTGAAAAATGCAGCTTTTGGGATACGACAGGTCTTAAGAGGAAAATATGGCTGCAAGAAATTTAATAATTAGGTTTTTAACATATCTATTGCTGTCGCGCTGTGCCCGAGCTATCCCGTCCGAGGGCGATAGAGACAACTACAGCTTGGACCGATTATACTTATTTAAATTAGACGAAATCGCTATTTCGTAATCCCCGGTTTTCTCCACCAAAACTGGATCGATTCAAGAAACATAATAAGAAGGACTTTGGCTATGTCTGTCGGTTTTCCTTTGTTTTTTTATATTCGTCAAATTTATTCGCTGGACGTCTGATAAGGGCGTTAAAAATGGTAAATTTTTGTGATTTTTTTGGCTCCTAATTCTTATAATAATTAATTTATGGAGATAAACACAACCGAGGGACATACAGTGGTACCTACAGATTGCATGGTAAAATAATCATTACTCTATTGTCATTATCCAGAGAGGAAACTGAGGATTACGTTTGTATGGAACAAACGCCACCAGCATTTCCTCTTAAGGGGTTGGGAAGTACCCAACACCTAAGCATTGCAACAAAACAATTATTGCAAAACAAATGTGCCATGCCTAATCACAGTAGCTGTAATAATTTGCCTCCATCACAACTTTACAACACTGCTGTGGGAATTTTATGAAATAATACAGTTTCGTTTACAAAGAAATGTTATCTAGTAGTTTTACTTAAATCTTCCCAAATGATTAAGACATGATGACCATGAAGTTTTTACTATAGACCGAGATCCCAGGACCGTCAGACATTACTTATTTTCTGACGGACAAAATGTATAGAATCGTCGTGTTAGTACGAACTTCAAACGTATGAATATCAGCTAACTTGTCCCGTGGGCCAATTGTCAGGTACCAGGCATGAAAGGTATGTTATGTACAGTACTTTTCTTAAATTCTTCGAGCTGATTTTGATGTATGATACTCAAAGAACTATTTCAATAGTTTTTGCAAGCAGCCAGACCAATCGTAGCATCCAAACATTCCCTAAATAAAATGGCGCTGGAGTATTTGCGCGAAGGCAAAAATAATGTAAATAAAATAATGATTTTTTTAAAAAGCAGGAGGTTCTCAATTTGGTTGTATTTTTTCATGTTTGTTACCTCATAACTCCCGTCATTTATTAACCGATTTGGAAATATTTTTTTTGTTTGGAAGGGTACACTTCCCGTTTGGTCCCATTGTCATCAGATCAGGATTTGATTACTTCTTAGTGTACTTTGAAGTCGGTTTAAGTTTTTTGTCAAACATTTTTAAATTATTATCGATACTCTTACTGAGAACAAATGAGCAGGAACTCATATCAAAAAAAAATCTGACAGTAAATCACTAATGCTTCGTCTAGGTAATGCGTAAGCATATTATTTAATAAACAAACTGTATCCAGCCTATTCTTGATCTGCGGGCATCATCAGATCGAAGGTAACGTAGTCACGGATACAGAGACATTCCCACGGTCAGGAAATTACTCTATTGCAAACATTATTAGCTATTTTCTTACAGCAACTTCCACATTTGTCTGTCTTTTTGTCTGCACGTGTTTGTAGATCAGTTTTGACACGTTCCGTTAATGGAGTAGCAATGTATTTGATTTGATTTCAACCAATGATGTTAAAAAGTAGACAGGTCATAGACTGATTTTATTGCCCTTCAAAATCACAAATTAGATGCATATACAGGTCGTTGTTTTGGTCAGCGACGAGCGACTCAGGGTCGATAATACAACTGATACTGGTGCTAAAAAAAATATAAAAAAATACTTTATATTTTTTTAATAACAAAAAAAAAAAAATGAAAATCATTTAATAAGCTAAAGTGTAGACATAATACTCAACGGGAGTACGAGGGAGTAAAGGGGTGGGGCGATGGCGGCTTGCGCCTAGCTCTAGTCTGTGCACGTGCCTAGTGACCATACTTTGCAGTAATTTTATTTCAAATTGAATAAGGTATTTCTCAACATATTTACAGTATTTAATGGAATTAAGTCAATTTTTGGGGAATATATATTTTGTACTACCGCTCCTGGGTCGCTTGTCGCCGACCAAAACAACATCCTGTATATATACAATACACCGTTCCTTTAAATTTGGCTGCGGTATTCTGTAAGGACGTCCTTACTTTCCCAGTCAAGCTGCTTTTTGAGCGTAAAACGCTTGAGAAATGCTCTACCTAACTTAGTTATCAACACCATCATCATCATCATCTGCTGAATATAGGCCTCCCCCATTGACTTCCACTTTGAACGGTTTTTGGGCCGCTTGCATCTAGCGGTGCCCAGCGACTCTGAGCAGGTCGTCGGTCCACCTGGTGGGAGGGCGTCCCGCTCGGCACTTTCCAGTACGTGGTCGCCACTCGAGAATCTTTCTTCCCCAGCGGTTATCGGCTCTTCTAGTGATGTGGCCCACCCATAGTCACTTCAGCTTTCTAACTCTACGAGCTATATCGGTAGTTTTCGTTCTCCTACAAATGTCCTCATTTCGGGCTCTATCACGTAGAGAGATTCCGAGCATAGGTCGTTCGTTATTTTCGTCCCTTAGTAAACCTAGAACCTAATTAATTGTGCTAGTAAATATGTACTATCTTATGTATATTTTTGGCCTGGTGCCTCCTGTCTCCTTCGCACCGCCTCATATCCATGAGCCGCCTTCTTCCACACAACGATTCATTCGAACGTTCCTACTGCGGACCATTGGGATGTGGAATGGAGAAGCATTCTCGCATCGCGGTCATTCTCAGCGCTATATTATTCAATAACGGCGTAAAAGGTGCTCTTTGAGGTTGGCAACATATCAGCCTGGTATTACAACTTTTAAATAATGAATAAATATCCTGATATATTTATATACGGCTATCAAATCCCAAACTAAGTAGAGTCTCTATGGACATTAGATAACTGATATACTACTAGATATTTTTGTAAATAAAATTACACCCAGACTCAGGACATGTTGTCTACATGTCCTGAGTCTGTTCGTACTCAAACCTGCAGCGTGATAGGTCTTGGTAACCACGGCAACTGGCCCGGCGAACCTATTGCATAAAAAACAATTTACTTAATCCTGCGCAATGTGACTCGGAATGTAATAAGTAACAAAAATGAACATTTACTCCAAATGTAATTAAGTTACGAAAGAGTAACCCACGACAAAAATTAGCATAACTACTGTATAGTTTTATTAGCATTAATTAAATTTCTTAAGAATGAAAGTTTACTGCGAGTCATGGCCGCTCATCCAAAGCGACAGACTTAGAAGCACTGGTGCCGATTATGTTGTAAATCGCACTAAACTAATTTTAGTAACATCACCTCTCTTTCTTACGAATATTATTGAAAAAAGATAGAACATATTTAAAGCCGTCAAATTAGTCTTTGCCGTCTTAATTTGCGGGTATTTAGACGTAACCGCGATAGATGGCGACTAAATTGAAAACAAGCATTGGACTAATTTGGCGGGACTAAATTTCTTATATCCTTGTCTTATGTTCTTTGTTAGAAAGAGACATAGTGAGACAATTGAGCAGTAAGGACCAATCACTGCTTAGTGTGTTGACTTATAGCCGATTCATATAATTTACGGACCGTTATCGGTTAAAATTAAGACTCTTATATCTCTACTAATAATGAAGCAAAGACCTCAAAGCTTTGCATAGCAGACCCTCCCATATGGAAGAAGCTATCACAGGTAAAATTAGCTTACGAAATGATCTATATGCCCAGTTCGGCAATAAAAAAACCTACCATTGGTAAGCAAAACGATTCGTTTTTGTGTATAGAAACCGGGCATTAGCCAATCAGAGCGCGCTATCGTATGTGGTGTGGGAAAATAGACGACATTATTCGATGGTTTGACCACAATCTCACCATGGTTAGTGATGATGTGGCCGAAGGTGGTGCACACACAAAGCCTAGAAGGAACTGGCTCTCAAGTGCATCGGAACACACCGATAGGTGCTAGGCAGATTGTCAACTTGAGTGTGGTTCTCAAGACCTTTGGAAAGAAGGAAGGAGAATAGAGTTACTCACAACATATGGCCCAACAGCATCTAGCCATCGTATTTCATAATCTAACAAGGGTCTAGTTATGATCGTGTGAATTGATGGCATCATTACAAACAAAGAGATCACATGTACTGCAAGGCTAACTGACCTAAATGATTTATTAGATTAAGGCATGTAATTAATGCCCTCTATTTGAACAAAAATAATTCAAAACTAGAATCTGGGGGCACGGAAGTGCTCCCCGCCAAGACAGCCAAGCAAAGCGAAAGGGCACTAACCTACCTTTTCTCGAAGCGCTTCGTCGTTTTTTTGAACCCTCATAACTTGGGTTTGGATTATACCAGATAAACAAAATTCTCAGGACATGATGTCAATAGTAAACTTATTAAACATATTAAGTTTCAATAACATAGCTCTTATACTTTAGATTTTATTGATATCTAAATAACTCCGATTTCGTCACTGACTCACTGATGATCATCAAAACTCATAGGGTACTTCCTGGAGTCCTAGAAAGCTGAAATTTGGTATGTAAGCTCGTATAGGTAAGGTAGTACCTACACAACCACCAAAAAAATTATAAAACTTGCCACATATTTTGACTAAGGTGTAGAGTTTGTGAAGTTAGGGCTTGTAGAGTAAGTGCATGTAGAGTTATAAGCTTGGCTTTACATGAGATCTGATAACTAACTTTTTGACAGTACGAGCCATATGTCTTGGCGGCAACATTTTACATAATAAATTAACTTTTTAACAAAAAAATAAACCGCCTTCAAAGTACCTACACTAAAAAGTATGAAATAATTCTTATCTGACACTGTTTTGAAGTCAGCAAAATCACATGACGTGTTCTATAGAAAATATTTCGCTGACTTCAAAACAGTGTCAGATAAGAATTATTTCATACTTTTTAGTGTAGGTACTTTGAAGGCGGTTTATTTTTTTGTTAAAAAGTTAATTTATTTTTGAATTTTTAGTTTCAGCTATATGAAATTTATATGGGACCATTTCGGAATAAACCCCTTTCGAACAAAAAAAGAATTTTTGAAATCCGTCAATATATGACGGAGTTATGCCCGAACATACATAAAAAAAAAAAAAAAAAAAAAAATACAAACATCTGAATTGATAACCTCCTCCTTTTTGAAGTCGGTTAAAAATGTTTTTGGTGGGATCAAAAATACTGAATTGCACACTAAATACGCACACTAAATAAATCAAACTGGGTATCAGTTTTATGGTTTATACAAAACTGTTTGAACTGAATGGTCATCTAGCGCTCTCCGGCCGCTGCTGCCACGGTTCCGTTCGCTTGACTCGCTCGGCTCGCGAGCGTTATTGTCACAGTTCTAACCTAACCTAACCAACTGTATTTGGAGTGCCCCAAGTCGGGTCTGGATGATAGAACATTGAATAGGTAGTTTAATTGTACAACAGTAATTTTTCTGATATGCAATAAGTAAATTAAAGGAGATTCTTAAGTTTGCGTAATTTTTAAACAGAGGTTCAGTTAATAATATCCCTTAGATTAATAATCATTTTAAGTTTTAAAGCTATTTGAGAGAGGCTTAGGACCAACACGCCGAGGGTACAGCTACTGGACAAGCCGCAACGTCAATTTCGAGGCGTTCATGGTTCGAGTATAGTAGTACCCAACTGATATGGCGCGTCGTGAATCTTCGTTCGCACAAAAAAAAAAGTATGGCCCCGAAGATTAACGAAAGAATGCTTGAAACTTACAATCAACCTTAGATCACTATTATAAGGTTCATAATACACTGCAGCTGTTAGTTCCGTCTCAATCGCAAGTCACGCCCCTCCGCACGGCGCGCGCTAACATGGCGGCAGCTGCCGACCAATAGCGTTTCCCGCCCTTTGAAAATGTATCTTCTGCGCAGGTACATCGGTAAGCCATATCAGTTGGGTACTACTGTACCAACATGTTTTCTGCACCTCGTCACGGCAGATTTTTGGCCGCAGGTGCTCTGTCGCTTTTACGGACAAGTGCCACACAATCGCACAAAGATATAGTGCTATAGTGTTTACTAAAAAAGTTGGAGAAAGAAGAGAAGCTGTTTGAAGAGAGATAGAGCTTAGCGTTTATTCGCTCGACTGTGGAAGTACCTCCACCTTACAGAATACCGCAGCCAAATAACTTTATGTTGTGTTCCTGCGCGTGAGTAAGGTCGCCAGATTTCTTTGGAGAAGACAGAAAGGAGTGGTGCCTCGGGTGTTGCAAGCGACCAAATGGCTATGGTAACCGCTTACCATCAGGCCGGCCGTATGTTTACCGACCTAGTTGTATAAAAAAGTTTACCGTGTCTCTTGATTCAAGTCTTTGGCTCGCGGTTAAAAATATAACAATGAAATCAATTGTTATAATAGGACGCGCGTCCCTCGCGAGAACCTACGGGTTAAGCCTCTTTTTAAAGCATCGAAAAACTAGAACAATTTGTTAATCAGTCACTTTTTAAGTAACAAAACATTGTTAATTATGTCAACGTATGACTAATTGAAAATAATGCTTTAATAATGACGTGAAAAAAGACGAGTGATGGCAAAAATAGCATTTTTAACCGACTTCAAAAAAAGGAGGAGGTTCTCATATCGAATGTATGTTTTTTTCTTTTATTCTTTTTTTATTTGAAAGGGTACGCTTCCCGTTTGGTCCCATTGTCATCAGATCAGGATTTGATCACTTCTTAGTGTACTTTGAAGTCGGTTTAAGGTTTTTGTAAAACAGTCCAATTATGTGGAAACGAATTATTAAACCATTATTAAACATTATACAGTGTACACACGGCAACACATCAAGCTATACATTTCCAGTATAAGCTGATCTCGTATGGTATAGGATTTCCCTACAATGAGAGGTCAGCTTATATTGGAAATGTATAGCTTGATCTGTAGCCGTGCGTACATGATTCGATCGAATTTGTTGAACATGATTTGAAAGTTAACTACAGGTTTCAGATCGACAGTGATTTTTAATTATATTGGCTAATTACATGGCATTTACGATGCTAAGGTACCTGTCGTGACGCGTTGCAAGGCGTGAATGAATATAAGAAAAAAAATTATACATGAACAAGTTCTTTGTCAAATAACGAATATGTATACATTTATTTATATATGTATACATATTCGTTATTTGACAACCTGAGCTTACGTAGATAATGGTGTCGATTCTGTTGTAAATCGCACTAAACTAATTTTAGTCACATCTCATCTCTTTCTTACGAACATTATTGAAAAAGGGTAGAACATATTTTAAGTTGTCAAATTAATCTTTGCCGTCTTATTTTGCGTGTATTTAGACGTAACCGCGATAGATGGCGACTAAAATATTGAAAACAAGCATTGGACTAATTTGACAGGACTAAATTTCTTACATCCTTTTCTTATGTTCTTTGTTAGAAAGAGATATAGTGAGATTAAAATTAGTTTAGTTGTGAACAACAGAATCAGGGCCAATAACTGGACGTCACCGTCCAGGTGGGGTTTTGTGAGTGTGTTTTGGATACAAAAACTTAATATGTTTACTTTTTTTTATTATGTATAGGCCTGTGTTTGACCACAATCTCACCATGGTAAGTGATGATGGGATCGAAGGTGGTGCACACACAAACCCTAGAAGGAACTGGCTCTCAAGTGCAGCTGTCGGAACACACCAATAGGTGCTTGTCGACTTTCAACTTGAGGGTGGTAGCCAGCCAGATGGGTACAAAGTACCCTACCACCGTGCTATGGTTTCATCACGATGTTTTCCTTCACCGAAAGCTCAAGCTCATTGTAGGATTCGAACCCGGGACCTTCGTCTCGGTATCCGACGTCACTACCACTGAGCTAACATCGCCTTAAACTTCAGGAATCCACACTAATTTTATAAATGCGATAATATGTTCGTTACCTTTGCAAATCGATGTTTGGATGACATGGAGGGTAAATTTTTACCTCATCGTACCTCATGGCAACATTCAAGACCTATAAATAAATAAATGATGACTGAAAATTAAACTGTAAATTGATCGAGTCCTCCGGAGACCAGCGGGCGGTGAGCTTTTACCGCCAACGCGTCAGCTTGGCTATCCAAAGAGGAAACGCCGCCAGCCTTCTGGGAACCCTGCCGTTAATCGGAAGCAGCGGCAGTGTTGAGGAAATTTTCTATATATAGATTGTATTTTGTACATATTGGTTGTAAATAAAGCATTATTATATTTAATAACTATTTTAATATACTATAACTTGACCAATCGCAATATTTCCGTAGTAAGTAATTAACTTAAAGTTTCGCCAAACTTCACATGTCGATCATAAAATCTTTGTTTAATCCGCATACAATTACTAATTATAGTATAATTAAGTTTGTCTGTCTTTTTGTGGACCGTCGAAATCTTTTGTTTCGTTACAAATTCACAGACAGTTATGTGGGACTTTTTGCTATGTAGACATAGATTAATATTTAGTTAGGAATGTTTGCCGTGAAATTAATACGCAAATAAGAATAAGTTGTAAGGTAAAGCGACCATGGTAACCTGAAAAGGAGGTATTACTTCACACCGTTGATCCTTGGCGTCGACATTTCTAGCGACGTGTGCCGAAGTCACTTAGAAGACAAGGTTATGCTGGCATCCAAAAAGGTCGGAGTGCTCAACAGAGGCAGTACTTCACATCGGGGCAAAGGCTGCAACTTTACAAATCCAGCCCCATATGGAGTACTGCTGTCATCTATGGGCGGAGGCACCTGGATACAGCGACGTGTCATTAGAATTGTTGACGATCCCGAGCTCACAAGCGGTTTAGAGCCCCTGTTAATTGTTTGATCTGATTCCAACGGCTACCTTCTACCATTGCAACTGTCGCCATCGACGGGGAGTCCATCCTCGCATATTTGAACCAAAATGGTTTCGTACTGAGCGCTTCCTACCGCGGATGCTCAGGTTGTCGAATGAGCTCTCCATCAAGGTACCCAGGAGGTTCTTCAAGAAGGGTGTAAGAGATTTTTACAGCTTACCATCAGGCGGATATGCTTCCTTCCTTCCTTAGTAACACAATATCCTTGTTTCAGGTTTAACAAGAACCTACAGCGGTAGATAATCAGCACAATGAGTCAACAGAAACGATTTTTTGGCTTCCAGATCAGCTCTATCGGACTCCTAACGATATTCCTGTATCTGATGGACAAATCTTTAGCTGTGAGTATTGTTTGATTTTTTGTGTGCAATCGTTTCGTAAAAATTCAGAATTATAAAACGAATGAAACTCAGCACGGTTACATTGTTTAAATATTTTTCAACACACTTGTTCGTAAAGTATCATTTATTGCACCGTTTTTTGTATAATAGTGCAGCTAATTACGCACTAGTACTTTTTACTTTACATTACCGCACAGTTTTATGACAGGAGTTTTTTTGGTTTTCTTGTTTGATTAAACGGGCTAATATCTGAAACTACCAGTCGGATTCGAAACATTCTTTCACAAAAAGGAAGGAACTTTATCCCAGAGTATTATAGGGTACTTTTTATTACGAGAACGCGGGTGAAACCGCGCGAGACAGCTAGTTTTTGATATTTTTGAAGACTGCAATTAATTTGCAACACCAGATAACACCATGCCCTTTATTCATCCCTTCACTAACCCCCATGCATCCTTAAAAAACTACTTACAGTAGTACCCAACTGATATGGCTTACCGATGTACCTGCGCAGAAGATACATTTTCAAAGCGCGGGAAACGCTATTGGTCGGCAGCTGCCGCCATGTTAGCGGAGCGGCCTCACGCGCGAGTGAGACCCAACTAACAGCTGCACTGTATTATGAACCGTATAGTAGTGATCTATGGTTGATTGTAAGTTTTAAGCATTCTTTCGGGGCCATACTTTCTTTTCTGTGCGAACGAAGATTCACGACGCGCCATATCAGTTGGGTACTACATTGAATTTAATTGTATATTAAATCTAAGATCATCTAATTAACCTTAATAGCTTGAGTATATAATAACTCAAGTAATTACAAGCACGATCACCTGTCACTTTGACATTTATGACAAATTAACATTACATTCTCGGAAAATAAATTCAATTAAGGATTGTTCTCTGGATTGCATTTTTTGCAGCAATTTCACGCTTGGTAATTATGATCTAATACAAATTATGGAAAACTTTGTAGATTCAATATAAAAAAAAGTCATCTAGGCACTTTAACACGTGTTTCTACGCAAAATGCAGGGATAATGTAGTTTCTTATTAGTGAAAGATTTTTTCAAATCCGACTGGTAGTTCCAGAGATTAGCCCGTTTAAACAAACAAAAAATCTTCGGCTTTATTATGTACTAGCTCGCGGCTTCGCCCGCGTGGCCTAGCGGAAACAAATGACATATTTTTCTACAACAATAAAACAAAACAAAACAACTTCATCCCGTTTCGAGGGTAGAATTATAAAAAACGCTGAGACACGTATAAATTAATTTTCAATCGTCAGCCTAAACACAAAATTTGAAGATCCTAACTTCAAAACTGACATACAAACTGTCATCCCCTATTTTACCCTCTTAGGGGTGTAATTTCGAAAAACCCTTTCTTAGTGGACCTACTCTTCACAAAGAATATACCCTCTAAGTTTCATGTCTCTAGTACCAGTGGTTTAGGCTGTGCGTTGATATATCAGTCAATCAGTCAGTCAGAACTTTGAATTTTATATATATAGATAGATCATTGATGAATTTTATAGCATCTGTACAATTGTATAAAATCTGGATATCGGTATTAAATTAAATAAGCCAATTTATGATTCATTTATGCCCATAGTACCATTATGATACATGTGCGTAAAATTGGTCATTACATACGAGGATGATTCGCAGGCGAACGCGATAAGGGAGCCGAGAGTGTAATCATCAATGCACACGCGTGTCATTAGACTTTTACAACACACTTGTGAGGAAAAAAACAGACTTGTATTTTTTATCAACCACACAATGAGAACGTTAACAAATATGGCGCGCAGGTTTTTTTGACAGCGATGCGCTGTCAAACTGTTTTACCCGTTTGAATTAAGAATGCTTCGTCTACACACATCTCACTTGCAGTGAGGTACAAACTTAACATAATCGGGATTATACCTATCATAAAACTGTGTGGTAATGTAAAGTAATAAGCACTAGTGCGTAATAAGCTGCATTATGATACTAAAATCGGTGCAATAAAGGTCACTTTACGAGCAAGTGTGTTGAAATTTTTTTTTTTTTTATAATCTTCTAAGGTAGCAAACAAGTATACGGCCCGCCTGATGGTAAGCGGTTCGTTAGTTAGAAATACTTAAATAACCAGCTCAATGTATCAGGGTGGCAGGAAGGTTCCAGGGGTTGCAATTCAGAGAGGAACAAAAACACCCCTGCCTCTCTCTCTCGGTTATATTTTCATATAAGATCGCATTGCAGATATGACTAATAAAAATAAATTTTTTCACAGAGTTTAGACGGATACATACCCGGGGAGGATTACCCGGTGTATACCGAAGTACCCAACGGCTTATCATTCACGTGTGATGATAAAATACCCGGATATTACGCCGATACGGAAACCATGTGTCAGGTATGTTTTATTTTAATTTTAGCGCCTGTCAGTATGTTAATAGCTATGTTGCGTAACCACAATTTGAATTATAAAATAAATATAATTTAATGAGTGAAATGTGTAAAACTTTGTATCTTTACAAAGAATAAACCCCAATTTTAAATTTTATCCTGAGCCCACTGGCTATCTTAATATATAAAATGATAAACTGATTGTTGATATATCAGCCCACAGCCCAAACCGCTGGACCTAGAGATTTGAAATTTTGCACAAAGATACCTTATACAGTGTAGGCATCCACTAAGGAAGGATTTTTGGAAATTCCACCCCTAAGAAGGTAAAATAGGGGATGACAGTTTGTATGCAAGTCCGTCAGTTTTGAAGTTAGGATCTTCAAATTTTGTGTTTAGGCTGACGATTGAAAATTAATGTGTAGTTATCTCAGCGTTTGTGATAATTCCACCACGGAAGGGAGGAAAAGGGGGATGAAGTTGGGTATGCAAGTCCTTCAATTTCAAAGTAAACTTCACTAAATGTATTATTATACGGTGTAGGCATCCACTAAGGAAGGATTGTTGGAAATTCCACCCCTAACAGGGTAAAATAAGGGATGAAAGTTTGTATGCAAGTCGGTCAGTTTTGAAGTTAGGATCTTCAAATTTTGTGTTTAGGCTGACGATTGAAAATTAATATATAGTTATCTCAGCATTTGTAATAATTCCACCACCGAAGGGAGGAAAAGGGGAATGAAGTTGTGTATGCAAGTCTTTCAATTTCAAAGTAAACTTCACTAAATGTATTATTATACGGTGTAGGCACAGTGTTACCATCTTACAGTAGCGCAACGCCTTTGATGTCGGGCCTTGCCGCCGTGCGTGTGAGTACTAACGCTGTCACGAGCAGATATGCAAGGGTTGTCACAAAATGTGAAATAAAATAATTATATTGTTATGATAATGTCATCATTTATTTATGAGTAATAAACATTTACATGTGTAGCACTGGACTTATCTAAGCGCATGGCAGTGCGCAGGCTAAGTTCCTTCAACAACGCCGCACGCATACCGTGCACTACTTACACGAAAAATGTCTCAATAAAGTTACGAAAATTAACTTTTACTAAAGCAAAATGCCAAATTTCATAAGTCTAGCCTTAATAGTTACTTAAATATGCATCTCAGCAAAAAGATACTTTTGGCACTGACTGACTGACAGATAATCTGAAACAATAGCAATGCTGTGCCTCTAGAATGGTAACATGGTTAATGTAACAAGGTTTCATGGTAACATGTTACTTACACGAAAAATTTCTTAATAAAGAAACTTAACGTAAACGAAAATTTACTTTAATTTGCACTTAAGCAAAATGCCAAATTTCATAAGTTTAGACTTAATAGTTCCTGAAGTTTATTGTAATCAATAATCAGATAACTTTTTGGACAAGGCTGCTTATAGGTCAATGGATTTTCACTTTCGATTTATTACCTACTCGTACTATCTATATTACGTATGTATGGTCGAATATCAGTAGGTACCTACACTACGCGGTTGAACAATGAAGTAGCTGAGTAGGTATTTGGGTACAATGTCTCATGTAATATTAATGACAAATTCAAACCACTCTCAATTTACCATTTACTACGAGTAAACCTACTAAAATGTTTAGCTATTTCTGAGTTCGACTGTACACGCAGAATAATATTATAGGTACAGACCTATAATACAATAATAATATATCTACAATGGTACAATTTTAATCAAACATAGACTACAGTTTGCATGAATAAAGTAGGTGGACTGGGAACTCGTATTACGAAATTATAGGAAAAGCGCCTACGAAAAGAACAGTTTGTGTGCTGCGCCATTAATAATATATACTGTACCATTAATTATGTAATCTTAGCACTGACTGAACATTCAAAAATGCCTAGAACATTCACTGAGCACGTAGGTATCGATAATGTTTAATAATAGCACACAAACATGAACGCGTCAGCCTTTCGCGGACGGTCAAGCTAACTAAGCGTGTTAGCTTGCCGCGGCCGGGCCGTCCCGACACCCCGCGAGTTCCCCTCCTATGCTCTGCGTAAGTACATTCGTTGCGCAACTGTATGTTGGTAAAACTGTGGTGTAGGCATCCACTAAGGAAGGATTTTTGGAAACTCCACCCCTAACAGGGTAAAATAAGGGATGAAAGTTTGTATGCAAGTCGGTCAGTTTTGAAGTTAGGATCGTCAAATTTTGTTTTTAGGCTGACGATTGAAAATTAATGTATAGTTATCTCAGCGTTTGTGATTATTCCACCACCGAAGGGAGGAAAAGGGGGATGAAGTTGTGTATGCAATTCCTTCAATTTCAAAGTAAACTTCACTAAATTTAATAGTATACAGTGTAGGTATTCAGTAAGGAAGGATTTTTGGAAATTCCACTCCTAGGGGGGTAAAATAGGGGATGAAAGTTTGTATGAAAGTTCGTCAGTTTTGAAGTTAGGATCTTCAAATTTTGTATTTAGGCTAACGATTGAAAATTAATTTATACATGTTTCAGCTTTTTTGACACTTCCACCCCCGACAGGGTTTAAAGGTATGGGATGTATGTAAGTCATTCAGTTTCAAAGTAAACGTCACTTAATATATTATTACACAGTGTAGGCAACCACTAAGGATTTTTGGATATTCCATCCTTAAGGGGGTAAAATAGGGGATGCAAGTTTATATGAAAGTCCATCAGTTTCGAAGTTAGGACCTTCAAATTTTGTGTTTAGGTTGACAATTGAAAATTAATTTATATGTGCCTCAACGTTTTTGATAATTCCGATCCCGAAAGGGTAAAAAGGGGGATGAATTTGTGTATGGAAGTACACTAAATTTATTATTTAAGCTTATGGTTATAAACTAACGCAACGAATATCGGTGTTGTTGGAGTTTGAACCCTTAAGGAGTGAAAAGGGGGATTAAATTTAGTATATGAAGTTCTTTATTTTCGGAGTGAAAATGACAAAATTTATTATTTCGGCTTATGGTATTGGCGTATTGAAATGACTCGCCGAAACAACATCAGGAAAAAGAGAGGAATCGGTATTAAAACAAAGATCTGGTTAATACGAGCATTGGTATTCCTCATTTTCATGTATGGAGTGGAAGCGTGGACTATACTGGCCCGAGAAAGAAAAAGGATTGATGCATTCGAGATGTGGTGCTGGAGACGGATGTTGGAAATACCTTGGACCGCTAAACGCAACAATGCATCAATCCTATCGCAGCTCAAAATTAAAACACGATTGTCCACCATATGCCACCAACGTATTTTTTCGTATTTCGGCCACATGGTGCGCTAAGGCGATGAAAGTTTGGAAATCTGATCATAGTTGGGAACACGGAAGGAAAACGACTACGTGGTCGTTCACCAACAAGATGGTCCGATCAAGTAAAAGACTCATCGTCCTCCAAGTTTTACAGAAACCAGAAGACAGAAACCAGTGGAGGCAGATCATTCGCTCTAGAAGCAAACCCGATGTTGACCACGATCCTCAGACATGAGGGAAAGAGAGATAAGGCCTCCAAAATTGTGCTGTGGAACTAGATTACAAGTAACAGCTCTCCGCCGCAATGTTATTGAGGCCAAAATATTTACTGGTTCTGCCAGAAGAGAAACAGTCTTCTTGCCGCGTATACCATTGATCCCAAATCACCTTCCGTTTGAATTTAAAAGATAACAGTTCCTAATTAAGGTTTGTAGTCACAGGGAAAAACTCTGAAATTTGCTAGAGTTGATTTGCGGCAGGACTGTTTCAGTTTTATGTGGCATCCTCGCATATGATCTACCTGAACTTTTGTCAATATCACACGTAGTGGCGGACAATAGCCATGAACACAGCTCTATATTGTTACAATGATTAATATCTAGAAAAAAGAAATAATCTACGCGGACGAAGTCGCGGGCTATAAAGCTAGTAGAAATATAAAACCTCTTAATATTCATCTTTCTATCGTATGTTTTCCGTCTATGCAATGGGGAAATGTTCTCAAGAACTTTTTGACCTGGTGCAATCATCATTTTTCTGTTATCTCATCACTCGCCGGCAATATGGAGCTCATCCTCACATCCTCAAGCCGCCTCAATCATCCACACAAAGATTCAGTCGGACATTCCTTACATATATTAATCCATACTTAATCTAACTTAATATTATAAATGCGAATGTGTGTTTGTTTGTAATGCTTTCACGCCTGAACTACTCAACGGATCATCATGAAATTTGGTATGGAGAAGGAAGGACATAGGCTACTTTTTATCCCGGGACCATGGGGAACAGTAATAAATGTTTTTGTTATCGTCCCAGGTTTGGCACTGGTGTGTGCCGAGTATTGGCGGCAACCTGATGTACTCCTTTATCTGTGCTCCTGGGACCGTCTTCAACCAGCGATCCAGGGTGTGTGACTGGTTCTTTAAGGTACCTATATTTCCATCGTACATTCGTAGTGCATCTGAGGGAGAGCGGTGGCTGCCACACGGGTCATACTTGTGAACAGTTGCTGCTTGTGGGGGCTCTGCTTTAGTGTTTTACTTAGAAAATATTGAGAGAATTTGATTTTAATGTGGGTAAATTATGTAATGAATCTAAGCTTGTTTTGAAAACAGTAATTGCTGAGTTTATTGCCGGCTCTTCTCAGCAAATGCAACCTTCCGAACCGGTATTAGAGTCAGACTTATCATAAGTGCCTGCGAAGGTCTATTTGAATAAAATATTTTTTGATTTTTATGTAGTCTCCTTGCCAAAGGCTGTATTATTTATGATGATATTCTTGTTTCCAGGTGGATTGTCAGAGCTCGCCTGGCTACTATGGCATAAACGAAGACCTCTACAAAGATGAAGCTGGCAACTACATTAATGGGAAAAAGTAGAAATATAATTTACATTATTTAAATTTAAGTTAGATTTAGTGAGTAGAATTAAACACTGTGAAATTTTAGAAACAAGGCATTGATGAAACATTTGTTTAAAAATATTTTTTTGTACTAGGAATAATTTTGAGTGTTTCAAAATTTAAAATTATGTTTTTAAAAACCCGCCTTACCATAATTTCTAAAAGCATTAAAAAAGCAGTGTGTTATATAAATAATAGGCGTATTAATGTCAATTTGTAAATAAAAAACATTCGAGTCAAAATATGATGAAAATAATTCTGTAGAATGTAAAAAAGAGTGTCAATTGAAGGTACAAAAATTTTAAGAATTAATTGTAGTTGTCCAAATTACTTAATATTTTGTTTTAAGCATATATTTAATAAAAAAATATGCAATGTGCCGTTTACAAACCATTTTGATAATAAGAAGATTATTTTAAATAAAAACAAAATGTATTTAGTTACCATTACAGTGAGTTATGAGTACAATTAAGTAATTATAGAAGTAATAATTGCATAATATAATCAACCCTTTTCAATTCACACAATTTTTCATACTAACAATCAATCTTGCTCAATCAAAATGTCACAGAAGTGTTGTTCTCAAAATATATGTAACTAAAACTTTAATACAATAGCTATAGTACTCATTATTGCATAAATATTAACAATTAATGTCCATACAAATTAAAGCTTTGCTGTATTTTCAGGGGTAATTCATACAACAGTGAGTACAACAGACGCCGACTGACTGCACGACGGAAAAGACATGAAAATACGAGGAGACGACACTGACTTGACAGGAATGACAGAGACAAAAAACATAAGAATTTAAAAATTTTGAAACAAGCATTTTAAGTTTTGAAACAGGAATGCATGTGATATCTAGCGGATGCTAAGAGTAACTAAATGGAACGAAAATATAATATAGTTGCGATCATTATGTAAATTGAAATTTATCTTTAGATAGGACTGGGATTTATGAAAATATTTTAGTAGTGTATTTAAAACCGGCCAAGTACGAGTCGGACTCGCACACGGAGGGTTCCGTACAATAATAATAATAATGTTACCTTACTCAAATTGAGAAATTAATAATAGGCGCAACAAAAACAAAACAAAAACAAACAAAACAAAAAAGTATTTTCTTGTATGGGGATCCCCTTTAACTTAAATTTTATTTCATTTTTATTATTTGTTGTTATAGCGTCAATGAAAATTTCAACTGTCTAACTATCACGGTTCATGAGATACATGGTGACAGACGGACAGACAGATAGACGGACGGACAGCGGAGTCTTAGTAATAGCCTTTTTTCAGTATAATCTACCATCATCAATATTTAAAAAGACTTTCCCTCCATATGGCATAGCCATGAACTGCCCTTTGGTATTTGAGTAACTTATTTCTAGACTGAGAAGCCTCCTAGAAGTCTCGCCGACTGCTTTGGGTACGCCATATTGCATGCATCTTTAATTTGCATACATTTTGATTACATCAACATCAATTTAGCAATATTTTTATTGGTATTTACCATTGAACTAATATTATTACGTATAGAGAAGCTATCATAAGGTTATGTCCGATATTTTTTGAGTCAACTAAAATTCTGTTTAGTGCTGAAACAATAATAAGTCGTCTAAGCAGACAGTAGAAACACATAGCGCTATCAGAACGCTTTTAGGAGTATTTTTCTCGCAAACACCGTGATTTTCACGGCGCTTACGCGTTTCGTTCATCGTTCTACAACAAGTGTGGCCGGATGGCCTCACTTGAACGGAACATATTTGTGATGTGTGGCGTCTACTCTATACGTAGTAATAATAGCTCTATGGTATTTACCTGATTTATTTATCCTCAAAACGTTGTCAAGAATTAAGCAATGATATTTTCAACAAAATATTGCTGGAAAATCAGAAAATCGACTTTACCGCTCTGTAAAACAAAAAAAAATTACATTGATTATTTTGTAGTAGAAAGTATATCTATCTTTGTTTATTCAACAGCTTTAAAAAGTGACAACATTAATAGAGATAGGGACAGATCTAGAGATAAATCATCATCTACTTGGCGTATCGAGGTGTTGATTTTGAAAATATGTACCTACATCCAAAAGATGAACGAAACTTAAAATGCTAGATGAAATAAAAAAACTATAAACCTAGTTGTTAATGTAAATAACTTCTGTAATTTGTATTTTTATAAATAAATATTTTTTTAACAATGCGTTTTTCCTATTAAAAAAAACCGAACCAGTGCGAGACGCTCTGAGTCGTAAAAATACTTTTCACATTAATTTTTCTAACAAAAAGTATATGAAAAGTTTTTTTCTAACTAACCTAATTTGGCCCCATATTGGTGCCGATTCTGTTGAAAATCGCACTAAACAAATTTTAGTCACATCTCATCTCTTTCTTACGAACATTATTGAAAAAGGATAGAACATATTTTAAGTTGTAAAATTAATCTTTGCCGTCTTATTTTGCGTGTATTTAGGCGTAACCACGATAGATGGCGACTAAATTTATATTAAAAACAAGCTTCAGACTAATTTGACAGGACTAAATTTCTTACATCCTTTTCTTATGTCCTTTGTTAGAAAGAGACATAGTGAGATTAAAATTAGTTTAGTTGTGAACAACAGAATCAGGGCCAGACATTGCCTTTTGATCCTTGTCGGAGACAGGACGAAAGTTTTTTTTTTTAATAACGCCTGTTTCTTGCTGACCGTATTTTTTTTTGTGTACCTAAATACCGTTTGGAGTAATTCAAATAGTATATGGGATATTCTAAGATTTTTGTCTCGCTATGTAATCAAGCAATGATATTTGTATGAAAAATTTGAACATTTCGCAATTTTAGAGTTTTTTTATACCTCTAAGGTGGCAAACAAGCATACGGCCCGCCTGATGGTAAGCAGTTACCGTAGCCTAATTTCCATGGTAATTATTAGTCGTCCACCATTACGTACCCAACATAGATTCTAGAAAACAAAACACAGGACAAACAGATGCATAGATATACATGAATGTCCTAAGTCGGTATCAAATCCAAGACCTATGGCGTATCAGTCAGGGTATATATCCCCACCAACCATAATGTATTTTTATACCACTAGTAGCAAACATGTATACGGCTCACCTGATGGTAAGCGGTTACCGTAGCCTGTAAACACTTGCAACACCACGTGTATCACTTGCTGACTGCAGAAATCCCTTCACAGGGTGTGTCTTGAAGATCCCCATGCTCTGCTCTCTGATTGACGGATTATCCTGCTATCCTTATTGATAGAAGCTTTGAAAGAAGCCTGTGGCGAAATACCAGCGTCTTTCAATAACATAGTTAATACTTACTATGAGTACTGTATGCATTCTGAACGACTCATACGCATAGAGAGCGAGGCTGCATTGTTTGTATGTGTGTGTATGTAAAGGTGTGTTCATAGTGGTGATTATACTTATTAGATTTTTTAATGACTTTCCTTTTTTTTTTATAACTGTGTTAAAAAACCACAGTCACCGACACCGCAAGCGGCAAGTTTTATAAAAAAAAGGGGGAGAGATGGTATTTTTTGTACATTAGTCATCATAAGTCAAAAACTAAGCAACATAAAAGAAAATAAAAACCTGTTTTGACATGTACAAACAAAACCCTTTCATTATGATACCCCATAAAAACTTGTAGTTCTGAAATTTCGGTCCCCCAGTTTTGGTCCATTTTTCGAAGAAACTAAAAATATTATTTGATTTGTTTTCATTTGCAAGATGGTTGGGTAAGCAACATATAACTATTCCAGATTCCAAATCAATAGCATCAGTGTTTGCTTAAATATACCGCTGTGACAGATACACAGACGGATAGACGGACGGAGTGGACCCATAAGGGTTCCTTTTTAGGTTCGAAACCCTAACAAACTAAAAGGATAATGTTGGAGCGACATCTATGAGCCATCTATCAGTAACACTAAGATAGTTCACACACTGAAAGATAGATGGCGTGGCGCCACATTACCCTACATCCTGCATCGCGCTTAAGAAGTTTTCTCGAGAATCTGCATATATACAACTGTCCGACATGTACAGTTGGACCGCGGTCCCCAGGCACGATGACCCAGCCTGGCGGAAGATCTTCCCTTTTAAATGGAGGTGTCATCCACCTTGCACCTCCATAATGTCATCAGTGATGGGAATGGTGATGACTCATCACCATTCCCTTTCTAACTTCAACGTCAATCACATTGCGTGTCTCCAGCCGGGTTAAGTTAAACGGATGAGAAAAGGTCTTCTGTTCAGAGTAATATTTAGTATTCTTTGCCTCCGCTATGGATTGCGACATCTTGCACCAGGCGTCGAGCGTTGACCTCATCCAGCGTTTCAATCAACGTGTTGAAACTTTTATTGTTTCGTAGATTAAAAAGAAAATTGGGATTTTTTTTTATCGTGTTCTGCTGGGTAGCGGGATAAAAATTAGAGATTTTTACTTTTGTTTACTATACATTTATACCACTAAGTGTTAAAGGTTTGTAACAAATAGTTAAAATAAATTAAAAAAAATAAGTTAACTCGTGACTCGTGCAAAAAATGCATTGGTTACAAAATGTGTTTTATACGACAATAAATGTAAACCACGTAAAGTATATCATATATCATAAATACGATCAACTTTTACTATGGGAACAAATTCGAAATAGAAAAAAAAATTACAGCTTTTCATACAAAAGGTACATATTTCGTCCGCAAAAATGTATGAAAAGCTCATTAAAAACTGTAAAAAAAATTGCGATTTCAAATTTTGTGATCGTATTTATGAGTACTTTACGTGGTTTCATTTATTGTCGCATCCACCCCATATATCGCAACTCGCACTACGTTTAAAAAAAAAAACAAAATTACCAATCAGAAATAGTCTTTAGTACTGTCACTACGTTAAAGCAAAAGCGAGCGGTGTCAGTCCCCGAGAGCCGCAGCCGCGAACAAACGCGGCCTACGTTCGAAATTTAAATAAAAAAAAAACACTTGTGTCTATGGTAATTAAAAAGATAACAGTTTCCATATTCAAAATATTCGTGTGAGTTGTTTTGTGTACGTGATATTAAAAAAACAGTGTTCCTTTTTTGAATTTTCTTTCTTAATTCAACTTGATGCATTACATAACACTTTTTTCGTAACTTTTTTAGTAATACTGCAGTTTGGAACCTGTTTATAGCATTGGGGTCATTCTTTAGCGTGCTAAAAGCTTATTTTATCACTTATACTGGTTGTTGTAAGGTTTGAAATCACTTGAAAGTTTTTATACACTTGTGATAAACTTTTTGTGTATTCTATTATTTGATACTAACCTGTTGATAATTATTTTTTTGTTTCGTAAGAGACGTTTTTGTTGGTAATAATTGAATTATTGCAATTTTTAAATTTGATTTAAAATTAATTAGGATCACGAATTTTGTGCATTTATTTTATTCGCCCTATCAAAATAGACGCTATATAGGGTGACTGCAAAGAATTTAAAACGTCCAGAAGGATAGTCGCCTCTATGGGAACACGAAATAAACAAGCCATAATTGACATTATTTAAAAGTAATAAGTTTAGGTAATTAAAAGTGACGAAATCGCAATACTTACACATGGAAGGTTAGTTTTTTAGTTTTTCCTTGGTTTTATAAGTGTTGTGACAGTATTTTAATACGCAAGTTGACATTTTTTATTTTATCAGTACAGCGAGTATGACGCGATGACAGCCGTGCGCAATACGAACTGAGAGCGATTTGCTCAGGAGCCCCTCAAGCGGAGTGATATTAAATGTCATGCTTTAGTAAGGCCGACTATCCATCTGGGTAGAGGCACGATGCCGTATGAAAATCTTTGGGTGACTGGTAATTAGTAAACGATACTTAGACACATGATTGTACTCATGATAACAAACAATTGTCCCAAAGAAACAAATAGGAATAAATAACTAAATTAAATAAAAGCTGATGGTGTATTCTTATTCTTGTTAGGTACTAAATATTATGGGCTCATGTGCTAAGTAAATTTAAAAAAAGTTTCTTTGGGAAAGTTGTTTGTTATCATGAGTACAATCATGTGTCTAAGTATCGTTTACTAATTACCAGTCACAATATATACAACGAAAGATAATTTTGAAAAAAAAAAACATTATATCTAATAAAACAAAAATACTACCTGTATTGAGAGTAGGTATCCTTTATCCAAGCTGTTCCTTTGGCAATTTTCATTAAAATCAGTTACGTAGTTTAGCCTTGATAATATATTATGCTTACCAAACAAACAAACAGATGCACTTTTACTTATATATACGTAAGGATAGTAAAGATTTCTTATAAATACCTTTTTAAAGCTCTTACAAGTGCTTGGCGTGGTAGCCAGCCAGTTGGGTACTAAACAGCCTCCCACCATGCAAAAAAACTATAACACTATATTACCAATACGACATTGATGAAACTCTTTGTCTATGCTTAAGAGGAAATGCTGGTGGCGTTTGTTCCATACAAACGTAATCCTCAGTTTTTTCACAGTGCTACTGATAGATGGCTGATATATGTCGCTACAAAATATTATACATAAATAATATAAATATTTCAAATATTTAGTTTTAATTTACATTTGCAAATCACTAAATTAACTTTGTTTTTGTATTATTATTTAGGAAAAATTGATTCGTTTACTTACAAACTGCTTAGCCTCACGTTTTTGTGTTGACATCATCGTTATTTCTTCATTTGTAACGTAGATACTAGTTTAATATTATAAACGTGTTAAACTCACGAAAACTAATAATTATGTACATGCAAATAATAAAATAAAATGGGGCGGTTGGGAACAAGTTTTCATTATTTCGGCCCCATCAATGGGGAGGTTGGGAACAATTTTTAATTATTTTATTCAATTCCCAACGGCCCCATTAATGGGGATAGAGAAATGGGGCGGTTGGGAATAATTTTAAATAAATTTATTAAATTCCCAAAGGCCCCATTAATGGGGACGTCGGCAATGGGGCCGTTGGGAATACACCGGGATAGCTACTAGCTACGTTACGACGTTGTAAATGTTAGTTTGTTACATTTTCACGTCTAAATATCTAAACCCATCGCGAAGAAATCTAGCACGTATAGTCTATGGTATGGAGAGGGAAATAGGCTACTTTTATGCTGGGAATGCGGGTGAAACAGCGGGGCACAGCTAGTATATAAAATAACTTAAGGGCCTCGTTATTTATATTGCATAACAAGAAAGTTTACTTTAGAAATGTGAATTTTTAAAGTTCAGAATACCATTATTTAAATGTCATTTTTATGCATTTATTTTTATAATCTCATAAATCTGATATTTATTCTTTGGTGTGGATTCTGGTCATTGGAAAAGCAGGGCTTTTCAATGCGTATTTTTTTTTCTAAAAAATAATAATATTAGGTATTGTTTTTGAGTGTAGTAGTAGTTAATTTTGCATTAAAACTATATTTTTTATTTTTCTTAACAGTATGTAAACGTTTTGTTGTTTATATCTTCGAAACGTGACTCTTGAGGTTTTGTCACAGAATATTTCTTATGTTGAAGTCAGCTATCGATTTTTTTAAAGTCATCCGTTGACGCCATTTTGAATTAAAATCAAAATGGCGGGATGATAGGAATGCCAGGCTAACTAACGGTCTTATTCATAGAAAATGCTTATCGACGGTTTATAGCTAGTTAAAACGTCTAAACGTATAGATTACCTATAAGAAGTCTATGGTCTCTTAATAACATGGTAAATCTGTCAATAATCTGCGTACGACAAATTTTAGTCTTATTCATAGAAAATGCTTATCGACGGTTTATAGCTAGTTAAAACGTCTAAACGTATAGATTACCTATTAGAAGTCTATGGTCTCTTAATAACATGGTAAATCTGTCAATAATCTGCGAACGAAAAAAGAAAATAAAACATGTTCCAGGAGTATACTTCTTGTGAAAAAATCTTACAAGTTTGTGAAAAAAAAGTTAGTGATTTAGAATCTCCAATACATTTGCAAGCCTGGTATCTAAATGTTTTCTTTACTTTAACAATTTATAGGTACATTAGATATGGCCAAAGTTCAGCCAAAAACGCTGTTTTTCGGAGGCTTTGACTGAATTTGTTACACTTTTTTTTTAAATTACGCCTAAATACACGGCTAGATATAGTGCACAAGATACTAATTTGTTGAAAACATCTAACGAAAAATGTTTAACAACGCCATGATAAGTACAGAGGTTTTATATGAAAAGTATGACGAATTGAGTCCTCTTAAGTAGTTGAGGCGTGGAGGCGTAACAAACAAACAAACTCACTTATAATATTAAGTTAGGATAGTAAGGATGTATATCAGATAGATTGGGTATAATAGTAAGATAAGGCTTCGACAAAAACTATATAACTTTGTCTATCTATTTATCTAATCAACCAGATAGAGAATAGAGAATAGGCCACAACCTTGGTACACATAGTACGAGCAGGTAGGACATGTCATGCGCCAAGTTTCGCCACAACGTGTGCTTGCACAACACGCCGCGCATTGCGAACTATCGACGCCTTACGTAACGATTTAATGTTGATTTATCATTGCTTTGGTTCCCGGTTAAAATGTAGAACTCAGGGGAATGTAGTTGGGACATCCCGGGACATTCCTCACACACGGTCATCTGATCCCAAACTAAGCAAAGCTTGTACTATGGAAACCGGATAACTGATATAATACATATACTACTTTTTGTTTGTAAATACATACTTAATATACATAATTACACCCAGACTCATGACATACAGACATGTTCATGCACACAAATGCATGTCCTGGATGGGAATCAAACCCACGCCATGGCCCGTACTAATTGTGAAAGAATTTGACTTTGTGTGATTGTGGAATGAGCTCCCTGCCGTGGTTTGCCCAATTGAGTACAGCATGGGGTTCTTCAAAAAGGGTGTGAAGAGATTTCTGCAGGGTCGGCAACGCGCGAGTGACTCCCCTGGTGTTGCAAGCGTCCATAGGCTACGGTAACTGCTTACTATCAGGCGGGCCGTATGCATGTTTGCTAAATTAGAGGTATAAAAAAAAAAAACATTATTGGGTCGGTAGTTCCGGAGATTACCTCCTACATACAGACATACAAACTACGTGCTTTCGTTCAGTGATCGTGATTCTTTTTTTTTAATTGTTATAGGCTTTAGTGTTGAGGTCATTGAAATTGTTTCAGTAATTATTTTATTCATTAAAAAAACAAAGAGGTTGGCATATTCTATTGTTCTTAAAGTGGGAAGTGACCCAATAGTTAGAATTAAAATTGATTTGACGCACGATATTAGGAAAAATATTTCTGGGTATGTTTTTTAGTCAATAATCTAAAACGTAAGACTGGCTTGTCTGCGGTTTTCATCATATTCCCGCGAATTCTTATGTTATTCCGGGATAAAAACTATCCTATATGCTATTTTAAAGTATGTTCTATATCTATACTAAATCTCATTTAAATCGGCTCAGCCGTTACGGAGCTAAGTGGTTACAAACACAATGACAAACTTTAAAATGTATAAAGTCAATGGCGCGCGTTGATGTCTTTTGTATGTAAACTAACTAATAATTTTGCGGTGTGTTCCGACAGCTGCACTTGAGAGCCAGTTCCTTCCATTTGTGTGTGCACCACCTTCGGCCACATCATCACTTACCATGGTGAGACTGTGGTCAAACATAGGCCTATACAAAGTAAAAAAACTCAATTCATAGTATTTATCAGTACATTTATAAAACAAAGTCTCCCCGCCGCGTCTGCATGTCTGTCTTCGCGATTAACTCAAAAACTACTGAACGGATTTTCATACGGTTTTCACCAATAGATGGAGTGATTCATGAGAAAGGTTTAAATGTATAATTAATTTAAGTTTTGTGTAAATTAACTGAAATATTGCGATGTTTGTTAAAGATGTCGGTAAAATCATACCGCGCGGATAAAACTACTCTGCTACCCATGTGAAGCCTGATATTATATACTATTTCTAATATTCGTGAAGCGCTCGTGTTGTAGCATGATTAGCCGTTCTTAATCGATCGGCAAAGTTAAGCTACCACCGTCGTGGTTGGTACCTGGATGGGTGACCGCCTACTGATATTTCAAATCGAGCGGTTCCGTGCTTCGGAAGGCACGTAAAGTCGTTGGTCCCGGTTATCACTTAATTGTGATAGTCGTTAAGCTAATTGGATGCCTCCTAGGCGGCTTGAAAAATGCCAACAGTAGGTTGACCACTAGCCTACCTCGACCGATCCGCAGTGAGCACGCGTGGTGGAGTATTGCCCATTCCCTTTCATCCTCATTTGTGAAAGGAGGCCTGCGCTCAGCAGTGGGACATTATAGGCTGATGATGATGATTTCTAATATTATAAACGCGAATGTGAGTTTCTTTGTTTGATTGTTTTTTACGATTCCACGCTATAACAACAACTAATAATAAAAAACCGGCCAAGTGCGAGTCGAACTCGCACACGGAGGGTTCCATACAATATTAACTAACTAAACTTTGCTATGAAAAAAAAAACGCCAAATAGACGTTTCTTGTATGGGCCCCCTTTATTTTATTATATTTTTATTATTTGTTGTTATACATATTCTCTGAAAATTTCAGCTGTCTACCTATTACCGTTTATGAGATACAGGTCACTGACAGACGGACGGACGGATGGACAGCGGAGTCTTAGTAATAGGGTCCGTTTGGCATCCTTCGGGTACGGAACCCTAAAAATGAAATAAAATTAAACATACAAAAAACGATTGTTATTATTGATTTTAACCAAAATTTTTTTCGCACTTTAGACACCTTTTTTTGTTTATTTTAAATTAAAAACAAATAGGAATCTATCCATATATATGTATAAAATTCAAAGTCCTGACTGACTGACTGACAGATATATCAACGCACAGTCTAAACCGCTGGTCCTAGAGACATGAAATTTGGAGGGTATATTCTTTGTAAAGAGTAGGTATCCACTAAGAAAGGGTTTTTTGAAATTCCACCCCTAAGGGGGTAAACTAGGGGATGAAAGTTTGTATGAAAGTCCGTCAGTTTCGAAGTTAGGATCTTCAAATTTTGTGTTTAGGCTGAAGAATGAAAATTAATTTAGACGTGTCTCAGCGTTTTTAACAATTCCACCCTCGAAGCGGGATGAAGTTGTTTTGTTTTGTTTTATTGTTGTAGAAAAATATGTCATTTGTTTCCTGTAGGCCACGCGGGCGAAGCCGCGAGCAGATGCTAATTAATTCATAAAATCACCATAACAACCCATTTCTCATAAACACCAACAAATACAATTCAAACATCCTATACATAAAACTAAAACACGACCTGTATATAAATCTGCGGTGAAAGTAAAATCGGGCACCATTTTATCGTGACCTACAATCGCAGTCTTATTGTATGGTTAATAGGTCTTGTTAAAATGGTTGATTGTGTCAAGAAAATTGTAATGTATTACTGTAATACTAGTTTATGAACGTGGTTTCACTCGTATGGTATAGCTTGTTATGTTAAGATGCAGTGTCCTGAATTGTCATCGCATTGGGATGAATTGTATAGGAATACATACGTGACATACAAACATACAATGTCCTAGACGTATAATCGAAAAAATATAATCTTCAACACACTTGCTCGTAAAGTGATATTTATTGCACCGTTTTTAGTATCATAATGCAGCTTATTACGCACTAGTGCTTTTTACATTACATTACCGCACAGTTTTATGATAGGTATAATCCTGATTATATTAAGTTTGTACCTCACTGCAAATGATATGTGTGTAGACGAAGCATTCTTAATTTAAACGGGTAAATCAGTATGACAGCAAAGCGCTGTAAAAAAAAAACCTGTCCGCCATATTTGTTAACAAAATCAAAGAATCTGCATAAAAAATTAAGTCTATTTTTTTCCTCGAAAGTGTGTTAAAAAACGTCGTATGACACGCGTGTTTACATCATTACAGTAATAACCAACTTTGCACACATGTATCATAATGTACTATTATATATTTTTTAATGATACTATAAAAAGTTTAATATCAAAATAAATTACTCAAACAAAAAAAAATACAACCTAATTGAGAACCTCCTTTTTTGGTAATCGGTTAAAAATTAATCGTCTCTGCCAATTGTTCTATATCAGTCAACGAAACGTAATTCTTAGTAATACTTAATGAGTTCTAAGTAATAATAAATTCATCATCATCATCATCATCAGCCTATAATGTCCCACTGCTGAGCACAGGCCTCCTTTCACAAATGAAGGTGAACGGGAATGGGCAATACTCCACCATGCGTGCCCACTGCGGATCGGTGGAGGTAGGCTAGTGGTCAACCTACTTGGAATTTTTCAATCCGCCTAGGAGGCACCCGACTAGCTTAACGACTATCACAATTAAGTGATAACCGGGACCAACGGCTTTACGTGCCTTCCGAAGCAACGCTCGATTTGAAATACCACTAGGCGGTCACCCATCCAGGTACCGACCATGACAGGCGTAGCTTAACTTTACCGATCGATTAAGAACGGCTAATCATGTTACACCACGAGCGCTTCACGAATATTAAATTAAATTAATAATAAATGAGTTCTAAGTAATACTAAATGAGTTCTAAGTAATATTACTCAACTAACTGAACTGAAATTTTCCGTTAAGTTAAGGTTAATTCAATTCAATTCGTTAATAGACGGGGTGTCCATCCTCACACATTGGGACCAAAATGGTCTCGTACTGTGCCGTTTCAAATGAGCTTTTCACCACGGATGCTCACATGCTCAGGCTTTGGAATGAGCTCCCCGCCGTGGTTTTCCCAATGGAGTACAGCATGGGGTTCTTCAAGAAGGGCGTGAAGAGATTTTTGCAGGGTTGGCAGTCGCGAGTGATACCCCAGGTGTTGCAAATGTCTATAGGCAACGGTGACCGCTTACCATCAGGAAGGCCGTATGCTCTTTTACTACCTTAGTAGTTTAAAAAATTGGCTCCATTTTTAACCGACTTCAAAAAAAGGAGGAGGTTCTCGATTCGGTTGCATTTTTCAGTTAGGAAGGGTACACTTCCCGTTTGGTCCCATTGTCATCAGAACAGGATTTGATTACTTCTTAGTGTACTTTGAACTCGGTTTAAGTTTTTTGTAAAACAGTTTTTACTGACCAAAGCATTATCTAAATCTTCGTGATCTATGAAATCTACCTATTCCTATCGATATTACGGTTAGGATTTGTCGATTTTTTTTTCATTTTAGAAACTACTTTATCGCTTTACGATTATTTGGAATTACCAGTAAGTATTTGCGGCATCTACAGAAATATTGAAGTAATTTTTTACTTGAGTCAAAAATATGTAGCAATTAAACTAAGCAATATTGTGTTAGAAAAAAGTTGCTCCAATTTCAAATAAAAAAAGTTGTAGATTCAATTTGATGCCAAGTTAATTTTCGTCAACATTTGCGACATGCCACGGCTGGAGTGGTAATTTAGGTAATATTAAAGTTTACTATGCGTAAAATGTTGAGTATTAGCGCCTTTGCATATTAAAAGAAAATTTCTTGTGTCTTATCAGACATGTCTTATAAGACATTCAGTCGCACTGGTTGTTATATGAGACCGTGCATATTACAAGAAATGTCGGATCAGACACGCCCATTTTATTATATTTTGTTATAATGAGCAAAGGGCCTCACTGTACTAACGCTCGCCTAAAATTTACCATTGCCAGTAATAATGGGGGATGTGATGTACCGATTGTAAGCCCATAATGTCCCACTGCTGGACTCCTGCCTCCTTTCACAAATGAGGGTGAAAGGGACTGGGCAGATACTCCACCACGCATGCCCACTGCGGATCGGTGGAGGTAGGCTAGTGGTCAATCTACTGTTGGAGTTCTCAAGCCGTCTAGGTGGCCTCCAACTATGAGATAACTGTGATCAACAGCTTTCTAAGCTCGGAAATCACTCAAGTTTAAATATCACTAGGCGGTCACCCATCCTCACCGGTAATTGCTTAACTTTGCAGTTAGATTGACGGCTAATAAAGCTACACTACAACACTTAACCTTCCAATACATAAATGCTATTTATTAAACTTAAAAATTTGTTTATTCAAAAAAAAAACTTGGATTTATTACATAATATTTACACTCTAGTGTCATTGCTAACAACTAATTGCGCCGCAAAACTACAAATTACAATAACTACTTAGTATCATTGCGTATAATAAAATGCAAAAAAAATCAACACTTGAATATCTCTAATTCTTTGACTATGATTTCGATATAAAATTAACTTTTTCATACTATTTTTTTATTAAATAATTACATCTATAGTAACAAAATTATATACATCAGCTAGAGTAACTATTTAGCTAATTGAAATAAATATTCTGTAAAATATCGTGGGACATTCCTCACACACGGTTATCTGATCCCAAACTAAGCAGAGCTCGTACTATGGACACCAGATAACTGATATAATACATATACTACTTTTTGTTTGTAAATACATACTTAATATACATAATTACACACAGACTCAGAACATGCAGACATGTTCATGCACACAAATGCATGTCCTGTATGGGAATCGAACCCACGGCCTTCGGTGCGATAGGTGGAATCAAAAATAAATCAGGCATTTATCTCAACTATTAAAGTCACTATGATCAAAAATTTTCATCTGAATTTGGATATAAAACACGAAACATGTCATAACTCGAAAACTACAAAAAATCGCGGAACATACATAGGGGTGATTCGGGTACGTCTAAGGGTGCTGTACTTCTGGACTTCCGATTGAAACTCATTTTTAGGACACCCTACATATAACCCTAGATTGCAGCGTTCAAATAAAACCCAGATTAATTACACTAACAAAGCACTTAGCAAGTGATTTACCGAAAAACCGCGTCCCCAACAGTATTTCACTTAACAAAACACTTTCTCTATGTTACGCAAAAGTATAGCAACCTCGCAGTGCGCCTGTGCGCATTTTAAGTAACTATAACTTGCGAAGACTGCAAACGTTAAGTGACGAATCGATTTAAACTATTATTCAAATAGACGGTTGTGGAATTAGATTTAAACTCGACTGTAGAAGTACCTCCACCTTACATAATACCGCAGACAAATAACTTTATGTTGTGTTCCTGCGCGAGAGTAAGCGAGACAGACCTCATCGAGGAAGGGCCGGTAACGCGCGAGTGATACCTAGTGTTCTCCTCTATAGGCTACGGTAACCGCTTACCATCAGGCGGGCCGTATGCTTGTTTGCTACCTTTGGAGTATTTAACTATGTTGTTATTAATAAAGAAATATCCCGGGACATTCCTCACACACGGTCATCTGATCCCAAACTAAGCAGAGCTTGTACTATGGAAACCAGACAACTGATATGATACATATACTACTTTTTGTTTATAAAACACCAAGATTGAGGACATACAGACATGTTTATGCACACAGGGTGGCGCGATACGTGTACTCACGCGCATAAAATAAAATTAAGTTATGTTTAATATAAAATTAAATAGCAACATTTTACTGCTAAAATGTACGATAAAAATGTGACTGGCAACACTTGCTCTTTTGTGAGTTTTTATCATTATTAATACAGTTTTCATATAAATAGACTCAGACTCTAATTGGAATAACCATCACCCAAAATATCAAACAAGTTATCTAACTGTATTCTGTAAGGTACTGCCCACAGACATAAACCTAAATAGATAACGCAAGTCCCAACCAAGCGTGTCACTTTTGTACCTACAATAATGTCACAAGATTGATTTAGTTAGATTTTTAACGTGAAAATGAAGCGATACTATTTGTCAGCTAAACACATCCCTCGCTACACATCTCTGGTGGACATGCCTTCTGCGAGTTCCCTGTCGGCTTAAAGCAGTTTCAAAAGACGAACATTGTTTTCCCTTTTTGCACAGATTTTAACACGCGAAGTACATACACTCGCGTCATCTATTTAGATGTATATCTGTGGTACTGCCACCACAGTCGCTGCTCCTATCCTCTATCTCTCATATTACGATAGTTGCACTTGACAGTAAATAAGGCTTTGCGAAGGTCGCTAACACATAAACAATCCTTCTGGTATTGCATGCAATAAGTGGACACCTTCTATAGTCATGTCGATACACGGTGACCACTTACCTTCAGTTTTCTTGTCAATAAACCAATAGCTGATATGTATATAATATTTACTGTTTGTCCATTACGCCGGAGGTGTAACTGGTTTTTTACAATAATACTCGATGTTACAGTTAAATGTAATGAGTGTCAATTTATAAAATGCCTAGAACTTTATTAAAATATTGTTTAAAAATGATGGAAATCTCAATATTTTAGAGATTGTTTAAAGTTTAGATGTAAGCTAGAAATATATTTTTTTTATAAGAAATTACTCTCACTGACATATTGTGGAAAATCCCAACTAGTAAGTGCTTTTGCACTGATTAATAACAGTACCAACCAAAAACATTTAAATGTTTAGAATGTCTTTGCCTTAGCCAATCAGAGTGCATGAATCATCAAAACAAATGAACGTCATGCGCTTCTTGATGTTAATATAATTGTTCGATGCAGTGACATCACTAAGGCGCAGCACAGACGACAGACTATTTGTGCGGAGGAGTCTGCGCCACATAAAAATGACCGTCACGGTTTTTCACAGTTTCAAAGCACACAACAGAACGTACATTACACCTTCAATCATTCTGTCGGCGGAACTCTGGCTAGGGACGTACATGCTATGGAAATGCAGAGATAGCGATGTATTATTTTGTACTTTAAATACAAAAAAAGATGAAATAGAGATTTTAGTACATCCTATTCTTTGGCACTTTTTGCGCATCGTGTGTGTTACTGCTTAGAATTGTATAGTTTCTATTTTCTAAAACGGCACGGATAGTCTGTCATCTGCGCTGCTACTAAATTTCATTTTCTGATATAAAAATTCCTTATCCCAACTGCGATCGTAAAAATAATAGTAAATTTTTCATTCAACAAATTTTATTATTCTTTCTAATAGTGCTTTTGAACTATAACGTACGCAATACGCATGCTATTCAAAATATTAATCCAAATACAGAAACAACAAAACACAAGTATTCGAATCCTACATAGAAAGAGAATGTGTGTGTAGATACATAAAAAAAACCCTGCAGCTTACTTCAAAGCTATGCAATGCATAGTCAGGACACAACGCTGATGCTGAAAACTGTTTTACAAAAAACTTAAACCGACTTCAAAGAACACTAAAAAGTAATCAAATCCTGATCTGATGACCGGACAACGGGACCAAACGGGAAGTGTACGCTTCCAAACAAAAAAAATATTTTTCCAAATCGGTTTATAAAAGACGTAGTTATAAGGTAACAAACATAACAAAAAATACAACCGAATTGAGAACCTCCTCCTTTATTTGAAGTCGGTTAAAATGCAGTTATTAAATTAAATACACAATACTACTAAATTACTTAATAATTAAGAGCTTACCTTCATTAAGTACCATACAGTCATAAGAATGTTTAGGTTTCTTTTGGCCCCAAATTATCAAGCTTCTTGGGACTAATAAACATTAATATATACACCCATCAAAGATTATAATACCGTTTTATTTTAATATTCAATGATAGACGTCGGACAAGAAGTCATATTTTACAACGTGTCAGCGACACAGACACTTATGCAATAAGAAATGACAGTTCACGTTGAGAATATAGTTTTAATTGTGTAATAGCTTTGAAGTATGTATGTATGAATATATTTGGAGAACGGTGGCTTTACCGTAAGGTAATAGTTATTTTGGTATTGGTGCTGATTGTGTTTTTTACAACTAAACTTATTTTAGTCTCACTATGTCTCTTTCTAACAAAGAACATTAGAAAAGGATGTAAGAAATTGAGTCCTGTCAAATTAGTCGAAAAATAAAAACAGGTCAAAGTTTTTTTTTCCCTCGGATTATTTTTCTAATATTATTTTTTGATTACTAATGACCTATACATTCATCCCTCAAGAGGAAGTTCACTAATTTATTAGGACCTTATATATTTAGTCGCCATCTATCACGATTACGTCTAAATACCCGCAAATGAAGACGGCAAAGACTAATTTGACAGCTTTAAATATGTTCTATCCTTTTTCAATAATGTTCGCAAGAAAGAGATGTGATGTTTTAAGGCGATGATAGCTAGTGACGTCGGATACCGAGACGAAGGTCCCGGGTTCGAATTCTACAATGAGCTTGAGCTTTCGGTGAAGGAAAACATCGTGAAGAAACCATAGCACGGTGGTAGGGTACTTTGTAGTACTCGCCTGGCTGGCTACCACCCTCAAGTTGAAAATCTGTCGCCAAGCACCTTTAGGTGTGTTCCAATAGCTGCACTTGAGAGCCAGTTCCTTCTAGGCTTACCACCTTCGGCCGCATCATCACTTACCATGGTGAGATTGCGGTCAAACACACGCTTAAACAGTAAAAAAAAAATTTGACTAAAATTTGTTAGTTATTTACAACTGAATCGGCACCAATGACTGATATTTTTTGGAGTTCTGTAGTTAATACTTCATCATCATTAGCCTGTGGACGTCCCATAGGCGCCACATCTCAAGTACCTTCTTTGCTTTGTTGCGCATCGAACCTTCTTGAAAGTATAATTCGTTGATTTGGATTTAAAAAAAAGGTTTTGATGATTTTAAAAAAAATATCTACAAATTACAACGCCTGTACAAAGGACAGTGTTCTGATGAAATGTTTGACCTGATGCCCACGGCTACCTTCTACCATCGCAACTCTCAATCATCGGGAGACCATCCTGTTTCCGTACTGTGCGGTTTCAAAGGAGTTTCCTACCGCGGACGCTCAGGCTGTAGAATCAGCTCCCCGCCGTGGTTTTCCCAAGGAAATACAGCATGGGGCTCTTCAAAAAGGGTGTGAAGAGATTTTTTCAGGTCTGGCAACGCGCGAGTGATCCCGTGTGTTGCAAGCGTCCATAGGCTACGGTGACCGCTTACTATCAGGTGGGCTGTTTGCTTATTTGCTACATTAGAAGAATAAATAAAAGACATGTATTTATTGCCCTAACTATTAATTCCCTCTATTCGAACAAAATAATTCAAAACTAGAACCAAAAATACTGAATTGCACACTAAATACGCACACTGTATAATTTAAACTGAGTATCAGTTTTATGTTTTATGCAAAACTGTTTGAACTGAATGATCATCTAGCGCGATATTGTCACAGTTCTAACCTAACCAACTGTATTTGGAGTGCCCCGAGTCGGGTCTGGGTACAACACGTTTTTATGAATAAGTAGTTTAATTGTAGAACAGTCATTTTTCTGATATGCAATAAGTCAATTAGAGGTGCAATAATTGGACTGTTTTACAAAAAACTTAAACCGACTTCAAAGTACACTAAGAAGTAATCAAATCCTGATCTGATGACAATGGGACCAAACGGGAAGTGTACCCTTTCAAATAAAAAAAGAATTTTCCGAATCGGTTAATAAATGACGGAGTTATGAGTTAACAAACATAAAAAAATACAATCGAATTGAGAACCTCCTGCTTTTTTTGAAGTCGGTTAAAAAGTAAAGGAGAAAAAAGTAGAAGTAGTAGTAGTAGTTAAAGTAGAGGAGATTCTTAATTTTGCGTAATTTTTAAATAGAGGTTCAATTAAAAATATCCCTAAATAAAATAACGAGAAATATTCACATAAATCTCTTTACGAACTTCGAAGATAAAAGGGGGACGGGAGTTCTTTTTTTACCTTTTTGGTTCGGAATCCTAAAACAGGCATACACACATACAAATTTAATAGATGAGATAACACATACACAGCTGATAGATCTCTGCGTTCGCCAAAATACAAAGTATTGATCTATTTACCTAATAAGAACGTATAAATACGCAAGTAGTATTGCGATTCGCTTTCCTAGCTCACTTATTATGAATGTGAGATAGAAAGTGCGTTCTGATGGTTGCGCATGAGTTTATCACATTGTCCACCGGGCATCTGCAAATAGCAAGGTTATTTTTAACAGACTTAAAAAAAAGGAGGTTCTAAATTGTTTTTTTTAGGGTTGTCAGTGCGATTAGAAAGTAAATATTGTTTTTTTTTTTTTTTTTTTTTTTTATTGTTTATAAGCCTGTGTTTGACCGCAATCTCACCATGGTAAGTGATGATGCGGCCGAAGGTGGTAAGCACACAAAGCCTAGAAGGAACTGGCTCTCAAGTGCAGCTATCGGAACACACCGAAAGGTGCTTGGCGACAGATTTTCAGCTTGAGGGTGGTAGCCAGCCACGCGGGTACTACAAAGTACCCTACCACCGTGCTATGGTTTCCTCACGATGTTTTCCTTCGCCGAAAGCTCAAGCTCATTGTAGGATTCGAACCCGGGACCTTCATCTCGGTATCCGACGTCAATACCACTGAGCTATCATCGCATTAAAATTACATTAAAAATGTAATGAATCTAAGCTTGTTTTGAAAAGAGTAATCGCTGAATTTATTGCCGACTCTTCTCAGCAAATGCAACCTTCCTAACCGGTATTAGAGTATTAGAGTCAGACTTTTCATAAGTGCCTGCGAAGGTCTATTTGAATAAATGATTTTGAATTTTGAATTTTGGTTCTGTACCTCAAAAGGTAAAAAAGGGAACCCTTATAAGATCACTCTCTTGTCCGTCTGTCTGTCCGTGTGTCACCACCGATTTTCTCAGGAACGGGTGGACCAAGCAAGTTGAAATTTATACCAGATATTGAGGTCTATAGTCCTTATTAAGTGTATAAAAATCAAGGTCTTGAGTCAACACGATAAAAAGATATGGGCAAATTTAGATTTTTTAATGTTTGTTTCAGATCTCCGTCATTTATTAACCGATTTGGAAAATTATTTTCCCACTTTTAAGGTATGGTGGTAAGCGGTTACCGTAGCCCTCCAGATGCTTGCAACACGGCACAGTGCATCCCTCTCTTGTTACTGACCCTTTCCCCCTCCCCAATGAGCTCTGGCGACTTTACTCACGCGCAGGAACACAACATAAAGTTATTTGTTTGCGGTATTCTATAGAGAGAGATACTTCCCTACTCGAAATGCTCTTTAAGCAAAATAACGGTAAATAATTGTGAGAAATTTCCCTTCAAAATTATCATACAGCATTGGGAATGACCGCCACCATATTCGACTATTGAGTTACCGTTATGCCATCTCTTTTAAATTTCTTGTATTCCTTATATCGTCACTTGTTTTTTTATTGACTTGGCTTGCCTTCAAAATCCCGTTGGTATACTGGGTGTTGATTTGGTCAGCGACAAGCGACCTAGGAGCGGTAGTACAAAATATATAATCCCCAAAAATGGACTTAATTCCATTAAATACTGTAAATATGTTGAGAAATACCTTATTCAATTTGAAATAAAATTACCGCAAAGTATGGTTACTAGGCACGTGCACAGACTAGAGCTAGGCGCAAGCCGCCATCGTCCCACCCCTTTACTCCCTCGTACTCCCGTTGAGTATTATGTCTACACTTTAGCTTATTACATGATTTTCAAAATTTGATTTTTTTTATTTTTATTATTAAAAAAAAAAAAAGAATTTTTTTTATATTTTTTTTAGCACCACTATCATTTGTATAATCGACCCTGAGTCGCTCGTCGCTGACCAAAACAACGACCTGTATATCGAACTTGAGGTTGGAGCAAATGCCTTAAAAGTCCTCTGATTGAAGTCAAAAAGTCAGAAGCCCGATTTAACCCGTTTGCTCGCAGATGGACGCGCGTCCTATTCTAGAAACTGCGAATGCAATGGAGTCGTTCTTAATGTAACAAAAATCTAACTGGTTTTTTTACCTCTTAACGCTTCAATCAACGGAACAACCAATCTTGATGAAAGGGTTTAAATATTTTAGTATGGAGCCTGGCATACCTATCGTCCGCCATTTTGATTTTATTTCAAAATGGCGTCCACTGATGACTTTAGTAAAATCGATAGCTGACATCAATACAATCAAGATATATTCTGTGGTTTAACCTCGTAAAGTGTCACGTTTCGAAGATTATAAATCACTAAAGTTTTATTGTTTGTTAAGATAAATATGAAAACCCAAAAACTATACCCAATAAATTACACTATGCAAAAATCTAAAAAACACGCTTTAAAAAGCCCTGCACCAAAAAGTGCTCATAGCGGGAAAACCGTAGAGCGAGAACTAGCCGGGTTAAAATCTAAATCCTTCCTTACTAATATTATAAACGCGAAAGTTTGTATATGTATCATCATCATCATCATCAGCCTATAATGTCCCACTGCTGAGCACAGGCCTCCTTTCACAAATGAAGGTGAAAGGGAATGGGCAATACTCCACCACGCGTGCCCACTGCGGATCGGTGGAGGTAGGCTAGTGGTCAACCTACTGTTGGAATGTTTCAAGCCGCCTAGGAGGCATCCAACTAGCTTAACGACTATCACAATTAAGTGATAACCGGGACCAACGGCTTTACGTGCCTTCCGAAGCACGGAAACGCTCGATTTGAAATACCACTAGGCGGTCACCCATCCAGGTACCGACCACGACAGGCGTAGCTTAACTTTGCCGATCGATTAAGAACGGCTAATCATGTAACACCTCGAGCTCTTCTATGTATATGTATGGATGTTTGTTACTCTGTCACGGAAAAACTACTGAACGGATTTTAATGAAATTTGGCACACAGATAGAATATGTTCTGGATTAACACATAGGATACTTTTTATCCCGGGAAAACATATGATCCCTCGGGAATGCGGGTAAATACGTACGGGACAGCTAGTGAATGTTATAAAACTTCAAGACAGAGGCTCCGTTACGACATAACGTGTAAGGTGTCAAGAAACACTCACACAAGGTCATCGACGCGTTGTGTGTATTATACACTTTTACTTAATCTGCAACTTAACAAAGTAATCTGTATACAGTTTAAGTGATTCCTGGGTATTATAATTGTAGTCAATTGTTTAGAAAAGAATAGAAAATTATGAGTATTGTTCAGGCTATCTTGAAACAATTAAATTTATTTACTGGTGTAGTGGTTAGGTTCCTCTACTGAATCCAAGAATATGTTTATGTTAAAACAATCATTTTTAATACAAGCTTTTTTTGTTGACTGTACTTGCATTGTCTTCCAATATATGTATACCAAATATCAAGTCAATCCGACCACTGGAAGTGGTTGAAATTCGACTTGCAAGATTCCACCCGAACAAACATACATACATTGCAAGTTAAATAAAAGCTTGTAAAAACATTTCAGTGAGACACAAAACACAAAGAAAAGTAGAAAGAGATATAGTGAGACTAACACAACGAGATGTAACGAGAAATGACGCGGCGCGTAACAATAGAATATAGAACTTTATTTAGTAAACAAAAAGGTGCAAAAAAAAATTCTCTCCCTGAAATGTGTACCTTTTTGTTTACTAAATAAAGTTCTATATTCTATTGTTACGCGCCGCGTCACGACCCTTCACATCTCTGTGTGTTAGTCTTACTATATCTCTTTCTAACAAAGAACATAAGAAAAGGATGTAAGAAAAGTCCTGTAAAATTAGTCCAATTGCTTGTTTTTATTAGTCGCCATCAAAATTGGTTACATCAATTTTCGTAAATGAAAACGACAAAAACTAATTTGACAGCTTTAAATATGTTCTATCCTTTTTCAATAATGTTTGTAAGAAAGAGATGTGATGTGATTAAAATTAGTTTAGTGCGATTTACAACACTATCACCAGAAAAGGCATTTCTATCATTAGAACCCATAAAAACTCCTACCCATGTCCAACATTACATGATTTCACGGCTTTTTACTATTTAAAGCGTGTAATTAACTACACTTTCTCACCAAAATTGAGCTACTGTTATGATTTTTACATAAGCATGATGTCATGTTATGTTTTTATTGTGAAATTATGTTGATTATGTTGTTTGTACTAAACTAAGTTTTACTATCTCGTTCTAATAAAGAACATAAGAAAAGTTAACAAAAATTATCAATTTATTTACAACAAATATGTACAAATTACAATTTCATCATCATCATCATATCAGCCCATGGATGTCCACTGCTGAACATAGGCCTCCCCCATTGACTTCCACTTCGAACGGTTTTGGGCCGCTTGCATCCAGCGGCGTCCAGCGACACTGAATATGTCGTCTTTCCAATACGTGGTCGCCACTCGAGAACATTTCTTCCCCATCGGTTATCGGCTCTTCGAGCGATGTGGCCTGCCCATTGCCACTTCAGCTTACTAACTCTACGAGCTATGTCCGTCGTTTTTGTTCTCCTACGAATGTCCTCATTTCGGACCCTGTCACGTAGAGAAATTCCAAGCATAGCTCGTTCCATAGCTCGCTGAGTGACTCTGAGCTTATTTACGCGGCCAGCGCGTCAAAGATAGGGAAGTGGGGGCTCATGTCATGACGTCACTTGTTTGTGAAAAGTGTACTATGGCGTGACGTCACGTGGAACTTCACTATATCTTCGTAATTTTTTGTTTGATAGACAAAAGAAAAAATACGTGTCTAATATTTTTTGATAAAGATCTATAGGTAATCTTTATCTACAGCAAATATGTACAAAATACAATCTATAAATAGAAAATTTCCTCAACACTGCCGCTGCTTCCGATTAACGGCAAGGTTCCCAGAAGGCTGGCAGCGTTTCCTCTTTGGATAGCCAAGCTGACGCGTTGGCGGAAAAAGCTTCCCGCCCGCTGGTCTCCGGAGGACTCGATCAATTTTCATGACAAAGTGCGAGCAAAACGGCGAGCTTTTGATAATGTAAATGACGCACTTAAGAGTTCGTACAAAGCCAGAAAAATATGGTAATGTCAGATGAAACAAAGTTATGTCTAATCTTCGCGTGGCATGAGACGGAGATAGCGTGTTTCGCGGAACAAAAATGTACTTAGCGCTTCTTATCTAAATAACTCGTAAAGTATAGAATATTTTAAAAAATCGTTAGTCTATATAAATCCCTAGGTCATACGTTAGTGATATTATTTATCGAATTTTTGTCTTAATTAGATACACCATGAACGAATAAAAACGAAAATTCATTATTATTAGAGGTATCTTTGTGATTTTTTTCTATCGAGGAATTTTCATTCGATTATGTTTTTGTTCAGATAGAACCCTCGCGTATATAATGAAAGTACCCATATAAAAATATTTTTTAATTTAAGTAAATACTATTTACTTGGGTAAATTTCAATTCTAAGATTGTTATTTTGCTTTATACGCACTCTAAATAGATCCAGGCCACTAGCCTATTCCAATTAAAGAATGCAAAATGTTTATTCATGCTTGACCTAATTGCACACATACTTATTATACAGTATAATAAAATGCTGAAAAAACAGCGTATTTCCTCCTGCAGCGGACATTTTCGTGTAGCGTTAATAATTTCCTTCCTCAACAGTTGTTTCCTTAATATGAATTGATGTTTTGTGTTCCGCAGGAAACGCATTTTTAGCACGACATGTACCTACTTTTACTTAGTTATGGATATTATTATCTTTATACTTTAGAGTGGTAAACAGGCATACGAATCGTCTGGTAGTAATCGGTTACCGTAATGTATAGACCATAGAGATCGATAGAGAGGATGTCTAATGCGGCACGCGAGACAGTTATATGCAGCGTTCACGGCATACACCGCAAAAATCGCGTCAGTCGTAACCGGTAAGTGCGCGAGCGGACGATATTTATTAAAATGCCGTATTGTTCAGTGATCGTCTGCAAAAATCAGAGCCTACATGTGAACTACAAGAATCATGGTGGCACGTATCACTTTTAAGTATATTTTTTTTTACATATTAAAGTATAAATGTCAAAAATACCTTAAATGATTTTTGCTAGGTCATTACCAAGGTACAACTTGTACAGCTTTTACGTGTAGTTGTGATATTAAGTGGTGAGTTTCGTGGGACATCAGATCTAAGATAAATCCAAGCGTCATGACCCATCTCTCGAGATCTATGGTATAGCTTTGCCGACCCTGCAAATCTCTTCACAACCTCCCTAAAGGACCTCATGCTGTATTCCCTGGGAAAACCACGGTTGCATGGTGCTGAGACGTTTAGTACTCCTGGATTGCTCTACTGTCAAGAAAACGGCAGGTGCACTTGAGAGGCAGTTCCTCTTTGTATTTATTCTTGTTGAGAGAGAATGTAGTGAAGTGCCAACTAAGCCAAGCCAATAGATTCAAAAACAGTTATTTTTTTCTACCACTAAGGTGGCAAGCAAGCGTACGGCCCGCCTGATGGTAAGCAGTTACCGTAGCCTATGGACGCTTGCAACACCAGGGGTATCACTCGCGCGTTGCTGACCCTACTCTTGCGTTGCCGACCCTAAAAATTTGCCGAGTCACGTTATTGTTCCAAATATTTGAAAATAGTTTTTTTTTTAGTAAATAACTCAACCTGAACACTTATCCAATTGACTCTACTCTACCAAAATACAGGTCGTTGTTTTGGTCAGCGACGAGCGACTCAGGGTCGATAATACAAATCATACTGGTACTAAAAAATATATTTAAAAAAATACTTAATTTTTTTATATACTGGGTGTTGTTTTGGTCAGCGACAAGCGACCTAGGAGCGGTAGTACAAAATATATATTCCCCAAAAATGGACTTAATTCCATTAAATACTGTAAATATGTTGAGAAATACCTTATTCAATTTGAAATAAAATTACCGCAAAGTATGGTTACTAGGCACGTGCACAGACTAGAGCTAGGCGCAAGCCGCCATCGCCCTACCCCTTTACTCCCTCGTACTCCCGTTGAGTATTATGTCTACACTTTAGCTTATTACAGGATTTTCAAAAAAAAATTTTTTTTATTTTTATTATTAAAAAAAAATAAAGTATTTTTTTTATATTTTTTTTAGCACCAGTATCATTTGTATAATCGACCCTGAGTCGCTCGTCGCTGACCAAAACAACGACCTGTATTTAAAAATAAAATATCCTGTACCATAAAAAAAATACTGAGATAACTTCGACACGAAACTCAGCAACTGAGAAGAAATATCAGCAAAGTTCTTTCTTACGGATAAATAATTCTATTGCTACATTTAAAAATACAAAAAAAAAATCGGCCTCATTTGTTTTAAAGTTGATTTTAGTAGCATAGAGTCTATAAATGGCCATACAAACTGAGACTTTATTTAATATTCATGATTTCTGCAACCTTACATTACTGCTGAGTGTCACACGGCCTTCGTAATAGTCAGAGATGACACAGTTCATATTCGATCTAAAATAGTAGTTTAACTCCGCGCGCAGTTTGAGAAAAATAGAGTAAGGTGCAAATGAGAGACAGATTATGTGGTTAACATATTTGGCCACTTTATCACCTACTTTGGTGAGATTGTGATAATACAGAAAATTTAATTCTTGCAAATCAAAATCAAATCAAAATCAAAAAGTCATTTATTCGGTTTAGGCCCTAGTAAGGCACTTATGAACGTTAAATTGGTACATACAGTTGAATTTACCACCGGTTCGGAATACACTTAAACTGAGAAGACTCCGATAAGAAACTCAGCAAGGTTTTTTTTTTGTGGAAGATCTTTTTATATTAATACGGGCAAGTTTGCGGTTAAGATTCCACCTATCGCGCTGTAGGTCATGGTTCGATTCCCACCCAGGCCCAGGACATGCATTTGGTGTGCATGAACATGACATGTCTGTATTTTCTGAGTCTGGGTGTAATTATGTATATTAAGTATGTATTTAGAAACAAAAAAAGTAATATATCAGTTGTCTGGTTTCCATAGTACAAGCTCTGCTTATATTAGTTTGGGATCAGATAGCCGTGTGTGAGGAATGTCCCAGGAAAGTTATTTATTATTAGCACTATACAGGGTGACTGATAATTAGTAAACAAAACTTAGACACATGATTGTACTCATGATAACAAACAATTTTCCCAAAGATTTTTTTTATTTACTTATCACATTAGCCCATAATATTTAGTACCTAACAAGAATAAGAATACACCATCAGCTTTTATTTAATTTAGTTATTTATCCCTATTTATTTCTTTGGGAAAGTTGTTTGTTATCATGAGTACAATCATGTGTTAAAGTATCGTTTACTAATTACCAGTCACTCTATAATAACATTCCATAGACTACCCGTGTGCCATTTTATCACGTTGAGACGTAAACTCTTTTGCATTTATAATATTACCAGCCTTCGGCACTCCTTTAATTACTCATACATAAGGCACATTTTAAACTCACATATACACTATACTATCGAAATACACAAACTAAAACTATATTTCATTTCATCAGCTGACGAAATACACTACAGATGCCAGAAACATTACAAAAACAATGAACTTTATAAACAGAGATTCAACTTCACCCACTGTAATATGCATATACTGTGGCAATGCCATTCTAAACTTTGAATTCTTTCCTACCGCGCGCACAGTACCCCACTACCACCACGAACCCACCTCGTCAGTACACCATCGAACGCGAAACTGAACGAGAGTGCCTCGCGTTTAGTACTCAAGTTCTTCTAGTGAAATTAGTGTTCAATTTAGTGGAAATTTCACTAAATAGGTTAGTTACTATATCTTTTTAGTTTTATTGTTGTTTTTTTGGGGTTTAAATGTTGTTTTTTTTACTGTGGGAATTTTGTATGTGATTGTATTAATGCATGTTCACGGGTTTTTAAGTATTGTCTCGATATTTAAGTGACAGTGTGAGATAACTGGGTAACTGTGTGGTAACTTTTTGGTTGCAATACTTGGTTACTCTATTTTTTTTTTTATTAAGTGTGATCTATATCTTATAACTAGATATTTTATGTTTATTTCGTAGGTATATTTTTATATGTATTATTTAAATATAATATCGTAAACAAAGGACTTTTTTCGGTAAATAGATTATTAGACACAACACAATTCTAGTAGTATTAAAGGCACTAACTTTTATTCATTATTTTTAGATAATAATTAATGGGGAATTTTTAGACATACTTAATATATTGCATAACAAAAAAAAATCGCCAAAAAATAATAATGCTTAAAAATTGTTACAGGACTATTGGCAAAACCCTAAAAAATTAAATGCAAGAACCCAATCAAAATAAGGGTGTAACCCAAATAATAATAAAATTCATCCAAGACATTTTTTTCTTATATTTCAAATTCGCACTGTACGCTATAGCTATATATACTATTTTCTATTATTACGATTATTATTTTGGATAATATTATTTAAAGTGTTTTAGAGACAGCGATGTGAAGTGTTTTTGTGTGAAGTGACTTTATTAATGTATTGAAATAAACTGTGACATTTGTGATTTGTGAAAACTGGATTCAGTACTAGGTAAGTTTTTAGTTTATAATTGATATTATCATGTAATTTTTCATTATTATTATTATAGATAGGCTTGCATTTGACCTCACTCCAATCATGGTAGGTGATGGTGTGGTTAAAGGTGGTACAAAAAGCCAAGTAGAGCACATATTAGGTCTTCACGTCTTTCCTGATTCCATTGCATTTTTGATAGTGGTTCTTAGTTCACCAGGTTCCACCAGGTAATTTTTTCTGGTATAGAAGTTTCCAGTCCATAGTTGACACTCAAGAGCCCACTTAAAACGATGTGACTTGCCCATTGCCACCTCAGCTTACGAATTGTAAGACCTTGATTCTATTTTTTGTAATATAATATACCTACTCAATTAACAAAATAAATATCTTACACAATAATTAATTTAGGTTATTAGAATGCAATAAGTATACCGGTTACTTAATTATTTATTTAAAGTAATTAGCGAAATTTTTCAACATTCTTGATACTTGTTTTATTATGATTTAATTAAATAGCTACATTACATTCTATTACCTTTAAATTTACATAAATTTACTTAAATTATTATGAATATATATTTTAATGAACCTTTACCATAAAAGTCGGTTAAAACCTCATCTAAATTATTTAAAAAAAAAAAACAAAAAAGGTAAAAGTGACAAAACTCGATTCTTTGACGTAATCGACCTCGATCGTTTAGTAATCTATATGAACGATTCGCTTCAGATTATCGGTAGCTTTCAAATGATTTATATTACGAGAGAACCGATTTCATAACCGATATTGTTTATTGAACAATAACGATATGGATCCCATGGAGTACCATAAAATACTTGTAACTCTATATTTAGAGTCTCGAGCTACTCGATTGCCTTTTTGGGCAGTCAACTGAACAGCTCCATGTTAGATGATCACGGTAAATGAACATACATTAAATGAATTTAAATCGTTCATACCGATCGGAATGACAACTGAATAGGTTTGAATCATAGGTTATCTCTCTCTAACTTTTGTTTGAAATCTATTCTGACAATACGCTCTGATAGGGTCAGTTAAGGATACACAAAACATTTAGATGCAGTGATTAGTCGGTACTGTTATTAATCAGTGCAAAAACACTTACTAGTTGCGGAATTGGATTGTTCAGTATTACTACTCTAAAGGGATTATCTTGATCTATATGACGGGCCAGTTGGCGCAGTTGGTTAAGGTTCACCTTACGCGTCGCAGGTCGTGGGTTCGATTCCCACACAGGGCACATTTGTGTGCATGAACATGTCTGTATGTCCTGAGTCTGGGTGTAATTATGTATATTAAGTTTGTATTTACAAACAAAAAAGTAGTATATGTATTATATCAGTTATCTGGTTTCCATAGTACAAGCTCTGCTCAGTTTGGGATCAGATGACCGTGTGTGAGGAATGTCCCAGGATATTTATTTATTTATTATTTATTTATCTCGATAACAAGACAATTGATTTTTACTCAGTCCCTAAATTTTTTACTCTATCACTCTTTGTTAGTCATCTGTAAAGATTTATTCTTTATTTTAAACCCCAATCCTCTACTAGTGCTTTACAACCTTTGCCTGATTATCACAACCTAATGACACTGTTTTTTTACTGTATATAAGCCTGTGTGTGACCGCAATCTCACCATCGTAAGTATTGTTGTGGCCGAAGGCGGCAAGTATAAAAAGCCTAGAAGGAATTGGCTCTCAAGTGCAGCTGTCGAAACACACCGACAGGTGCTTCGTGACAGATTTTCAACTGGGGGTGGTAGCCAGCTAGGGGGTACTAGAACCCTGCCATCTTGCTATACTTTCCGCACAAGGTTTTCCTTCACCGAAAGCTCAAGCTCATTATAGGATTAGAACCCGGGACCTTCGTCTCGGCATCCGACGTTTCCAACAATTCCACTTTAAGACAACTAAATTGGTTGGACTAAAAACCGGCTCAATAGTTTTAAATTTTAAATACACCTGTGGTTTTTACTGGTCGTACGGTTATCTATTTTTGCCAGAACATCGAACCCTGTCAATATCATTAATATGTAAATAATAAAATTATAGAAAAGTCAACGAACCTTTTCTGAATATCTTGTTGATTTCTGGATTCCTGTCTGTCTCTTAAGAGATATAATGAGGTTTTATTAAAAAAATGTGAATTAAATTATGCATCAAAATCTCAATTGAATTAATGCAAGATATTTTTCTTGGTTAAAAATCATAAAAGCTGACAGTACAATAGCAAAATTTTCTGTCGAAAATATATATTAATTTTGATTACACAACGAGTGTTCAAATCGTTGACTTACTTAACCCAAATTAATAAAAAAATCGTTTTCGTGTTTATTTTGATATAGGCACCTAACCAGTTTTATGCAATTATTTATTTCGTAATTTTTCATAAAGCAAGCAGCGCGCCAACACCGCCTGACAACTTACAAAACGTAATTAGCGTTTAGAAGTTTATTTAGCAAATAGCCAAGTACATAAAGAAGCTTCATTTTGTCCCATTGCCTAACTAGCTATCATTTAAATACACAAACTAATAAAATTTGCTACTAGAAGGGATTCCATGACATTAACAATGACCAAACCATTGCATAAACTTAATAAAACCACTAATATAGCTTTTTTATGTCTACAATCTATTTTAAAAGGTCATATTAGGTATTTAGAGACTACCCACGCAATGATGGCATTAAAATTTGTAGTTACCATTAAGAAGCGCCATTTTGGTTGTTTTAATGTTTTGTTATAAATCCAATGAGAATGTCAAAGAATGCTTGAAAGGTCACTTGATTGTCTCAATGCAAGCAAGCATTTAACTTTAAAAAACGTCCGATTGGTGTTTTTATTTATTGGTAACTTCAGTTTTGACCTTCATAAGTGTCATCCTGTGGCTTAAACTTTTATTTTTTTATTTACTAAATGCTACTGAACAAATGTTGATGTAATTTTTGACTTTGAAACATTGCTTGCATCAAGGCATTGAAGCTCGGGGTCAAAAAATAATTAAAGAAAGTAAAAAAAAAAATGGCTATTGCCATAACATTATATAGAATAATTATAGACAGAAGTATGAAGAAAATTAAGAATGAAAATAATTGGACTATTTTACAAAAACCTTAAACCGACTTCAGAGTACACTAAGAACTAATCAAATCCTGATCTGATGACAATGGGACCAAACGGAAAGTGTACCCTTTCAATTAAAAAAAGAATTTTCCAAATCGGTTAATAAATGACGGAGAAAAGAGGTAACAAAAAGAATAAATACAAACGAATTGAGAACCTCCTCTTTTTTTGAAGTCGGTTAAAAAAGTGGCAAATGCCTTAAAATAGACTAAATTAAGAAAATAGTTTAAATTGATGATTATTTTTGGCTAAATGCAACAATACTGAATGATTTGAGAACTTCCTCATAGGAAGCCAGTTAAAACCATTTAAACGTTTAAAGGTTCTATTATCTTATAAAACAAATTAACTATAATTACACGGTAGCAAGTCACGGACGTTCGTCAAAATAGAGAAAATTTAAGTTACGACATTGTGCTCCCATGACGTCAAATCGTCGATTTAGCTACGTGTTTACACGCTCACTCACGCGTTACAGACCCTTCCCCCTCCCCAATGAGCTCTGGCGACGATACTCACGCGCAGGAACACAACATAAAGTTATTTGTCTGCGGTATTCTGTAAGATGGAGGTACTTCAAGTCGAGCTGCTCTTTGGGCGAAATAAACGCTATGCTCTACCTCTCTTAAAAATACAATACTTCTCAGCTGAAGATTGAAATCCAAATCGGTGGACACATCAGTAGTTTGAACTTCTTAAGGAAACTATCTCATGGCTTTGACTTGCTACATCATTGTTGGACCTAGCTATATTTAATTGAATAGATAGAAAATAATGACAATCATTTTAATAATAAATAAATATCCTGGGACATTCCTCACACACGGCTATCTGATCCCAAACTAAGCAGAGCTTGTACTATGGAAACCAGATAACTGATATACTTATCAACAAATACTACTTTTTTGTTTATAAATACATACTCTATAAACATAATTACTATACACCCACTACAATTATTAGACTCAGGACATGCAGATATGTTCATGCACACAAATGCATATTTTAGTTGGAAATCGAACCCACGACCTGTAGCGTGATAGGTCTTACTAACTGGCCCGTCAACATTTTACTAATGTATACGTTCTAGGTTTTTAAATAAATTATTTAAAAACGACATCGTCAATCGTCAGTTCTAGAATAATTAATCACATTAATTAAGAACGTGATGTAAATATATCAAAATGTGAAACTCTTTATTGGTTTGTTAGTTCGTGATCGATTTGTTTGTCCAACTTTTCTTAATTACAAATTGCAACATCTCTCTTTTTGTCTGTTATTTATAAGTCAAAAACTACTGCATAGATTATGATGAGATTTTACTAATTACCTAGGGCAGGGGACTGCAACATTTTGAGACGGAAGAGCCAAAACTTACAGTTTACAAAATTTACCAGTTTTTAAAGAGCAATTTTTTTTGTGGCTGTTTAAAAACTGTTTTTTTTTATTATTTTATTCATGCAAGAAAACGCTTGCTCGCACGAATATGTCAATTCGATGATCGTCAGCACTCCAAATGGGTCGATTGCATGATTTTAAAGGGTTTTGATAAAATTATTATTTTTTGCGTATGGATCTAAAGAGCCGCAACTTTACATCGAAAGAGCTGCATGCGGCTCGCGAGCCGCAAGTTGCCAACCCCTGGCCTAGGGGCTCGATAGGGGTTTTGGGACTGTAACTTAAGGGATCTGAGCTGTTACTCTTTTGGTGAAACAAGGCATGTTAATAAATAAAAAGTTATATCAAAAGATGCTTTTCATTTACTAAATATTATTTAATGATTAACTTTAACATGCGTTTATGCATGAACTTATCTGCATGTCCTGAGTCTGGGTAAAATTATGTAAATTAAGAATGTATTTACAAACAAAAAGTAGTATTATATGTAGTATATCAGTTATCTGGTTTCTATGGTACAAGCTCTGCTTAGTTTGGGATCAGGTAGCCGTGAGTGAGGAATATCCCAGGACCCAGGATATTCATTTATTTATTTACCTATTACTCAATTTTATTGAAGATATCGAAACAACATGGATTTGAACATAATCCAAACCTGATTAAGCAGCTGTAACCTGCCCTAAAAATAGCTCTACATTAAAGTTCTCAAAGAATAAAATAAAACATTAAATTCTACAAGTTTCATACTATTTGGTCAATACCTAGTCGACCTTCGTACAACTGACCACAGCCTCAAGGTCACACACACATACATTCAACCGGATTCTTGTAGTCACTGACTAATTATAAAAGCATATGACTACTTTTACTTGAACATCCATCGATTACTCTACAACCTTGGTCGGAAACACCCAACATTGTACTGGAAATGGTCATGAAGAATTAGGACTTGTCTCAAAGAGGTCACACACTAGTGACAAAGAATAATAGCTATCATTTATTCAGTTTATTAGGGTCTACTAATAGTAAGAATCTACAATAAGCCTACGTTTAAACGAAAAATTGGTGCTCCAATAGCAGTAGTCACATGTATGAAGTGTGAGACTGGAGTAGTGTCATACACATTCACGCTGTACGCTATGATACTTGTCAGCAACTCGAAATGACCTCAAGTACTGTGCAATGAAAGGAAACAAACAGTATCTTGTTATACAACCATTTTATTTCAAACAATATTATGTCTGCGATTGCGAACAGTAATGTTGCAATAAAATACCTAACAATGCGCTGTTACGTAACAAAACCTAAGTATGTTAGGTCATATCCAATATCCTTAGGAATATTACTAATGGAAGTCTATTTACAGTCACGTAGACAAAAACTTCAGCTTGTTAAATAATAATGAGTAAAAATAATATTCAGAATTTCAAAAATAATTAAATAATTGGTTACGTACTTTTGCCTTCGTGAGTCTCGGTTGCAAAAATGCAGTGAAAGGTTATCGCGAGTCACTCATACATTATTATTGCGAAACCGAACCTAAATTCATCACATCTTACAGCGAGAGAATTCAGGAGTTTATTTTATAATAAATGAGCCTGTGCATTGCCACTGACCCGCCCATAAAGGACGATGGCGAAGCCTAAGATAGAGTACGCTTACCCAGCAGAAACCTATTCACGCCTTGAAAGTCCCTCGATTGTAAGCGTCAGGAAACAGACGCCGGAAGCAAGTTCCACTCCCTTGCTGTCCGCATTATAAATGAGGATGCAAAACGGTCCGTATTTTCTGTACGCCAACAACGTACGGGTGAAAATTCCGGCGTGTTGTGGTTTGGTGTGAAAATGGAGATAATGGAATAAGGTTGAACAATTCTTGCGCACTCTCTAAAATATTATCCTGTAGAAAACCGAAGATTACTTGTTGCCTAGTAACCTTTCATGCAGCACCCGTGGCATCACAAGCTTCCATGGTGCTACGGTAACAGGTTACTACTATACAAAAAAAATAACATATAAAGATATAATATGTACACAAAAATGATGCAAAAATTAGGTGAGGTAAGAAATATTCGAACATATACAAACAGTGTCAAACAAAATAAAAGTAGGTAAAAAGGTCACCGGGCGGTCACTTAATGCCAAAAGCTCTAATGTTATAACAATTTACACCTTCGCATGTGCAATAATAGATTTTATATTAGTGTTGTGCATGTTGACTTTGACCGAATTACAGAGACGTAAAAAGAATATTTCGGTATTTTTTTTATTTTTTTTGTTATTGTATAATATGCCGTGGGGGGTACAGTAAATAAACCTTTTATTTTTAAGATATAAGGAAAATCTAGTTATAATTTTATGCTAATTGTAAACTCACTCTAATAAATTAAGATAAGGTTTTTTTTGTATTTTGCGAACGTTTATAGGTAAGTTTGTATGTTTATTGCCTAATCTAATAGATTGGCACAAAGATGGATGATAAAAACTTTAGATTTTTCTCTTATTGTGGGTAATCATCTCAACATATCTGTTTCACTTTATTTGTTTTTTTTTTTATTATTAAATGGGCTTGCGTTTGGCCACTGACCCGCCCATGAAGGACGAAGGCGAAGCCTCAGATGGGACAGGCTTACCCAGAAGGAACTTATTCACTCTGGCCTTGAAAGTCCCTAGATTGTATGAGTCATCCATCTTATATCAAACAGGGGCCCAAGTCTGCTATTGCGAATGAACGATCAGCCCCCCTAAAAAGGAAGCTAAAGCAATATTGCTAACGCAATTCATTTTTTCGAATTTACGGCAGATCTTATGCAATTCATCAATTCCGAATCTTTTATTGAATTGAATCATATATAATGAGTGACTAGTATATCAAAAAATATTGAAATTACGTAGGATCTGCGGAGAATTAGAAAAAATGAATTGCGTTAGCAATATTGCTTTAGCTTCCTTTTTAGCCCCCCAGTGGTGTAATATTTGACAGATTTGACAAATTTGGTAATCTACTAATTCAATTGCGTCATAATGGCACCGTAATAACTTTTCAATTACCACTGAAACGCCATTGAGAAATCGGCATTAATTCGCGCAATTACAGCCATGTCACAATTATCTTTTAGTTATCAATTGTGGTAGTCTACTAATTCAATAGCATCGGAATCCATTATGAATTTAGCAGATAAGGCACATTGAGTCAATGGGCGTTAAATTGTAGTGAGATCGTGTCAGTATGACATTTATGAAATAGCAGACTTGGCTCCCTGAAATATGAACTTTTTAATCTTAGCATTGAAAATAATAGTCTCCATCTCTCGATGTTACAAGTATAACCCTAAGTGAGAAGGAACTGGGATTAAAGAACAGTTGCTGAATCTTAACTTGACGGTAGTCAGCCAGGAGTTACTACGAAGTATCACCGCGTACCGTGTTATACATTTTAACAATGTTTTCTTTCTGATACACTTTTAGTATTTTTTAATAATAAATGTAGTCGTTAATTTATATTATTAATTTATATTTTATATTATTAATGTATATTATTAACTAATAATGGCTTGATTATATTTTACTACTACTACTAATAGAAATAATGAACACAAAACGAAATTCGGTCTTAAAATGTTTGCCGAAGATGTTTGCCGAAAACGCTGGTATTAAACAACACTACAATTTACTCTTGTACTTAGACAAGAGGCTATAATTGGCTATCGATATTTGAATGGCCACTTGACCGACTTATGATGTGGGTGGTTATGTAACATGGTAATTGTTAACACTTCAATTTATATTATTATCTAATATTTATAGAATTGTGATTATATTCACTTAGGTTTTTAGTTATGCCTGCACAAGTGCACCTTTTAAATGTTTGTATGAAATTCTCTAAAAATATGGACGAGATTATTATTTTCTTGTCTGCTTATACTTTTAGAAATGTTAAATAAATAGTTAGATTTTTCAGAAATATTTAAATAAATGTAACCTTGCTAAGTTTCTTGCCGATTCTTCTCAGTTGAAGGCCGACTTGGTGGTAACTTCAGTAGGGCACTCGATGGGTCCAAGTGGCGTGCATTAAATGCTTGGTTTGACTATTTTTAATAACATGCATAAAAAAACGTTTTTTATTAATTATGTTATTAATTATGTTGATAGAGCGAGGTTTCATGAAATATTGTGAGAACTATTTCTGAGTAATCAAATGGATCACTAGATATTAGTAAAAAAACCCTTGACCTTGACGACTCATCCTATGTGAAATAGAGTATAGTATGCCAATTTTCATAAACTTCGGACATACCATCGTAATAATATACTACTTTTTATCTTTGTATGTCCTTACTGTAAAATCAGTAATTTACACTTTGGCCCATATTCGTAGGACCCGACGAATTGGCTTAGACGTTCACTTTATAGAAAATCTGTTTTTTTAATGTTGCTAAGATGCTAAGATGAGTTTTAAGAGAGGTAGAGCATAGTCTCATCATCAGCTCGACTGGGGAAGTACATCCACCTTACAGAATACCGCAGCCAAATAACTTTATGTTGTGTTCCTGCGCGTGAGTAAGGTCGCCAGAGCTCATTGGGGAGGGGGGAAGGGTCGGTAACGCGTGAGTGATGCCCCGTGTGTTGCAAGCGTCCATATGGCTATAGTAACCGCTTACCATCAGGTGGGCCGTATGCTTAATTACCTACCTTTACAAGAATAATAGGCGTACATACACCATACACCATCAGCTTTTATTTAATTTAGTTATTTATCCCTATTTGTTTCTTTGTGAAAGACAATTATGTGTCTAAGTATCGTTTACTAATTACCAGTCACAATATATAAATTGCAACGATGTAAATACATTCCAAATAATTTAATCGAACCGTTTACTCAATATTACAATTAGTTTAATTACCATGAAGTGTAATTAATAACTGTAATAGATATTATAAATATTCCATGGAGTAGCAAGGTAGATAGACTAGATTTTACACCAGTCTCCTACCGGTTTGTAATAATCATAATTCATTGGCAGTTGTGTAAGTTTGTGCATTTCCAATGATGTACACACGGCTACAGATCAAGCTATACATTTCCAATATAAGCTGACCTCTCATTGCACGGAAATCCTATACAATGCGAGATCAGCTTATACTGGGAATGTATAGCTTGATGTGTTGCCGTGTGTACGTCAACGGTGTCGATTCTGTTGTAAATCGCACTAAACTAATTTTAGTCACATCACATATCTTTCTTACAAACATTATTGAAAAAGGATAGAACATATTTAAAGCTGTCAAAGTCTTTGCCGTCTTGATTTGCGGGTATTAAGACGAAACCGCGATTGATGGCGACTAAATTTACATTGAAAACAAGCATAAGGATTAATTTGTCAGGACAACATTTCTTACATCCTTTTCTTATGTTCTTTGTTAGAAAGAGACATAGTGAGACTAAATTAGTTTAGTTGTAAACAACAGAATCTTCACCAATGTTTATTTTATTGTATTTATTTTGTCATTTTCCATCATAAGTCAAAAATTACGTAACATAAAACAAAATAAACCCAGTTTTAAAATTAACAAATTGAGCTTTTTAATAGGATAGGATACCCCATATAAACTTGACGTCTTACTTTTAAATTTTGGTCCCCATTCCGGCCTCTTTTACAAAGAAAATAACAGGATTATTTGCAATAAGTTTGAGAAGGCTAGGTATATTTAAAACTATGCTGAAATATACCGCTGTGACAGGGACGGAGTGACACCATAAAGGTTTCTATTTACCTTTAGGTTTACGAACCCTAAAAATGTAGTTATAATAGTTATAAATTAGTTTAAATTACTAAATCGTATCGTTTTAGACCAGTATTTTCCAATCTTATTGATATCGCGACCCCCTTACAGGTTGAAAAATTCTGACGACCTCCTTGTCAGACAGACAGAATTTATAAATTAAAAGACTACGATACTGATTTTCTTTATTTTGATACCTTTACTTATTAGTTTGCAAGAAGCCGCGAGAGGTTTGCAACTAAGTAAGATGTAAGTTGGACGCCCGCTTGCTCGAAGTCTACCTTGCCTTTTTCCTTCTGCCAGCGACCCCCTACTAAGGTTTCGTGACCCTCCTAGGGATCGTGACCCACAGATTGAAAAACACTGTTTTAGACAATAAAAACACCGTTACATCAGATTACTCTCTTACAAAATAACTGTCATTAAATCCCACAGTTTCACATTAAATTTAACAAATCCTGACATTTACAAAAATACCCAAAGTGGTTAACATTTAGGCAAGTGCGAATCGATATAACTTTGAAGGGTTCCGTCCGTATGAAACGCGGAAAGTTCAAAGGAAAATTATCTTATATCAGCCCATGAGAATTAGGTACGAAAAAGATAAAGCACCCTTATAGTAAGTAGGACGCTGTGTAAAAATAGTTGTTTCGATGTCTGTTTGTTTGTTCGCAGTAACTACTATACTATAAAATAAAATAAACGAATCTTCTAATTATATTTAGTTACTAGTTGTCCCCCGCGGTTTCATACTCGTTCCCGGGATAATAGGTCCTTCTCCATACTATAGCCTATCTGCATGCTAAATTTCATCATGATCGGTTGAGTAGTTGGGGTGTGAAAGCGTAACAAACAACCAAACTCACTTTCGCATTTACAATATTAGTTAGGATATATAATGTACCTATTTATATTACTAATGTTATAAATATAAAACTTGTATATTTGTTACTTAATAACGTCGTAATGGCTGAACGAATTGAGATGAAACTTGAAGATCATACAACTAACTAAAACTAGATTAACTTATTATCCTGGGAAGGCAACCCTCAGCAAACAAGGAGCGGAAAAAAACAAAAGAAAAATAATTAAATATATAGGTAATCCATCCTACGGTACCCTAAATGATGACATTTGCAAACATCTATTAACATTTTTATTTATGTTACTTAATTCGTGTCTAAAACCGGTCAAGCACGTTAGATGTGTCATATCTTAGAATATTCTAGCACTTGTACCAACTTTACAGCTATTTTTATAATAATTTGTTGAAATTAAGCAGAGATAACCTAAGTATAGACAGTACAACTTATTTATATCTCCTAGTATCTCTATTTAAGGCAGACTTAAGTTATGCTCCATATTTACAACAAATATGTACAAAATAAAATCTATATATAGAAAATTTCCTCAAGCCTGCCGCTGCTTCCGATTAACGTCAGGGTTCCCAGAAGGCTGGCAGCGTTTCCTCTTTGGATAGCCAAGCTGACGCGTTGGCGGAAAAAGCTCCCCGCCCGCTGGGCTCCGGAGGTCTCGATCAATTTTGATGACAAGGTGCGAGCAAAACGGCGAGCTTCGGACCCCCACGGGTCCATGGTCTCGACCGCAAAAGGCACAAAGAGTTTTGCTCAATTTAAGACCCTTTCTCCGCAGCGTCGTGTGACGGGTCACCCACTTCCCTCCAATATGCGAGCGGTGGCTTCCACACGTGTCATACTTGACAACCGGTGCTGCCTGTGGTGGCTGGTCTGTGCGAATCTGCTATTAACTTATAAAATATGTGTCGTTTTCCCGTCGGGACATGCACATGTTGTCACACAAGGCTAACTGATCCCAAACTAAGCAGAGCTTGTACTATGGAAACCAGATAATTGATATAATACATATACTACTTTTTGTTTGTAAATACATACTTAATATACATAATTACACCCAGACTCAGGACATATAGACATGTTCATGCACGCAAATGCATGTCCTGTGTGGGAATCGAAACCACGACCTGCGGCGCAATAGGTGGAATAACCAACTGACCCGTCTGAGTATTGCTAGCTCTTCTCAGCAAATGCACTTTTAATCTGTTATATTATTGACTTCGAAAGCACGAATAATGTCACCACCCCGAGTTATCATCAGCCAAGGACTATTTCCCTCCTTATCAATTCAGACATAAAGTTTATTTTTCATGTAACACATTAAATCAATATTTATCAATCCCTTAATATTCATATCACGTAGAGAGTGTTCTCAACCTTGCACTCACATCATTTTCCTTTGTTCTAACACAAAGGCATTACGTATTCACACATATTTCTTGAAAACGATAAAATAAACTAAAATATTCTTGTGGTTCCGAACATGCAATATACCTATCGACAAGTGATAAAACCTGCTGTGTTTTTTTTATACCACTAAGTTGGCAAACAAGCATAAGGCCGCCTGACGGTTACCGTGGCCTATGGACACTTGCATTACCAGGGGTATCACTCGCGCGTTGCCGACCTTTTGAAGAACCCCATGCTGTAATCCATTAGGAAAACCACGGCAGGGAGCTCATTCCACAGTCTGAGCGTCCGCGGAAGGAAGCTCCGTTGAGCTCGCACAGTTCAAAACAATTCTGGTTTCAATGTGTGAAGATGGACTCTGTGTCGATGGCGAGAGTTGCAATGGTGGAAGGTAGCCGTGGGCATCAAGTCGAACAATTATTTAGAACACTCTCCGTTGTACAAGCGGTAGTTCTACTTTGCCTCCTTATGTGTGTTCACACATAAGGAGGCAAAGTCTCTACTCAGACTGAGGAGCACTAAACCGCTTGTGAGCAGTGTGTGATTAGTGCATATTATATACTACTAACTAGCGACCTGCCCCGGCTTTCCTTGAAGAACCCCATGCTGTACTCCTTTGAGAAAACCACGGCGGGGAGCTTATTCCAAAGCCTGAGCATCCGCGGGATGAAGTTCCTTTGAAACCGCACAGTGCGAGACCATTTTGGTTCCAATGCGTGAGGATGGACTTCACGTCGATGGCAAGAGGAAGAGGTGGGTAGAAAGTAGCACTCACGAGAAACACTGCAGATAGCAATTAGATTGATACCCGTCTCTCAACCCTGCTATAAAAAAGGGGAGATTTACGGTAGTACATTGAGATGTGAGCGTGACAGCTTCAGTTGTCTTCAAGATAGTTGGCTTCTCTGATGTCCCCAGCGGGGATTGAATCCACTAGCACTCTTCGGAGTACGCGTGGTGACTATAATAGCTCCGGTACCATTCTGGATAAATGGAATAGAGTTACGTGCATATGCACGCTCAGACTGTGGAATGAACTCCCCGGCGTGGTTTTCCCAATGGAGTACAGCATGGGGTTCTTCAAAAAGGGTGTGAAGAGATTTCTGCAGGGTCGGCAACGCGCGCGTGATACCCCTGATATTACAAGTGTCCATAGGCTACGGTAACCGCTTACCACCAGGCGGGTCATATGCTAGTTTGCCACATAAGAGGTATAAATAATGGAGTCACCAGAGTGTTTGTTTTGGACGCAGGACCTACCGTTGTTAATGAAACTACTTTTATATATGAGATATGTTTAATATATCCAAATGTATTTATTTAATTCTATGATCTAGTTTATTATTTTCATATAATTCATACAATCAGCCAAGCGTTAAGCATTTGAATACATAAACAATATAATATAATATTATATTGTAATGCCACAACAAAGTAATTGCTAATAAATAACAGAATGTACTCACAATTCTTATATTTGCCATATATCACATAATCACGTTTTAGCACTTGATGTTAACAAGACGACTGCAGGACAACGAATGCTCCTGGCACAGGCATATACTGCCTTTATAAACTAAATTGTGACGGTAGACAACAAAATGGCGTTTTGCCGGACAATTGTCATCCTTTACCAAACTAAAGTAAAATAAATACTTATTATTATAAATGTTTAAATTCTGCATTAAAATATAAATTAGAATATTTAAGTTGAATAAAGAATTCATAATAATTAATCATTATGTCCAATTAAATGAGCAGTCATTCTATCGACCATAAATAATTGTACACGTCATTTCTGTGAGTGAGCACCTAGATTGCAGATTCATCCAATATAAATACTTATTAATGACCAGTAGCTAACAGATTCGGCCATCCGTTTTGTGTTTTGTGACCTCACATAACATAATCAATAGGTACATTTGTTGAAATTAAACTTATAATAATGCTACAGGCCACTTTGTCCTGTGCTACTAATTAGGACACATTTATCTCGTAAATTAGGTAAACTTGAACTAATATCACTCACCACAGACCACTTATTCTTTTGGTGACAACTTATACTAAATAGCTACAGGCAACTTTGTCTAATGCTACCAACTAACTAATGTCACTCAAAAGACCACTTATTCTTTTGGCTACAATTTATGCTAAATAGCTACAGGCCACTGTCCTGTGCTGCCAATTAACTAATATCACTCAAAAGACCACTTATTCTTTTGGTGACAACTTATACTAAATAGCTACAGGCCACTTTGTCCTATGCTACCAATTAACTAATATCACTCAAAAGACCACTTATTCTTTTGGTGACAACTTATGCTAAATAGCTACAGGCCACTTTGTCCTATGCTACCAATTAACTAATATCACTCAAAAGACCACTTATTCTTTTGGTGACAACTTATACTAAATAGCTACAGGCCACTTTGTCCTATGCTACCAATTAACTAATATCACTCAAAAGACCACTTATTCTTTTGGTGACAACTTATACTAAATAGCTACAGGCCACTTTGTCCTATGCTACTAATTAACTAATATCACTCAAAAGACCACTTATTCTTTTGGTGACAACTTATACTAAATAGCTACAGGCCACTTTGTCCTGTTCTAGTATTAAATAGTGACTAGGTACAGGATACCTTATCCACAAAATCTTGCATATTAACGTACTATACCAAGTATAGACAGATATAACATATAATGATAAACGAACTCATTTATTCTTGATGCATATAAGCAGAATCCACCAACATAGAATTCTCTAAACCTTTTAAATAGGTAGTTTATGATACTAAATATTTTGTTCTCTAGTTTTAAAATATGAACTTTATAACATGGAACATTCGCTAGTAAAGTCAACTAAGGAGTCTATAGTACTGATAAAGATAAATATTATATTATTATGATATTGCGTGAAACATGGTACATTAAGATTTCAAGTGTTCATAAAATAGATCTGCATGATTCGCCTTAACACAATGTAGGCATTCAAATATACAAAACTAATTAAACCTTAGGATGTCTAAACAATATAGAATTATAAATAAATTAATTCATGTTGACAAATTACAAATTAGAAATTATGAATAAAAAAAAATTATAATTAACAAAAAATTCATTCAGGCTATAATAACACTTCTCACTCAACCACTCTCTTATGTCTTTTGGAATATTATTAAATATCTTGATAGTCATAAAATAACAGTTTTTCTGGTAAAATATAGTCCTACAAATAGGTATTATAATTCTAGTAGGTTCTCGCTTTCGTAACTTACTATTTTCGTTATCGTTACACTGACTATATAAATGTAAGTTCTCTTTTACAAAAACGCCAGCTTGAAAGATGTAAGAGCAAGCAAGGGTGAGAAGGAATAATTTTTTTTTTTTAATAGAGGTCTGCACGATTCAAGTGGACCGACTCTACATATTGCACAAATACATTTTTTTTTTGTACAATAAAAGTTTTGCAAACATTTGTAGAGTTACCCCATAGTAAAAGCCCATACCAACCGTGATATACAGTTATGGCTGTTTTAATGTCGTAAGAGGAGTGTTACCTGAGATCCTTATGATAATAATGCGAATGAACTTCATAACTCAATTTTAAATTTAACTAAAAATTAGTATAATTCAGTATTTACACGTAAAACCGTTAAACAAAAGATATAAACGGTTGTCAATAACTTGGCGATGGTAGGTATTCATAGAAGTAGGCTAAAATTGTTCAAAATTATATGGGTAAAAACAGTATAATCCATAATGCTGTTTTTCAGGACTGTTAGAAATTATTCTCGAATATTTAAACGTATTTGTATAACGGCTAAATCAATGCACTTGAGGAATTAAATGTAGCCAGGATAAAATCAAGATGACTTGGAAAATTATAAACAGTGAAACTGGATAGGTCAAATAACGTAATCATGACTTTAATAAGACTCATGGTTATCGATAAATTCATTGAATCGGATCGAATATGTTACACAATGTACAGTTGATTCTAATATTTTCCTTATTAGCTCTAGTGACTCTTAAATCAATAGATCTGAAAAATACTGTTGGTCTATGGGGATTCTCCGTTAAAATTGTTAATTATATAATTGATTGTATTGCGCCGAATTTGACTGTTATTTTTAATAATTGTATAGATTGTGGTGTGTTTCCTAATCTAATAGTAAAGTCGTTCCCTTGTTTGTTTGTTTTGTTTACTTATATTAATTAATGTGAGCTTAGTTCTAAAATGTTAAAGGTAGTGGCTTTAAATATTTGTTATTGTTATTCATTTAGTACTGGTTGTAATCTATTTCTGTTATTTTTCCTTAATATAAATAAAACCTCGACGGAGTACATCAGACCCCACATATTTAGACGAATTTCTATACTAACCACATTTAGTAAACATTTTGAGAAAATTATACTTAATCAATTGATGTTACATTTCAATAGTAACAGTCTGCATCACAGTAAAAATTTGATTTTACTAGGGGTCGCTGAACAACTGATGCTGGTGACACTTCACTTCTTTACAAAGCGAATAGACATGATTTTAATTCTGACGATGTGAACAATGCTCTTTCAGTAGTGGTTGATTGGTTTAATTTTAATAATTTATTGCTCAATGAGAGTAAAAAAAGAATAAATATATCAGATTCAGTCAACCCAATCTAAAACCTTCGAATATTAACAAATATTAATGTATTCATAAAAACACAAATATTTGATCAATACATGCACACACAAAAGTTATGTATGTATTTGTTACATTAATATTGAACACTGACTCCCAAGTTCAAGTGTGAAGAATCAACTGTAACATTCGTGTGTGTGTAAGTGCCTTATCAGGCCCCAAACTGAACACACGGTTTTTGAATTTGAATTTGTATCGGATGAGCTTGTTCTGAGCTACGATGCCCACGATAGGTGGCACCAGAGATATAATATATATGCGGTTGGCACTCTGTCGATGGTTAGAACTGCAAACTACCCACCAAAAGGAGAAAAGACTATATCATGAAATGGCATCGTAAACTTGGCCATATAAATGGAAAGGACCTGATCAGGATGGCTAAAAACGACTTTATGTACTGTTTGAACTGGAACTTCGAAAAGTTGGAAACCTGCATTAAAGACAAGCTGTCAAGATTACCTTTCACAAGACATGATGTTTTCTTCAGAACGCAAGTGCTTGAAATAATTCACAGTGGCGTCTGTGGACCTTTTGAATGTGAGACACTAGCAGGCTCCAGATATTTGGTCATATTTATATATGATTTTAACCGATACTGCCACATCTATTTCATGAAAAAAGAGTTGACGTATTGACGATTTTCAAATAATATAAATACGAAGTCGAGACGTTCCATAATAAAAAAATAAAATACCTAGGCAATCTGACAATGGCACTGAATACCAAGTAACAAGGAGTTTGACGGCTTCCTCAAACTGCATGGCATCCAAAGAGAATTGATCACAATTTACACCCCACAACAAAATGGCATCAGCGAGAGGAAGAACAAATCCTTGCAAGATAAAGCTCAATGCCTTTTGATTAAAGCAAATGCCCCCAAAAAGCTCTAAAAAGCAGAAGTAGTAGCTACGGCAAATTATCTCATAAGCCGTAACCATTCGAAAGCATTGAACGGTGGCATACCATTCACAAAGTGGATAACCGAACACCGTCCAGAAATCACCTCCACGTCTCTGGCAGGAAGACCCCCATTCTGAAGATGACGACGCTGTGACGAGCCGGGATATCGCACAGTTATAGACAAGATACACTTCCAAGATAAAGACTCGAGCGATGAAAACCTTGTAAAAGAAGAGGAACATCGCACGCACATACCCAATGTCTGGTTGTCCTGTCTGGCTCGGCTGCGTGAGCGGCATTCAACTTGACAGTGTGAGCGGCTCGGGAGCACGTGCAGTGGCTTGCTTGGCTGCACGAGCGACGGCCAGCTCGGGCGTGCGAGCGGTGCTCGGCACGGCTGCGCGACTGGCGCTCAGCACGACTGCGCGAGCGGCGCTCAGCACGACTGCGCGAGCGGCGCTCAGCACGACTGCGCGAGCGGCGCTCAGCACGACTGCGCGAGCGGCGCGCAGCACGACTGCACGGGCGGCGCTCAACACGAATGCGGGAGTGGCGCTCGGCACGGCTGCGCAAGCGGTTGACCTGGCCGCCCAAGCGGCGGCAATCAACCCGGCTGCGGGCTTTTGGTTGCAATCGTCGTAGCTCGAGTAGGTTCGCGGCGATTGGTTGCACCGTTCGATTGGGCAAGCCCCCGGCCATAATACATCACCCCGTTTTCGATCCACTGAAACACAAAATATTGATCGCGTAGTAAACCGTTACCACAAGTTAGTCGTAGTAGGCAGGTAGATCACTCACAACAAAAAAACAATCAAGCGGTAGCACTTATTGCTTCCAAGAAAAGAATGCTATAATAGATGTGAGGGATTTTCAAGACATTAATTGTAGTAAATCATCATAGCAAATAAAAAAGAATAATAAATATTTATTAAATACACACATTTAACGCGTAATTATATTTTAAAAGTCACTTGTGTGGGTCTATGCGGTAGTCATCTCGCTTCTGATATGTTAATGAAACTACTTTTATATATGAGATATGTTTAATATATCCAAATGTATTTATTTAATTCTATGATCTAGTTTATTATTTTCATATAATTCATACAATCAGCCAAGCGTTAAGCATTTGAATACATAAACAATATAATATAATATTATATTGTAATGCCACAACAAAGTAATTGCTAATAAATAACAGAATGTACTCACAATTCTTATATTTGCCATATATCACATAATCACGTTTTAGCACTTGATGTTAACAAGACGACTGCAGGACAACGAATGCTCCTGGCACAGGCATATACTGCCTTTATAAACTAAATTGTGACGGTAGACAACAAAATGGCGTTTTGCCGGACAATTGTCATCCTTTACCAAACTAAAGTAAAATAAATACTTATTATTATAAATGTTTAAATTCTGCATTAAAATATAAATTAGAATATTTAAGTTGAATAAAGAATTCATAATAATTAATCATTATGTCCAATTAAATGAGCAGTCATTCTATCGACCATAAATAATTGTACACGTCATTTCTGTGAGTGAGCACCTAGATTGCAGATTCATCCAATATAAATACTTATTAATGACCAGTAGCTAACACCGTAGACGGTCTCTGGTGCTATTAAAAAGGTGCCAGGAATGTGCTGTAGTTCTGTGGCTGGAGGGTTAATAATCTCAGTACCTAGTCAGATTTTGCCCATAGCGCTAACACCATGCTGTGCTAGGACACATGCTGTAGTCATGTAGATGATCATTGTCCCATCTTTACGCCTAAATAAGGTAACTAAGAACATAACGGTAAAAACTGTTTATAAATTCAAATCAGCGTCTCGCAACACTTAAAAGGATTGAGTAACTCATTACACCTTTTTTGTAAAGTAGGCTAGTTACATACTAACCTATTGGGGATACTAGTTTGATGGGGTCGTAGGCCTTGAGACCTTGGTCTGGTTTACTTGTGTCAAAATATAATGAGAACAATTTATTTTAAATTATTGTTTTGCAAGTGAAACTAAAAATAACAATATCATTTCGCCAGAAGACTTAGCTGTAAATTTTGAATAATTAAAAGTTTTTAAGATCTCGTGGTGTAGCATGATTAGCCGTTCTTAATGGATCGGCAAAGTTAAGCTACCAGCGTCGTGGTCGGTACCTGGATGGGTGACCGCCTAGTGGTATTTCAAATCGAGCGTTTCCGTGCTTCGGAAGGCACGTAAAGCCGTTGGTCCCGGTTATCACTTAATTGTGATAGTCGTTAAGCTAGTTGGATGCCTCCTAGGTGGCTTGAAAAATTCCAACAGTAGGTTGACCACTAGCATACCTCCACCGATCCGCAGTGGGCACGCTTGGTGGAGTATCTGCCCATTCCCTTTCACCCTCATTTGTGAAAGGAGGCCTGTGCTCAGCAGTGGGACATTATAGGCTAATGATGATGATGAAAAGATTTTAATTAATTCTAGATATAATAAGCTAATAATCCACAAAACACGACCTAGCTGAGTTTCTTGCTGAAGTCTTCTCAGTTTAGGTAAGTGTATTTCGAACCGCTGTGGTAGAGCCAACAGTAACATTCATAAGTGCCTTATCAGGACCTTACCTGAATAAATACGATTTGATTTCATTTGATTGAACCATCATCATCATCATAATATCAGCCCATGGATGATCACTGCTGAACATAGGCTTCCCCCATTGATTTCCACTTCGAACGGTTTGCATCCAGCGGCGCCCAGCGACTGACCGTCGGTCCACCTGGTGGGAGGGCGTCCCGCTCGGCGCTTTACAGTACGTGGTCGCCACTCGAGAACCTTTCTTCCCCAGCGGTTATCGGCTCTTCGAGCGATGTGGCCTGCCCATTGCCACTTCAGCTTACTAACTCATGCTATGTCCGTCTCTTTCGTTGTTCGAAGAATGTTCTCATATCAGACCCTGTCACGTAGAGAAATTCCAATTATAACTTGAATGATATTTCGCATCTATTGTACCCAAATATCTGTTGACGCCTTTTGCAGTTCTATGCGAACGTGGCCTCATTTCAAGTCACCCAAAACTCTGACCTTCGTAATACCCTAGCGTCTAAATCGAATGACTTTGACATTGCTATGAAGAAATTGTTTGTTCTCATTATTGACCTGACCTTTGTTACCAATAAATCCTTGATATATCGTCCATACACAATTATCTGATTACTGCCAGGTTTGTAGAAAGAGATATGGCTATGCGATAGTAAGAGAAACGTTTGTAGGTATCTTTTGATTGGGGTGGACTTTCTGTGACTATTTCTTATGCTGTGAAAAAGCAACACATTTTTTTTAATCGATTCCCATTGCTGCATTTTACCATCACACCTCTTGCTATCGCTGCCATCTATCCTCACCCATTGGAACCAAAACACTATGGATTTCCGAAGGGAGAATAGCATGGGGTTCTTCAAGGTGTGAAGAGGTTTTAGGCCACGGTAACCGCTTACCATCATGCAATATATAAGAAAGAAAGAAAACACATTAACATAACAATATTTAAAAAGAACACAGCTCAGCATTGTGCTAGTGTCAGCATTAGTCAGCAGTGCTGATTTTTAGCTGACGCCTTTAGTGATGTCACGGTCGTAAGTACATAAATAAAAACTAAAAATAATAAAATAAAATAAACATATATTACTGTGTGCGTGTAGTTAAAATTAATAATTAAATGTAAATATAATATAAAAATTTAAAATACTAATTTAATTAAGCGATTAGAAAATTGTTAATAAATCTTACATTGACAGAAACTACATTAAAATTATGCTCCTAAAATGGCAACACCGACTTTTACGCATCCGGTATACTTTTACGTGCTTTACATGTCAAGTTTTATAACTGCCTATAAATACACGAGAAACTTGTAAAATTCAAATACGTACCTCTAAAACTGCCGCCATAACTCTTTACCAATAGAATACAGTCAATAAATAATAATTCCTAACCACGTAACAGTTCTACAGTTATGCAACGTGACGGACGGACAGACGTGATTCGGTCGCGTAGACCTACATCTTTTGAACGATTGTAAAAAGGTGGTTTGGGCCATTGAGCTATTATTACTACGTATAGAGAAGCTATCATAAGCAAAGGTTATGTCCCATTTGTTTAGAGCCAACTAAAGTAATCTGTAGCGCTGAAATAATAATTAGTCGTCTAAGTAGACAGTAGAAACGAAGCGCTATCAGAACGTAGGGGTATTTTTATCGCAAACACCGTGATTTTCACGGCGCTTACGCGTTTCGTTCATCGTTCTACAACAACAAGTGTGACCGGATGGCCTAATTTGAACGGAACATAATTGTGATGTGTGGCGTCTTCTCTATACTTAGTAATAATCAGTGGCGGCGTAAGACCAAAATGTTATGTGGGCAAGATTCATTTTGCGGGGCCCTCTGCCAGCGCAAGAAGACGGACACTCGACGGAACGCGCGACTTAGCAGGCGTTCGTGATATGACAAACCCTTTCGCTTGTACAAATCAATACGAGTTATCGTAAAAGCGAGAGCCCAAGAGCTCAGACACGTCAAATTGCTACTTTTATTAGAGAACATTTCCATACAACTCAATATTCTATGTCTAAACAAACAGAAAGGGGAATCCTCAGCTTTTGACGGCACGCGGCGTTTAAGTAATGCATAAATTTTCGGGGCGCGTGGCCCCCTTGGTCGCGAGGCCGTAGGCGATGGCCCTGTCGCCCACGCCTTACGCCGCCACTGGTAATAATAGCTCAATGGCTCTGCGCATCTACCAGAGCTGTGCGAGGTAGCGCATAGCGAAGCTGTGAAACGGTGTGATTCCTTACACCAGAGATTGCGAAGAATGTGTAGTGTACAAATGAGCAGGTGACAGGATAGGTAGCGGACTCTTTTCAGATATGACCTCTACCAAACACCATCTATTGACTGACACACATCCTCGCATATGTACCGAACCACTACATAATGAAGTTCACACGCCGAAAGATAGATGGCGTGGCGCCACATTATCCTGCATCGCGCATACAAAGCCTATAGCATAGCGCATAAATCCTGCATTGCGCTTACGAAGTTTTCTCGAGAATCTGCATATATACAAGTGTCCGACATGTACAGTTGGACCGCGGTCACCAGGCACGATGACCCAGACTGGCGGAAGATCTTCCCTTTTAAATGGAGGTGTTATCCACCTTGCACCTCCATACACACATTTCTCGCTTGTTGTGTATGTACAAAAACCTCGCTCCGCTAAGCCCATATGCTCCAGAACTGTGTTTAGCGAGGCTAGGCAAATAAAGTGATTCTATTGGTGCTTAAAAAACACATACCTCACAACGCAGCTTAGCACATCACTGGTGGATGCTAAGCCTTTACCTCCACTGTGTACTCGGCTGTCGCCAAATAACAGAGCTTCTAGAGTATATGAGACTATTTGCAATGACGTTCAGTTTTCTTGAAATCTATTCCGCCAATTTCCCACCACTGATGCGCTCTGATTGGCTAAGTCATCACACACGATGCAGTGATTGGTCCTTACTGTTCAAAATCAGTGAAAAATCACTGACTAGTTGCGGAATTTGATTGTAGTATTACTCTAATCTAAAGGGTTGTTCCTCGTTGTCTTCAGAGTATGTCTAGACAGACATAACAGATAGACAGACGTCTATCTGTTGATTATAAATATATCTATTAATCTATTTGTTGATTATATTATAAATTATAATTATAAATACTATAGCAATGGTATGTGGTGACAAATAAAGATATTATTATCTAATTATACTATTAGTTTAAAAAATAATAGATTTTTATTTTGAAAATGATGGTTTGGTTTATGAATCACTAGTTGTCCCCCGCGGTTATTATAAACGTTACCCGGGATAAACTCGATGTTTTCTAATCAAGTCGTAATAATACAATCATTATAAAAGATATATTGAAATGATATAGTACAGAATTCTAGGTCTTTAGATGACCTACAAAAAATACTTAGAACTCAATTATGTCTATCTTCTAAGGGTTATCCACAGTAACCGTTTTTGTCTTCCAATATTGTATCCTAATCCTAACTAATATTATAAATGCGAAAGTGAGTTTGTTTGTTACGTCTTCACGCCTAAACCACTCAACGGATCATCATGAAATTTGGCATGCAGATAGCCTATGGTATGGAGAAGGACATATGCTTTTTATCCCGGGAACGCGAGTGAAAACGCGGGGGACAGCTTGTCAATAACAATGAATTCAAAGTCAAAGCCATTTATTCAATTTAGGCTCCAGAAGGGCACTTATAAAGGTCACATTTACTGAAGTTACCACCGGTTCGGAACTCGGACATTCTTTGTGGAACAATTTTGTCTGTATGTTACATTACACTGCTCATAAAGCTGTTATCTTTTGTATATTTTAGTTACAATTATGTCAGATTATATTAAATTGGTGGTGATATACAAACAGACACGCGTGAAGCAACGGTGGATCGCATTGGCTTCGCTTGGTTGCTCACTTTCACTACTAGACATGCCTAACTGCCGTTGTACTTAATACAGAAATCATACTGTTTATAACTAGCTAGCTGTCGCACGCGGTTTCACCCGCGTTACTTGTATAAGTAGCTTATACCACCCGGGAATAATGTAGCTTCCTATTTGTGAAAGAATTTTCTAAATCGGATTAGTACCTAGTTCTGGAGATTACAATATCCAAATTACATCCAAGATTTTTGGATGGTCGCCAACTCGCATGCCACTCTCGCGTTAGAGACCTTGCCAAAGTCTTGTCTTTTCGAAAAATCTATTTCTTAATCTCTCCTTAATGTTGCTAGTATAAAAAAACTGGCCAAGTGCGAGTCGGACTCTCAAACGGAGGGTTCCGTATAATATTAACTAACATTGTGCTATGAAAACTAAATACCAAAAAATACGTTTGTTGTATCGGCGCCCCCTTTAATTTTTATTATTATTTAGTTTTTATTATTTGTTGTTATAGCGGCGATAGAAATATATATTTTTTGAAAATTTCAGCTGTATACCTATTACCGATCATGAGATATAGCCCACTGACAGACTCCTCAACGGACGAACGGACGGACGGACGGACAGCGGAGTCTTAGTAATAGGGTCCTGTTTGACACCCTTCTGGTACGGAACCCTAAACAAACTAAAGTCCTACTTCCCCAACTTCACTGCTTCCCTTCTCCTAATTTCTAACATACATTTAAATTACAAATATAAACAAAAAAATTTACAAAATAAAAATAATAGGCAAGAATATCCCACCTTTTGGTGGGATATTCTTATATTTACATTTTCATGTAAAATGTTGCCAAAACGAAAACATTATGGCTCGCACTGACAAAAAGTTATCAGATCTCATGTAGAGCTAAGCTTATAACTCTACACGCCCTAACATCATAAAATCTACACCTTAGTGGCTTATATGTGGCTTGGTGGGATTTGAAATTATCTCAAAATGGCGGTGTCATGGGTTTTGAATTAAAAGTTTTGTTTTTTATCTCTAAAAAGTAATGAAATCTAGACAAAGTCGTGCCAAGTCTAAGGTTCCTTACTGCGATTTCTTTATTATTTTAGTTAATGTTGTGTGACTTGGCCATTGAAGGGTACACAAGGGTACAAAACCAGGTGCTCCATGACACCATTGCACCAATCTGTACTTGTACCCACTAACGTATAAAGAATGTTCAACGGCCAAGTCACACAACATTAACTATAATAATAAAGAAATCGCAGTAAGGAACCTTAGACTTGGCACGACTTTGTCTAGATTTCATTACTTTTTAGAGATAAACAAGCAGCTCCATCGAAACTTGGCTAGTTTTTTACAGAATGTTTTTGGTGGGATAAGTGTCTACGTCTTTTTCCTACCTGCGATGTGCAATCACTAGTAACGATATTTTGACCCTTAAGTTACGTATAATAAAGTGCATTTACAAGTGCAATGCAATAGCTGTAGGGCGTTGACCTTGCGGTGCGCACACGCAGCGTCCTTGTTAAGGCGTACAGTTACTTTTACCATTTGCTTATTATAAATATATTGACTGGCTTTTGTTTGCTGCTTTGTTTATTAATAAATATCCCTGGACATTCCTCACACACGGTCATCTGATCCCAAACTAAGCAGAGCTTGTACTATGGAAACCAGATAACTGATATAATACATATATATCGGCGGACAATCGCCGTTTGTATTGAAAACACCGTTATTTATATTAACCGTATCTATTTATGAAACGGGTACTGTAAATAATTAAATTAGAACACGCACACACGTAAAATATTTCAACAATATAGAAAATATAACAATTAAATATTAAAAAGCTTGTACTTAACTCAAGGTTGTTTACTCCTTCACGTCTGAGCACAGAATGAATTTGCAAGCTCGGCTCGCTATTGCTTTTATAGTTTTTATACGCATGGAATCTACCCTCCACGATCAACACTTTTATTTTGAATAAAATTGAACGACTTCCGGTTGATTTAAAATCATAGAGTGAGCTGTCAATTAAAATACTGAATAGTTTGTAATAATTAAATAATGATTATGAAATATGAAAAGGTAAATAAATATAGCCTGAAATAATTCAAGAAATCACAATCATTTGAACAATAAAATTATAATAAACATATTCTTGCCTATTTGAAATCTTTAGAATAGCATTAAATAAGGCAGTTTTAAATATTACTTATACCGACACGATGATCGGAATTGTTTGGCGCCGACACGGCCATTCTGTTCCAGCGCGCTCTCTGCGCTGTGATCCCTTCGTAATAAACAAACTCCTGAAACATAGTTTTACTAATTCGGAGCCTATGGATTCAAAAATAAGCTGTAATATTGTATGTCAATAAATGGATTATTATTATTATAATAAGCTCACCCGCCTTGGATCTAGCCGTAACGTTTGGCATCACCCAACTGGTATCTAGCCACAACGCTAGGCATCACCCGCCTTGGATCTTGCCTCAGACCAGGAAAGGATACGCATAGTGATCAGCTAGCGCTTAGGGTTGGATAGTTGGATATAGAAAATTATTTTTAAGATATGCGAGTTTACACCAATTCGACATTAGGCAAAACCCATTTTGGGTCTAACCAAAACACAACGAATAACGCAATCAACTAGGCATCACCCATTGGGATCTAGCCTCAAGACCAGGAAAAGGATACGCGTGGTGGCCAGCCAGCGTTTAGGGTGGGAAAGGTGGATAAGTTAGAAATCAGATATTTCATAAGGATTATCTGCTCGTCCATCCTTAACCTACTTACCGATCTTACAGTATTAAGATCTACTTTTTCATCATCATCAATATGAAAGAGCTTGATACACAGCAGAGTGCATTGCTTGTCAAATAATAATTCCATGGTCGTTTTCCCTGTAATTTGAATACAGAAGAATTATAATTGTAAATTTTAAATTGTAGAATGCCACGGTTTATCAAGTTTTACCACCAACAAGTTATCTTTTTATAATGCGTTGAACCAGACATTATTTTGGGATTTCGGCTAAAATAATCTGTATTGGCATAGCGAAATTCCTTGCCAAACATCCGGATCAGGTCTCCTTTTACTTGATCCCAAGTGGCAGCCCATATTTTTGCTCTGCCTTGTAGTTATAGGATTGCTTTAGTACACTGAAACTCACAAAGGTCGTGTTAACATTGACACACCAATCTCAAATATCATGGGAGCGTGTTTCTAGCACTGAATGCAGCTTGTTTAGTAATGGATGTAACTAAGCTTATCACTTGTTTTAAACAAAAGCTTGGTTTTGTCTGGGACACAGATTGAAGAGCGGGCTCGGGCCGAGAAGGCCTAGAATGAGATTACCTCAGCACTGGCGAGGTAGATCCCACCGCTGCTATCGGCGGACAATCGCCGTTTGTATTGAAAACACCGTTATTCATTTTAACCGTATCTATTTATGAAACGGTTACTGTAAATAATTAAATTAGAACACGCACACACGTAAAATATTTCAACAATATAGAAAATATAACAATTAAATATTAAAAAGCTTGTACTTAACTCAAGGTTGTTTACTCCTTCACGTCTGAGCACAGAATGAATTTGCAAGCTCGGCTCGCTATTGCTTTTATAGTTTTTATACGCATGGAATCTACCCTCCACGATCAACACTTTTATTTTGAATAAAATTGAACGACTTCCGGTTGATTTAAAATCATAGAGTGAGCTGTCAATTAAAATACTGAATAGTTTGTAATAATTAAATAATGATTATGAAATATGAAAAGGTAAATAAATATAGCCTGAAATAATTCAAGAAATCACAATCATTTGAACAATAAAATTATAATAAACATATTCTTGCCTATTTGAAATCTTTAGAATAGCATTAAATAAGGCAGTTTTAAATATTACTTATACCGACACGATGATCGGAATTGTTTGGCGCCGACATTTACTACTTTTTGTTTGTAAATACATACTTAATATACATAATTACACCCAGACTCAGGACATACAGATATTTTCATGCACACAAATGCATGTCCTGTGCGGTAATCGAAACCACGACCTGCTATAGCACTCGGGGATAATGTAGCTTCTTAACATTGAAAGATTTTTGATAATCGGATCAGTAGTTCCGGAGATTACCTCCTATTATCCAGACTAACAAACATACTACCAGCACCAAGTGAATTATTACTTATCTAAAACTACAAACATACTTAACTACATTTAAATACAGTACCTGGGTGACCGAGCTTTGCTAGTTTATTTAACCGTTTTCAAAAAAGGAGGAGGTTCTCAATTCGGTTGTATTTTTTTTTATGTTTGTTATCTCATAACTCCGTCATTTATTAACCGATTTCGAAAACTCTTTTTTTATTTGAAAGGGTACACTTCCCGTTTGGTCTCATTGTCATGAGATCAGGATTTGATTACTTCTTAGTGTACTTTGAAGTTGGTTTAAGTTTTTAGTAAAACAGTCCAATTATTTTTTGGTAAATCATAATAGATTTTGTCACAAAAGAAGGAACCTGAAAAAAGGGAAATACTCATCATTTGGGCTCGAACCGGGGTCTTCTGGTTTTGCGACTGCCCGATTTCCCACCAAAGCTATAAGATGGTGGCGAAATTTACCTTCCTATTCTAATTATATTGCAGCAGTTTTTCATTGCCTGAACACACGGATAAAACGACGTTTTCTGAAAATGAAACCTAGCTAGATCGTTATCGCCCCCGAAACCACTTGCATACAAAATTTCATGAAAATCTTTGGAGCCGTTTCCGAGATTCAGATTATATATATATAAGAATTGCTCGTTTAAGATAGATAGGTAGTAAATTACTCAGGATAAGCACACAAAATTGTCGTGGGTGGGAATCGAAACCAGAACCTGCGGCATGATCTTACAAACAACGCCAAATGTCCCTATTCGAAAACCACAATCCCGATTTCTTTAACCTTCTGACAATCTCTATAACTACAGTGCTGCCGCCGAGAGAACGTATTTGTGACACCAAATCACTGAAACCGCTAATCTGATTATGATGGGACTCATGAAAGAGAGGTAGAGCATAGCGTTTATTCGCTCAAAGAGCAGCTCGACTGTGGAAGTACCTCCACCTTACAGAATACCTCAGAAAATAACTTTATGTTGTGTTCCTGCGCGTGAGTAAGCGAGCCAGACCTCATTGGGGAGGGGAGAAGGGTTCGGTAACGCGTGGATGGTTCCTCACCATCTGCATATGATCTTTTTAATGTAGGTGGTCGGTACAAAGTAGGATTTGGCCTTAACCTAAGCACACCTAAAGCGCCGATCCCACAGAGAAGAGTTCTAGAGTTCTGCGTTCCGAGTTCTGCATTCCGCATTGACTGTAAGCTATGTGGGACCTTTGAAAGTAAAAAAGGTGTATGATGTGCGATCAGTAGCGAATATTGCAGAGTAACTCTAGAACTCTTGGTATAAGAGCTACCAACGTCGCGAAAAAAAGAACTTTAGCAAGGCTGGTTTTTTGATATTTTCTTGCGCATTAAAGCCTGATAGAGATGCGCCAAGTCGGAAATATAAAAAAATCAGCCTTGCTAAAGTTCTTTCTCGAAAACGTTGGTAGCTCTCGTACCATCTAGTCTGCTTGCTGTGTGCACAATAGTCAACACGGAATGCAGAACTCGGAACTCGGAACTCTAGAACTTTCTCTGTGGGATCGGCGCCTAAGCATACAGGGAGTCACGGGCGCAGCTAAAGGAGAAAAACAATAGCTTACGTATAAGGCGATCAAATGGCGATAGTATCCACCCACTTCCTTCCATTGTTTAAGTAGGATGGAAGAAATATAGTTAGGTTTCGGAGCCATAAGTGTATTTTAAAATAGTATGTTCGACAATTTGTTTTTATGTTTGTACTATATATCTTTATTTACAACAAATATGTACAAAATACAATCTATATATAGAAAATTTCCTCAAGCCTGCCGCTGCTTCCGATTAACGGCAGGGTTCCCAGAAGGCTGGCAGCGTTTCCTCTTTGGATAGCCAAGCTGACACTTTGGCGGAAAAAGCTCCCCGCCCGCTGGTCTCCGGAGGTTAATTTGTTTTTATTAAAAAAAAGACGTTGATACCATATTCCATAAATTAGTTTGCACAGTATCGCCACAAGAATTTTATGCAGTTATTTTTTGTTGATCAAAATGCACTTTTGGCTTTTTTTCATCATGAAAAGATGCATTCGATTTCATAAATTTGGGATCTGCCATTAAATCTAAATATTTGAGTTCAAACAAGAAATCACATAAATCAAACTGCGATGAAATTGATTACACTGAAAACGCGCCCATATCTGAAATACCATCTATCAAACAAAACTAACTACATGCAAATCAGTATAGTTACCCACACATACGTTATTACGAAGTGTGATTTATATCATCGAAATTTTTAACACCCACATACGCAGTCTACCAAGCTGCTAAAAATATAATATAATATATACTTTATAACAACATATTAAAACTTATTTTCATTTGTTACAGGTCACACTGGCATAATGAAACGATCAAGACACCGATGGCTTGGCCTCAGTTTGTTTTGTAAGTATCATCATCATCATCCACAGCTGGGCTCCTATCATCATCATACTGTAAATTTAATCGTGACTTCCGAGTTTTTTTTTTTCAGGAGAATAATCATTTCTTAAATAAAAATAAATGTGTTCTAAGTAATAATAAATGAGTTCTAAGTAATAATAAATGAGTTCTATGTAATAATAAATTAGTTCTAAGTAATAATAAATGATTGCTCAAAAACTGGTCCGAACTTAAAGTTACTGTTAATTCTATTGGCTCAATTTTTACTGGCCAAAGAAGCATGGATTATCGATGTCAAAATCAAAATCAAAATCAAAAATTCATTTATTCAGTTTAGGCCCTAGTAAGGCACTTATGAACGTTAAATTGGTACATACAGTTGAATTTACCATGTTGTAATGTTTAATTATGTTTACCCATTTGTTTTATCTACAGTTTAAATGATGATGCTCGAGAGCTACATGATATGCTTTGCTTTGATGTGGAATGATAGTATCATCTTGGCAGTTAGCGTCGGTTGTAAATTAAGGTCCATCAACCCCTATGTAACATATCGACATCGTAGAAAAAAAGCTAATCATCTTGTTTTAGAATAACCTTGAATTTAGATTTGGAGTTCTACAAGGAAGCACACTAGGGCCATTCTTATTCATCATATATATACGTGCTTATCGGCGGACAATTGCCGTTTGTATTGAAAACAACGTTATTCATATTAACCGTATCTATTTATGAAACGGGTACTGTAAATAATTAAATAAGAACACGTACACACATAAAATATTTCAACAATATAGCAAATATAACAATTAAATATTAAAAAGCTTGTACTTAACTCAAGGTTGTTACTCCTTCACGTCTGAGCACAGAATGAATTTGCAAGCCCTTTTTTTTTTTTTTTTTTTTAAATGGACATGAAGGTACTTGCCCAAAATTTAGCTTAAGTACCCTTACGCGGACTGATTTGCAAGCCCGGCTCGCTATTGCTTTTATAGTTTTTATACGCCTGGAATATCTACCCTCAACGATCAACACTTATTTTGATTAAAATGAACGACTTCCGGTTGATTTAAAATCATAGAGTGAGCTGTCAATTAAAATACTGAATTGTTTGTAGAAATTAAATAATTATTACAAAATATGAAAAGGTAAATGAATATAGCCTGAAATAATTCAAGAAATCACAATCATTTGAACAATAATAATAAACATATTCTTGCCTATTTGAAATCTTTAGAATAGCATTAAATAAGTCAGTTTTAAATATTACTTATACCGACACGAAGATCGGAATTGTTTGGCGCCGATATGCTTTAGCTACAATTCTTAGATCAAATATCTAATGGAAGCCTAATAATATATTTTGGCAACAAAGCTGTATATACGAGCCAGACTTCTAGTATCTAGCATCCCGTAGCACGAAGCTAAATTCGTTTTAAAAATAAATACAAGCTATGAAGATGAAATAAATGATAGAGACTCAGGGTCGATTATACAAATGATACTGGTGCTAAAAAAAATATAAAAAAAATACTTTATTTTTTTTTAATAATAAAAATAAAAAAAATTAAATTTTGAAAATCATGTAATAAGCTAAAGTGTAGACATAATACTCAACGGGAGTACGAAGGAGTAAAGGGGTGGGACGATGGCGGCTTGCGCCTAGCTCTAGTCTGTGCACGTGCCTAGTAACCATACTTTGCGGTAATTTTATTTCAAATTGAATAAGGTATTTCTCAACATATTTACAGTATTTAATGGAATTAAGTCCATTTTTGGGGATTATATATTTTGTACTACCGCTCCTAGGTCGCTTGTCGCTGACCAAAACAACACCCAGTATATGAGATGGATTGTATCATATGAGTAAAAAGGGAGTTTCGAGCTGAAGAAGGACAGAATTAAAGAAGTGTATATTACGCCGACCACAATCAAATGGGAATAGGACAGGGAGATGTCGATTGTGAACCTCTTCAATATGAACATGAAAATGATTGATTTAACCTATCAGGCCTTTGTTTATAGTTAGCAAAGCTATAAATAGCTTAACGATCTATATATTTTCCGTTACTCAATATTCATTTTATGCAGTGTTCAAATCATTGCGAAACATTCAAGATGATTCTCGTGAAAAGTCAAGGATTATTATAATGTCGTAGCATTTAAAGTTGTTTATTCAAAAATGTTAAATTCTAGTGTTTTATGACTAATACTAATATCCTCATGGGATGGCGTAAGGTTTAAATTTTTTGGGCGGAACCCGAAATTTTTCTAAATAAAAGTCTCCTACAGCCAGAGTTACTCCATAAAACATCAGCTATTTGCCAGTGAAAGTTTCGTTAAAATCAGTCTAGCTGTTTCGGAGATTAGCCGAAACAAAAAAATCAGACAGACAGTAGAGTTAGTAAGCTGAAGTGGAAATGGGTAGGTCACATCACTAGGTTCTTACCTATAACCAATGGGGAAGGAAGGTTTTCGAGTGGCAACCACGTACTGGAAAGTGCCGACCGGGACGACCTCCCACCAGGTGGACGATGACCTGTTCAGAGTCGCTGGGGACCGCTGGATGCAAAACCGTTTGATGTGGAAGTCAATGAGGGAGGCCTATGTTGAGCAGTGGACATCCTTAGGCTGATATGATGATGATTAGTAAAATAGCACTTTATGAGTAAGGCCGAAAATCTTTTGCAAATACATGAATAGATAAGTACTTGCCATCAGATGGACCTTTCCGCGGCTTGACAGTCTTCAGAAAAAATACAGACACTCATACAGACGGTCTTTAACATCAGCCCGTATTTTCAACAGACTGTCTCAATGGAGTTTCGACCACAGATCAAAAAAAGCTGCAAAAAAGTATGATAAATGGTCTTCCTGACCTTCCATGCACTTTCAATAAAACCACCGCAAAACTTGAAGCCAAGGCCTTCTCAGAACTAATTCGTCAACAAATAAGGAAAACCGCGTAAATGTATTTGAATACATGGTAACACGATGGATTTTGAAACCAGCGTTACTCCATCTTTATGAGAAGTGATGAAATTCTTAAAGCTAATTAACTGTAGCGACATCTATCAGCCATCTATCAGTAACACTGAGATAGTCCACACACGGAAAGATAGATGGCGCGGCGCCACATTATCCTGCATCGCGCTTACGAAGTATTCTCGAGAATCTGCATGTCCGATATGTAAAGTTGGACCGCGATCCCCAGACACGATGACCCAGCCTGGGGAAAGATCTTCCCTTTTAAATGGAGGTGTCATCCACCTTGCACCTCCATAGAACAATTGGCCCTCAAGTGATTCTACTGGAACATATACCGGTAGATTTTTATGAGATGTAGCGCGTAGCGTTTATTCGCCAACGAGCAGATCGACTGAGGAAGTACCTCCTGAGGACTCTACCTTACAGAATATCCCAGACAAATAACTTTATGTTGTATTCCTCTGAGTGGGAGTAAGGTCGCCAGAGCTTATTGGAGAGGGGAGAAGGGTCGGTCATGCGTAAGGGATGCCCCATGTGTGACAACAGTAATCGCTTACCATCAGGCGGGCCGTACTCTTATTTATCGACTTTAAAATTTGAGGGTAGTAAAGACACGGCCAGGTGAGTATTAAGAACCTACCTTACCACGTTTATTATCCTCACTGTTTTTCTTCACCGAAAGCAATGTAAGAGTCTCGAACCCTCACCCCTTCATTCGCAACTCCACCCATCTCGCCCCAAGACCAACCAACCAGTACAGCACCTAACGAAAATCTCCATATCATTCCAGGTATAGTGTTAGTTCTCCTGTCAACTGAACTGCCCACCACATCAGCAGCGAGAGCCACTTCGTTGATCTTCTCGAAGTCTACCAGTACTACTACTACTGCACCTGAAGAGGCAGAAGTTGAAGATGGACCTCAGGTAATTTTTTTTTCTTAAATTGTCTTGGATTGATATTATGTTTTTTTATGATTTTAGATGAGAGTAACATTTTTAATACAGGGTTTTTTGAAGAAATTAGATTATTGGCTAATAACTGACTGATAGAAGCAAATGCAGCTCGAACCGCTGAATCCAGCAATTGAAATTTTTAGGTTCTTTAACGGGGTGCCTATCCACTATGGAAGGGTTTTCAAAACTAAGGGTTTTCTAAACCTTTAGGGGAAAGGGGTAAAACGGAACGCTAGTGGTGCCGATTCTGTTGTAAATCGCACTTAACTAATTTTAGTCAAATCACATCTCTGTCTTACAAACATGATTGAAAAAGGATAGAACATATTTAAAGCTGTCAAATTTGTATTTGCCGTCTTCATTTGCGGGTATTTATTTAGACGTAACCGCGATAGATGGCGACTAAAATATTGAAAACAAGCATTGAACTAATTTGTTAGGACTAAATTTCTCACATCGTTTTCTTATATTCTTTGTTAGAAAGAGACATAGTGAGACTAAATTAGTTTAGTTGTAAACAACAGAATCAGCACCAGTGTCATTATATGAAGGGATCTTAGAACTTATACAGGTGACATCTGAGTAAATCCAAACAATTTACAACAATCGTAAAGACTCCATAAAGCCTCAATTAAAAATATCGTCAACATTTTTTACTTTTTTTTTTTTTTTTTTTTATACCACTAAGGTGGCAAACAAGCATACGGCCCGCCTGATGACTTTCTATGAATCTACGGAGGAATTAACAAAACCTCGTAAAAGGATGGTATTCATTAAGTAATTTTAAACGTAGTTAATTTCGATATTCATTAGGACTACAACTCTGAATACATAAATCGAATTTAAATAATAAAAAATGACATCTGACTGATATCATTTCACAAAAATCAATCAAAAATTCAAATCTATTTTAACGAACTAAAGTGGAATTAATCACAGAAGGATACCCGTAACTCTGACATGTCATATGATGCTAATTAACTAATTAATATGTATATGATATGCTAGCTTTTTCCTGCGACTCCGCTTATGAGGAAGTTCGAAATATCTGCTGTGTTATTGCACACATTTCTTTAGTTACAGCGCACTGAAACACAGCTTACAATCTTACAAGAGGGTTTCTTTTTAACTCCTGTATTTGTGAAAATTAATCATATTTCTGTTACGTATACGAGTCTATAGTGTAACAGGGAGACCCCTACCACTGAGATTAACTTTAGTAACAAACGCGATCATAAATAACGTCACAGCTTATCCTAGCATCTTTTACAAAACACCAGTGACCTTCTGCGGTAGGTCCTGCCTCCAAAGCATACAGTCTGGTACTCATTTGCGAGTAGCACTTGGCTGACGTCCAATTATCCAGAATGGTACCAGAGCTGTTATACTCGCTTAGCAAAACGTGTTAGCGGATTCAATCCCCGCTGAGGACGTGGAGACGTCAGAGAATCCAGCTCCCATTTATACTGAATGGTAGCGGAGCTAAAACACGCTCAAATCTCAATGTACTCACCCTTTTTAGCAGCAGGGTTGCCGGATGGAATAATCTAGTGGGTTATCTACTTGCTATCTGGGAAACTTTCGAAGGTGCGGCAAGCCGCTATAAGGGTTCCTCACCTCACTGACCTCGTGTCTGACCACCAAGACCGGTGCCATCAGACACTAATATCTCTCTGACAGTGTAGTGTAGTGTTTTTATTATAGATGTGGTTGCGCTTGACCACAATCCCGCCTGATGGTAAGCGAAGTTGTAGTCTAGGGTGGACCGCGCGTGCGTACACAAATAACAAAATAAAATATAAAATGTAAACAATTCAGGCGGCCTTATAGCTGAAGCGATTTCTTCCAGGCAACCTAGGGCGATAGGATAGATTTAAGTATGTGTCTGGAAACACGGACAGACAGATATACATTTCGTTACATAATATATTGATCAGTGACCAAGGAAATGAAAAGTAAACTGCCTTGACTGGAGTGGCAATACGTCAGTGGTCGAGATAAAAAAGTTGTTTTTTTTTGTATCCGTATCGTAAAGTTTCTGTATCTTAGCTATGACATTAAAAACTAACCAAGACTGAAGAGGCACCGATGTCTTATGTCATATCTTAGTGCTAATAGATACCTTGGTTTTTTTTTAATACTTTTACTAACTGTCTCGCGCGGTTTCACCCGCGTTCCCGGGATAAAAAGCCTATAATACTCGGGGATAATGTAGCTTCCAATTAGTGAAAGAATTTTTCGAATCCGACTGGTAGTTCCAGAGATTAGCCCGTTAAAACAAACAAACAAAAAAACGCTTCCGCTTTATTATATGAGTATAGATATATACTCTTATATAGCTTATATTATCTGAAGGTAAGTGGTTAACAAAGCCTCATCAAGAGTTCGCGCCTTGCCCTGCAAAGTCTAAAGTTAAACCAGTCTATAGCGACATCTATCGGTTAAAATTAGTTTACATTCCAAATAGATAGATGGCGCCACATAATCCTACATCGCGCTATCAAAGTTTCCTAAGCATTCAACATCTGACGGGCCAGTTGGCGCAGTTGGTTAAGGTTCACCTTACGCGCCGCAAGTCGTGGGTTCGATTCCCACACAGGACATGCATTTGTGTGCATGAACATGTCTGTATGTCCTGAGTCTGGGTGTAATTATGTGTATTAAGTATGTATTTACAAACAAAAAGTCGTATATGTGTTATATCAGTTATCTGGTTTCCATAGTACAAGCTCTGCTTAGTTTGGGATCAGATGACCGTGTGTAAGGAATGTCCCAGGATATTTATATTTATATTATCTATATAACTGTCTGACATCTAAGTTGGACCACGGTCTCCTATCAATGGAACTCCATGACATGTAGCCTCCTGTCTACCACCTTGCTCCTCTATAACTGTTTTTTTTAATATTTCAGACAGAAACCACGGCGGAAGGCGCCGAGCAGAAACCAACGAAGAATCTCACCGGGATACCACAGATCGACTATGTACACGATCCCAACCTGCCCCGGGAGTTGAACGGGTACAATCTATCGACGTACCCATTCTTCGAGAGTGTACCACCGCCGGAGACCATTGACTTCAAGTGTGACGGTCTACATGACGGGTTCTATGCTTCCATTCCTCACAATTGCCAGGTAAATACAGTTTTCAAGTCAAAGTCAAAGCCATTTATTCAATTTAGGCCCTAGTAGGGCACTTATGAAGGTCAAAGTTACTGAAGTTACCATCAGTTCGTAGGTCGGCCTTCAACTGAGACGAACATTTCCTTTCTTTCCTTTTTTTCCTTTCTTTCTTTTCTTTCCTTTCTTTCCTTTTTTATTCCTTTCTTTCCTTTTTTCCTTTCTTTCATTTCTTTCCTTTCTTTCCTTTCTTTCCTTTCTTTCCTTTCTTTCCTTTCTTTCCTTTCTTTCCTTTCTTTCCTTTCTTTCCTTTCTTCCTTTCTTCCTTTCTTCCTTTCTTCCTTTCTTCCTTTTTTCCTTTCTTTCCTTTCTTTCCTTCCTTTCTCTTTCCTCACTTTCGTTTCGTTTTATTAGAATTTGAATTACTTATGTGCAGCTGACTCTGAAGAACTTTGAATTATGATGCCATATTTTAATCTCGAGTACTAATATCCTTTTGTATTTTTGTGATACCAGGTCTACCACCACTGTCTCTACGGCACGCGGTACGACTTCCTCTGCGCCAACTACACAGCCTTCGACCAAAAGACGTTCATTTGCCATTTCGCCTCTGAAGTGGACTGTAAGAACTCTCCTAATTATTATAGCAGGTTGGTATTATTTTGGTCAAACTTTATGCCAGGTTTACTGCAGTCAGAGTGGGAAATATGATGTGTCACGGTGAACGTAGTTGAGCCTGGGTTGCCCACGGTTGAAACAACATTAAACAATGTATTTAATACAAGAAACTTCGAAAAATAAAAAAAATACGTTTTTTGTCCTTGCTAAATCCAGAAGCGCTGATCTAACGAAAATTAATATTTTTTTAAATAAAATTAATTAGAAGCTTTTATTTAACTTGCAATGTATGTTTGTTCGGGTAGAATCCTGCAAGTCGAACTTCACCCACTTCCAGTGGTCGGATTGACTTGATATTTGGTATACATTAGTATATTGGATGACAATGTAAGTACAGTCAACAAAAAGTACAGTCCCTCAAAAAAAAAGCTTGTATAAAAAATTTAATTTTTAACAAAGATTTTATTTTATATTAAAATTCACAGTCATTCCTATAAAAGGCAACTTCATAGGTAACGACCTATTATTTTTTTGCGCCTACTATTTATGTCATAGCAAAGTTAAGTTACAGAACAACAAAATTGATTTGCTTATTATTGTCTGTACGGAACCCTCCGTGCGCGAGTCCCACTCGACTAGCTGTTTTATAAGGCCAGGTCTAATTTCAAATTCAAAATATGGGTTTCTTTGAGAGCCGAGTATGACTTAACGCAATGAAAATACCTAACACAAAAAATACTGTGGACAGAAGAGGGGTTTGAGAAAAATGTTAACCGAATAGAATATTAAAAAGTGCTTCGATATTCCCAATAAAAAAATCGAAAGTTACGTCTAAAAAAATCTTTCGCGTATTTTCGGCGATGACAACAATTTTATTTTTAAGAATATATAAGATACATAATTATACTAGAATGTTAACCGGACACTTATTCAATTTAATGTGTATATTCTGTATAATCTAAAGAAAACCCGTAAATAACAGTCCATTTCATAGAGTCGACACATTTATGATTTACCATTTCCAACCCTATTCCAGTGAAGAACGAGTGCTGTCAAAATCGTAGTCAGTCCGCGCCTTAATCAACACTATTATTTCCAGAAACGATGCCCTCTACAAAGCCACAACAGCGGCGACCCCTCCGCCGACGCCGAGCACCACAACCACCACGACGACCACCGCGCGCCCCCAGCGCCCCCCGCGCCGGCGCCCCTACCACCGATACGATTACTACGACGATGACTATTACTATCGAGACGACTATGACTATGAGGAGAGGTAAATATATTATTATTTTGTCACATAGCCATCTGATAAGCCGAGCTTGTACTACAGAAATCAGATAACTGATATACTTCATCATCCTATAATGTCCCACTGTTGAGCACAGGCCTTATTTCACAAATGAGGGTGAAAGGGAATGGGCAGATACTCCAACACGCGTGCCCACTGCGGATCTGTGGAGGTCGGCTAGTGGTCAACCTACTGTTGGAGTTGTCAACCCGCCTAGTAGGCCTCCAACTAGCTTAACGACAATTAAGTGATAACCGGAACCAACGGCTTTTTGTACCTTCCGAATCACGGAGAACGCTCGAGTTGAAAGCTGAAGGATGTTTTTCCAGTATAGAAAGTCCTACATCCTATATATCCTATATGTTATTCTATGTTATGATTTAACAACGTAAAATTTGTTTTAAATCCCGTCAGCCGTTATGGAGCCGAGTAAGAATAAACACACGCAGATACACACACCCTATAAACACACACACGCATTCATAATTCCTAGTTTAGGAGCCAGCGCTCATAAGTTTTTATGTCCATGTATTTTGATAAATAAAGATATTATTATTATTATAATATTAGTAAGATTACACCCAGACTCACAAGCAAACGTCTTCATGCACACAAACGTTAGTCCTGTATGGGATCAAATGTACGACCAATGGTGTGAGAGGTCAAGTAAAGCTGCCACATTCAATACATTAATACGTTACGCTTACTACACAAGCTTATTCACAGTCACTAGACTGTGAATAAGCGCTCGGCGTGACGTCTCACTGCATTCGCATAATAGTCTCAATTGCCTGTCTTGTCCCTTCCTTTCCCATTTTCTTGTCCCTAGACAAGAATAGGAGTAGAAAATATCAAGGGTAGAAAAAGTAATCAAATATTTATTTATTTACAGAAGACCTCGACCAAGGCCACAAGGTAGGCCCGGCAAGAAACGGAGGCCAGCCGCTGATGATTATGAAGATGATAGGTAGGCCTATTTGATACCACTTTAAAGAGAAAAAAATTGAATTCGATTAAAAAACAATCAATAGATAAAAAACATCATAATTATTTCAGATATGAACGTCGTCAAAGACCAAGAGATGAGCAACCTGAAGAAGAATATGAAGAAAGAAGATCCTACGACAGGAGGCCAGCAAAAAGGCCTCAATACCCTGAGAGACGTCCTTACGATGAAGATGAGAGGAGACCTGACTTCAGAGCTGGAGGCAGACGACCAGTCAGGCCTCGAGATGATGAAGAGGATAGATTTAGAAACGACGATGAAGATAGGCCTAGGGCAGGGCAGAGGGATAATAAAAGAGACGAATTAAGGCCCAGGGAAAAGAGGCCAAGAGATGAAGTTAGGCCTAGGGATGAAATTAGACCCAGAGATGAAGTAAGGCCGAGAGATGAAATTAGACCCAGAGAAGAAGTAAGGCCGAGAGATGAAATAAGCCCGAGAGATGAAATTAGACCACGTGATGAAATTAGGTCCAGAGATGAAATTAGACCTCGGGATGATGTTAGATCAAGGGATGATATTAGGCCTAGAGATGATATTAGGTCGAGGGATGATGTTAGGCCCAGAGATGAAATCAGGCCTAGAGATGAAGGTAGAGTAAGAGACGAAATCAAACCCAAAGATGAACTTACAGCCATAGACGAAGATAGACCCAGAGGTGAAGGGCGAATAAGAGACGATATTAGACCTAGAGATGACATCAGACCTAGAGATGAACTGAGACCAGAAAGGAGGCCATCAAGGGATGAAATTTTAGACAAACCACCTAGACTTCAACAAAATGAAGGCCGAAGGTATAGAGGAGATGTAAGGCCGTTCAGAGGAAGAGAAGAAAGCCCATACTTGAAACCTGAAAGAAACTACAATAATGATGATAATACCCAGGAAGAGAAAAGAGAAATACCAACCGCACCCGAAGGTCAAGCTTTAGTCAAACCAACCGGTCACGGATTGTTCAGCCAGCCGAGAGCTCCACCGAAGATTAAAAGACCAGTTCCGGTAAGTGCCAAGGACAAGTATGAATATGTAACAGTTACTACTACTAAAGTGCCACCTAAAGTTGACGATGATGAATATTACGATTATGATGATGAAGACACGAGTAGACCATCGTCTTCTGGAAAGACCAGTACGATACAGCAAAGACCAAAGCTAGAGATAGTAGAAAAAGAGAAATTTAAGCCATCACGACCGCATTTCACAGGTCCTGCTCAAGTTAAACCTAGGAAAACTAAAAGACCGATCGATTACGAAGAGGAATATTATGATGAACCTGTAACTAAATCACAAAAATATACCTACAGTCAAAGAAATAGAGATGAACGTACTAAACCTAAAGTAAACGACGATTATTTTTACGATGACAAAGAAGACGTAGTAAGTAAAGTAAAGGAAGTAAGACCAAATGTTAAAATTGTTAAGCGTCCTTTTTTACCGTCTAGGGGTGGCAGTCCGTACCTGCCGCGAGGTTTGCAACCTGTTGCCGGCAGAGACGTTACAGCTCCTATAAACACCACCCCTAAAACTACTACCACTTCCACCACTACTACTACCACTACTAGACCTCCTACTACGACTACTACTAGACCTACTACGACTACTACTTTGACTACTACAACTAGACCTCCCACGACAACTACTTTTACTACTACTAGAGCACCTACAACTACTACCAGACCAACAACAACATTCACAACTGAACAAACAACTGCAGAATTAAAAGCAGCAGAAGAAGAATACGACGACGAATATTATGATGAAGAAGACATAGATTATGACAAGAAAGATAAAGAGACTACAACAGCCGCAAAAGAATTATCAACTAAACAAGAAACTACAACAAAACAAGAAACTACTACAAGAGAAGAGATAACGACACGACAAGAAACGACTACACCAGAATTAACAACACCAGAACAGCAAGCAAAATCTCTTGCGTCAAAAGTTTTGAAGGTTTATAACGATAATTATGAAGCTATTCGTGACAAATTAGAGTCTACTTTATCACCTGGAGATTACATTAAACCTTACTTAGCTACTTCTGCACCAGTTCTAGCAATAACAAACGAACCTTACAGAGCAGAATTAAAAACCAATTACAAATCAAAACTAGAACCTCATCCTGATATTTCTAAACCTTACACAGCGACGGGTAAACCGTATATCCCTGAAAATATATCTATCAAACAAAATCTAGCAGATTCTATTGAGAATGATTATGATGTAAGATTAAATGAAGCGTTGACACCTAATTTCCCACTGAGCAGAGTACCCAGCGGTTTTGTGGTTCAACCAGACAGAGACTACACGTTTGCTAGATTTAGAAATAATTACCAACCGGAGCCACAATATGCGGCTTCGGAATTAAGGAATTATCAAATAAGGAAACGCCCACAAGTCTCAGGAGTTAGTATAAGGACTCCATCATCATATTACCTTCAACCTCAAAGGTTGACATATAACAATGATGATGGGGTACCCAGGTATCCAAGACAATTGCTGTATAGACAAGTCACCGGTGATTTCTTCTAAAAATGTGATTTATGTGAAGATATGAAAACCTGTGGGATTGTAGTGATTAAGGTTGATGCAAAATTTTGAAACTATGAGCGATATAAGCTGTGCTTAATAAGACAAAAACTGATTAATTAAGATTAAAAAAGGAGCGTCAGAAATATACAATTTATAATATTGGCTAATAAAAAGATGGAGTTGAGAAATAAGCATCTATTTATATAATATTCATCTTCTTCTACTTAGCGGTATCTTGGTGCATTTATATCTTGTATCAGTTCAGGTCCAAACTAGTATTTTGGACCTTTTGTTTAAATCGAGCATTTAATATTACGTCATCTTTCATTTTCATTTTTCTTTTTTTCATATTCATTATCACTACCAACTTATTGTAGGTTAGAAATGAGCAAAAATGCTTTCATATCTAACTTTACGAAGTCGGTTTTTGACGTTTCTGTAAAAAAAAGTAATCTATAGTCTTTTTCGTTCTACTTAGCTCGACTCCGCACCACTTCGATCAACTCACATCTTCGCTCCCCGCTCCGGACCGCTCATCACCTTGATTGATTAGCACCTTTATGAATTTTTTAATGTTACCTAAAATTTATAGTTCGACATTTCAAAAAAAAAATTTAAACCAAAATATTTGTGAGTCTTTTCTGTCGTCAAATTATATATCCTACAGGTTTTCGTAAAAATTAGGAGTTTTTAGTCATAAATTTTTATTGTAAAAAACCTTTGATCAATATTCGAATTTAAAAGTTTCATCACTGCCAATTTATTTATAGAAAATACTTTTTTATAATAAAAATAAAATACTCTTAGTTACCTTTATGTAGTAAGAAAAGGTTCTTCAAATGTTCCAGTTTTGTACAGTCAGACTAAATTATGTTTTCCTCTAAAATTTTACGATAAAACATAATTTTCTTCCACTGTACTCAAGCACTGATGAAATGTAAATTTTATAAATATATTAATAATATTTTTATAATTATTTGTAAACATAATGATAAGAGAAATTTTCTTTAAAAAAATAAAAGAAAATCATGATTTTTATGGTTATTATTTTCCTGTTAATACTGAAAAGAAATGCATACACCCACTGATATTACTTGACTTTTTGAAGCTCTGATGATTTTGGTCCTAAAAATATTTTTCAAATTAGGTCTTACTTTTTGGATCACTAGCATAAATAAAATGACATAAATTACGATTTCATTTATGTAATTGATTATTATTTTATGACCTTATGTTTCTTATAAATTAAATTACAATAACTTACATTTTTTAATTATTCTTTAATAATGTTACTACATTGAATAACAAATTATTGGGCTTTGAACAAAAAATATTTAAATGTATATTTTTGATAAATAAATTGCTTAAAAGAAGGCACTCTGAAAAACTAGTAACTCAAATTTGTATTTTCAAGTCGCCGTCTTCAAGATTTGTAGTCGATCATTCGCCCACTTAGTATTTCGGCCCATATTCAGATTTTTTTAATTTGTATTCGACCGTTGTAATACACAGAGATTGGCATTCATTTATGTTGGATACTGCAAATACCAGCATGTTTTTTTTTTATAAAATTGTATTTATTTAAAAAAAAATACATGTTAACGTTTTCATATTATATATCACATTGACTCACATACATTGAATTACATATCGAAATTTATTAACCCGCTTTGATTCACTAAATTCCTTAGGGCAATCTCCTTTGCTAACTTATTTTGTTATATTTTAAATTCAAATTCCAAACTTCATTTTCTAATAATAATAATGGAACACAAACTACTTATTACTTTTCATGAATTTACTATGACTTGTTATCTAAGGAAATCGTATTCACCTTTCATAAAACTAAATGACTTATTTTGGTCTTTTTATGGACACAATATTTTACACCGTTTTGAAAATTAACATTTAATTTAATATCACAAACTTGAATTTTCAAATTGACTTCTTATCGTTCTATACTTAAGACTCCAGGATTTAGTTGAGAATGGCTCATTTGAAGCCGTCTTTGGTTCACTTAATTTATCAACGTTGCTCTTTTCGGTTTGGACAACGCCATTATGATCCTCTTTAATTGCCGGTGGCTCTTCGGCTTTGTGGAAGAAACAATTTATGGGGAACTGGATGAAGTAAAAGACGAAGGTGGAAGTCCAGATGAGGATTTGGTAGAGGCAGACCTGCCACCAGGTCATGATGCCGAAGACACCGTAGAGCCAGCGCTTTGCGAAGAAATAGATGGAGTAGTATCTGAAATGACACGAGTTATATTAGCTAAAGTAATGAGAACTCAAATAAGATTAAGAACTAAAATACCAGTTTCTAACAGATATAATTATTCACCAATGCGATTTAAAATTACTTCCTTCATACAAAAAAGTGTACTTAACATTGTTTTAATCAGTTTTAAAACAAAATAATATGGCCTAAATGAACATAAGGAGATTGTTTTATTATTAATCCTAAAGAAAACTTTCTTAATAAATCTTGAAATGTTTCTGGTAGAGTAAAATCATTTCTAAATACTCACACAATAGCATACAAAATTCCAACAGCCCCATTCAAGATCAACTCTAGTTTCCTATTGGTTGGATGTCTCCTAGCCTGAATGATAGTCTCCACCAGAATGACCACAGTAATGTTAGTGTGGACGCAGTGGTTGAACCACCACGGGACTATCTCGTCGTAGATCTTCGGGAAGACCAGCTCACGGTCTATCCAGAACAGAGTCCAGAACATTGATGATATGAACTGTAAAGAGGAAAATTGTATACAATGAGAGACGATGTTGGCTCTTTGAAAAAGAATAGAAGAGAAAAGAAAAGAAAAGAAAAGAAAAGAAAAGAAAAGAAAAGAAAAGAAAAGAAAAGAAAAGGAAAGGAAAGAAAAGAAAAGAAAAGAAAAGAAAAGAAAAGAAAAGAAAAGAAAAGAAAAGAAAAGAAAAGAAAGAAACCATAGGAAACCATAGCACGGTGGAAAGGCATTTTGGTGTAACGGCTTAGCTGACTCAAGTTCTAGAAACTCTATCGCCAGCATCTACTGATGCTGTCGAATCCCTTGTAAGCCAGTTCCTTCGCTTTGTGTCCTTAATTTCGGCCAAATCATTACTTACCATGGTAAGATTATGATCAAACAAAAGCCTACTTACAGTCAGAAACTTTTGTTTATACCATTAAGTTAGCAAATAAGCATACGGCCCGTCTGATGGTAAGCAGTTAACGTACCCTATAGACGCTTGCAATACCAGAGGTATCAGATTGTTGCAGACCCTGCAAAAATCTCTTCAGTTTTAAGAAGAACCCCATGTTATACTTGGGAAAACTACGGCAGGTAGGTCATTCCACACCCCAAGTGTCCGCGGTAAGAAGTTCCTTTGAAACCAAACTGTGCGAGACCTTTTTGGTTCCAATGTGTGATGGTCAAGATGTTGCTTACCAGAGTAAATGGAACCACTAATCCGCAGAACAGCACGTCCCTGTAGTACCGCAGCTTCTTGCCGAGTGGCGTTTCATGTCTGTCGAGCCACTCCAGCGCATCATGGCAGACAGAGAGAGTCAGGAACACCGTTTGGAAGAGCTGGAAAGAGATGAGGATTGACTTAGTTATAGGTAATAAAAATATCGAGGATAATCCCTTTAGAGTAGTACCGAGCAATCCAATTCCGCAACTAGTAAGTGCTTTTGCACTAATTAATAACAGTACCGACCAATCACTGCATCTAAATGTTTAGTGTATCCTTGACTTAGCCAATCCGAGCGCATTTTCAGTGGTGGGAATTAATAATAAATATCCTGGGACATTCCTAACACACGGTCATCTGATCCCAAACTAAGCAGAGCTTGTACTATGGAAACCAGATAAGTGATATAATACATATGTCGGAGTCAGCGACAGCCAAGCGATACAAACACCACGATTAGGGTTCAGTAGTATCGGGATTCGGTGGGCGCAGTGCAGGCAATAAAACAACGTTATACCATCGCTTCGTAAAAGTCCCGTATGAGGAGAAGAAGCGACGCAACAAACTCCTCACGGGCCCAATGTGTTTATTAGGTTATTGTTACGACATAATATTACAATTAAATAATCACTTCACTTCACTTTACTTCACTTTACACATGTACACTCTTAAATAATTACAGGCTACAGAACCGGGTGTAACAATGATTGCACTGAGATGTGTACAGCTCGAGCGCTTGTGATAAACTAACTATCCCAAAAGCAATACGCATCCCATTGAATTATTACGCTTAGAAGCGAAGTGTCGAACAAAAATCCTCGCGACTCGTAGGCCACTTGACAACCAATGTGTGCGTGAGTACCATATAATTACACTCGCTGACACGCACACAAGCGCACGAGTAATGTTGCAAGATAAACGAAATTTTTCGGTAAAATTAACCTTCCGATACTAGTGAATGAAATTGGAAGTAAGTATTCATAAAATTATTTAAATAGTTTAAAATGTTCTGCGTCTTAGATAATTTATCATAGACACAGGCCTGTTATTTATTTATTACTAGTTTAATGGTTATGTTTCATAGTACTTATGTCGGGTATTTTAACATAGTAAACCAAGACAATGTGCAAAGCTATGAACAATCGTACAATTTGTACAAGTAGGTATTGTTGGTAATCATAGGTTTCATATATGATAGGTTGTATGAAAAAGAAGATTAAGAAGTATGTAGGTATTTAATTATCATTATCGTATAAAAGACGAATAGCTATACATTCTTATAATATCTAACTGAATCTATACTACTAATATAATATTAATATTTATAATACAATAAACCGAAAGAGTTTTTTGTTTGTTTGTTTAAACGGGTCAATCTCTGTAAAAAAAACTACCTGTAAAACGACTACTATGTAAAACTACCAGTCTGATTCGAAATTATTTAACTAATATGAAGCTACATTATCCCGAGTATTATAGGCTACTTATCCCACGAACGCGGGTGAAACCGCGGGGGACAGCTAGTCAGTTATAATAGCTATAAGTAAAAGAAACAACTTATCGGACTCAATTACTTACTCTACTTCCTACTCTAACAAAATCAGTATCAATTACGTAAAACAACACAAATTCGCACACAAACAGCTGGCAACACTTTGCTCGAAATCTGAGTGAAGTATTTTTATTTTTGAATTTTGTTATTTTAGATGAATTACGCAATAAAATTAGTGGCTTATTAGTGGAATATTACAACAGAATTCCAATCTTTCTTCCCTGATGAATTATGACACAATTTTACAGCACAAACCGTCATATTTATTATTTTTCTGAGAGCTCCATTCACTAAAACGCCAGTCAGTACACTGACAGCGCGGCGGTCATTTGGAGCCATCATGGCTCCAATTGATTGGATTATGTTTCGCGCGTGTACTTTGTTTCTATGTGTAATAATTCAATGACGCATCCCCTTATAAACTCTGTTATTCACGTTATAGTCAAATCAATGTTCTTAATATTACGCATACCCTCATTAAGTCTGTTATTTACGTCAAAGTCAAATCAGTGTTGCTACTATTTTACCCAACCCTTGTACCACGATAATATCGTAATCCAGCTGAGTCCGACCAACGATCTAACTCTCCGACACGGCCATCCTGCGAATCACACGTCCTCGTGTGAAAAGCTCTACCAGATGTACCTGAAACTAAAGAAGTCCAGCACAGTAACTGATAATTTCACTCGGCCATTCCTGCCTAAACTTTCGAGCCATTTTTGCTATCAATTGCTTCAGTTTAATCATTATACTAACGCTTACTCATTCTGATGAATGATACAGCTCCAATCTCTAAAGTCAACTCAGGTAAGCAGTAAGCACAGTTTAGACAATCCAAATTTAACTATCACTACGATCAACAGCCATACAGCTCCACCAAGCACGTTTACTACTACTTACTTATCTATGGGAGACAGTTTTAACTTTATAGTCTTAGCTTCTAGGCAAGAATAGAACCCAAAGCCTCTGCTTATAGAATATTCACGGGCTACTCTGTCTTCACGAAAATTCGAAATCTATGGTCTCCACGCACAATAAACCATCTCAGTGTTATGGAAACAGCCACCGCGCCGTTAATAGTCTAAATGGCCTCCAATGGCCTCCACGCCATCCATCCAACTGGCCACCACGCCTTCTAGATAAAACCATCCAAATGGCCACCACGCCTTCCAGATAGCCACCTCGCCCTCTGGACAACTGTCTAAATGACCACCGTCTCATTTAGACAGGCCTTCACGTCTTCTAGATTACTACGAATTCTGGCAAAAACCATACGGCCTCCCGGATGGTAGCCGGTTACCGCAGCCTTTGGACGCGTGCAACACCAGGGGTAACGCACGTGCATGCCGACTCTGCAGAAATCTCTTCTAGATTACCACTAATTCTGGCAAAAAGCATATGGCCTCCCGGCTGGTAGCCGGTTACCGCAGCCTTTGGACGCTTGCAACACCAGGGGTATCACTCGCGTGTGCCGACTCTGCGGAAATCTTTTCACCTCTCCTTCCAGATAGACTTAGCCTTCCGGATAACACCGTCGAAATGGCCACCTCGCCTCATTTGGACAATACCGTGTAAATGGCCACCTCGCCGTTCAGACAACCTAACCTAACATAGAACCATAACAGTAAACACAACGTTGAGATAGCTTGTAGATAGCTCACCCAGCTATTCGCTGCTGATTACATACACACAGATACACAACGAGTATTTCATAAACAGAGTTCCCCACAATCATTTTCATCCAATAAACATGGATCCACCTCGGCAGCCACTCACGCAACTCAATAACCTTATAAGGTTCTAGATTGTTTGATTCCACCAATGATTTTCCAAACGAGCTTAAACGAGCTATGCTCGGAATTTCTCTACGTGACAGGGTCCGCAATGAGGACATTTGTAAGAGAACGAAAACGACAGACATAGCTCGTAGAGTTAGTAAGCTGAAGTGGCAATGGGCAGGCCACATCGCTCGAAGAGCCGATAACCGCTGTGGAAGAAAGGTTCTCAAGTGGCGACCACGTACTAGAAAGCGCCGAGTGGGACGCCCTCCCACCAGGTGGACCGACGACCTGGTCAGAGTCGCTGGGCACCGCTAGATGCAAGCGGCCCAAAACCCTTCAAAGTGGAAGTCGATGGGGGAGGCCTATGTTCAGCAGTGGACATCCATAGGCTGATATGATGAATGATTTTCCATTAAAATAATCTTTCACAGAAAATTAAGTCACTATAGCCTTCTTTTCTTTCAAATCTAGCTTTATCAAGTTTGCGTTAGCATTTAGCACTATCTATCAACCTGTTCTTCTAAATTAACTCAACTTCACGATCGGCCAACGTTAATAAATTTAGGGTTTTAGTTACTCTACTTATCACTAACTCAAGTAGAATGCCTGAATGACTAAGAATTTCGCTATTTATAGACAGCCGACAATATGAACTCAAGTTTTACCACAAACCTTATCACTTCTGGTAAGACAAATTTCACTCCCAAGATGAAGCCAGGGCTTCTGATACTACATTTTACTTCACTTAAAGCTTCCTACTATGCATTAGGCTCCAAATAAAACTCTACTAGGGCTTTACAAACTTTGAGAACGATATCTAACTGTGTTTATCTTTACATTGATTCTTCATAAGCTCTACATTGAACTCTACATGAACTCTACATTAGACTCCATTCTAAATTATAGAAGACGTTAAAACCATGAATGAACTATTCGAATTCAAAAGATTCGCATCAATGTTGGGATAGTAACAATACTAGGACCGCATTAAACACAAGGGCCAGTCCTGACTCAACAACCAAAAGCTAACTATCTCAGCAACGGTGCTACCCCTCGCAAAGGGTATAGGTACTGCGCATAAAAAGCTATAGCAATCCGAAACATTTACTAAGCAGTATCAGTGTAATTCTTATTGTCGCTACTCAAAATATCTAAATCAGGAGGAAACTATTGATTGGTAACTATTTTGACTCCGCGTCTGACTAATGCGATATAAACTACCAATTACCACCGTTACAGACCAAATACAAAAGTCAGTTTTTGAAATTAACTTTACGACTAATGAGGTTCATTGAGTCATGACAATCTTATGGAACTTCACGAGTATTTCTCCAACGTAGTGGTGTTCAATAATCTCTTACAGCTGAATAACAATCGCATTATCAAAGTAAATGAATTTAAAACTAATCAAAATATCGTATTGGCAAGAGGCTAATAAGTTTGTGAATGTGAACCTTCTCAGTTGACTCTACTAGTGCTCTACACTTTTTCCTTTTTAACAAATAATAAAAACTATCCAGAACTGAACGTAGGTAGTCTACCACTATGCTAATTCAGTTACCGCAGCTCTTAACCAACATTAAAATCAAAATAAAAAAGTAATGTATTCAGTTTAGACCCTGTTGCCTACTTATGAACGTTAAACAGCTACATGTAGTTGAATCTACCTCATCTGTACTACACTATCTTTCAATTGACCAGTGACAGCAAAACGCTCAATCCTTTGACTGTTTGATGATCCGCGCGGGCGAGGAAAACAATAGAAATCAATTGTTATTTTTCAACCGCAAGTCAAGGGATTAACCAGCAATACTAACGCCTAAAGTCATAACTTACAGTGAAAGAGAGACAAGTCAAATAACGAACACTATTGAAGTGAACTAATCGATTCACTTCACGGACTACTTAAGTTTACTCAAGAGATACCAATTTCGATCAGGTTAAGTCTACCTAATAGTTAATGGTAATGTCAACTTTACTACGACTGATATAATTTCACTCCAAAATGGTCTTCTGTTTCATCTAGTTTATCTGGTACTACCTAATTGGCATTAGTCTAAACCTATCGTGAGATTGTATGACGTAGGAGATTAAAACATTGTGTGATTTAAATGACCTAGAAATATTGAGACATTAAATAACCCTACTTGAGCTGCACTATGTGAATAAAAATCAGGGATCATAAACAAAGGACATTGCCAACCGCATATTGTACCAGCACAGTACATCACTATCAAGGGACTCACAAAACTTCTAGTTAGTTGCTTGACTACACTATTAACAATCACAATTTATTTGTACCTACATTTTTCAAATCCAAAATCATCATGAAACAAAACACAGCTTTGAAAACCTTGTTGTTGATATTAAGCCATTATTATAGAGGAAACGCCACATATCACAACTATGTTCCGTTCAAGTGAGGCCATCCGGCCACAATTGTTGTCGTCGAATGATAAACGAAACGCGTAAGCACCTTGAAAATCACGGTGTTTGCGAGAAAAATACTCCTAAAAAGCGGAAAATAGTCCAAAACGTTATGATAGTATTTCTACTGTCTGCCTAGACGACTAATTTATTGTTTCAGCGCTAGAGAGAACTTTAGTTCACTCTAGAAGAATAGGACATAACCTTTGATAGGTTTCTATTGTCTAGTTAAAACAATATTGATTAGCACCGCATCAACGCCTAGTCTCTTTGCGAACCAACGTAAACAAGGATAGTTATAAAAGCATACCGTCACGTTACACTAACAACACATCTACGTAGTTAACGCTTCAACACAAACTACGATAATAAACCACGCAGCTTAGGTGTGGCTCATCTTATTAAGCAAGTATAACTCAAATCATTTGGTGCCTATTTTATGTGACTATCCCTATAGGCCATAATCTCTATGACTGCTAAACACTACCAGTTCCGTAATAATAATTATCCCCGTGATCAAAACGCAAAATAATAATTTAAGACTCAAGACGAAACACACTTAAATCCAATTAAAACGCTAACCAACTAAATTCTCAACAACAATGGGTACTTGTACCTCAGGTACCATCGTAATCTATTAGCAAACAACATGAAATCGACTCACAGAAAATAGTCATCTGTTCCGCCTGGTTGCGGATGCAGCACAGGTCCACCCGACGCTGGTTGCTACCGTTGCTCACTGCACCGGTGTTGTTGCCAACCGCGCTGCCGTTGCCACGAACGATTTTGACTGCAATAAAGTTGCAGGCTCGAGAGCAGTTACTTGCAAAGAAGCCAGCATCACCACATCTATAACATGTAACACCAAAAGCATTTGATCGTAGCTTAGACAAAAAAACGATTAAAAAGTAAAGGAACGATCACATGACCTGTTTTTCCGTAGATAACCGCGCAGCATGGAATCACCACTATCTAGCTATTATCATGTCGCATATAAGCACGCGCATCTCATGATCCATTTAGTTACTCGGTTACTTGGCTATAGAAACGATTCAGTCTTCATTCTTGACGTCATCCCTCGCTTGGCAAAGCCTCTATTTGACACGTGTTCGGGGTTCTCAAGCACATAGCAGTGCTCAAAGTATGTGGTAACAATCCAAGTATACTTTTATTGCCCGTCTTTATCCCACGACTGATGTCGGAGTCAGCGACAGCCAAGCGATACAAACACCACGATTAGGGTTCAGTAGTATCGGGATTCGGTGGGCGCAGTGCAGGCAATAAAACAACGTTATACCATCGCTTCGTAAAAGTCCCGTATGAGGAGAAGAAGCGACGCAACAAACTCCTCACGGGCCCAATGTGTTTATTAGGTTATTGTTACGACATAATATTACAATTAAATAATCACTTCACTTCACTTTACTTCACTTCACACATGTACACTCTTAAATAATTACAGGCTACAGAACCGGGTGTAACAATGATTGCACTGAGATGTGTACAGCTCGAGCGCTTGTGATAAACTAACTATCCCAAAAGCAATACGCATCCCCTTATAAACTCTGTTATTCACGTTATAGTCAAATCAATGTTCTTAATATTACGCATACCCTCATTAAGTCTGTTATTTACGTCAAAGTCAAATCAGTGTTGCTACTATTTTACCCAACCCTTGTACCACGATAATATCGTAATCCAACTGAGTCCGACCAACGATCTAACTCTCCGACACATATACTATTTTTTGTTTGTAAATACATACTTAATATACATAATTACACCCAGACTCAGGACAGGACATACAGACATGTTCATGCATAAAAATGCATGTGCTGTGTGGGAATCGAACCTACGACCTGCGGCGCTATAGGTGGAATCTTAACCAACCGCGCCAACTGACCCGTCATAATTGGCGTAATAGATTTCAAACAAAATGAACGCGATTAGAATTTAAATATTATGTAATGAATCTAATCTTGTTTTGAAAAGAGTAATCGCTGAGTTTATTGCCGGCTCTTCTAAGCAAATGCAACCTTCCGAACCGGTATTAGAGTATTAGAGTCAGATTTTTCATAAGTGACTGCGAAGGTCTATGATTTAGAATTTTAAATTTTGAATGCTGCGCTTCTTTGAATAAAATTATTAAAATTGTTGGATGACTATAAAGTTTTGAAATCTTATCAAAACATTCAAACCTTGTAATACACGACGGGAATACAAGATCACATTCTGTTATTAGATACCTCACATGTCCAATAAATTGAGATAGTTATTAATTCGAATTATCAGTTAATTACCGGAGTAAAGTTCATGTGATAAATATTATCAGATTTGTCTGGACTTAGTCTGTCAGAATTGAAATGCGTGATAGGGTCAGCTTGGGGGTTATTAATAGCAACAATTATCATCAATATCATCATCATTAGACAGCTTAGGACAAGTACCTCTTGAGAGTCAAGTAGCATTCGCTCAGGTCAAACTTTATGAAAAAAAAAAACAAAGTTTATTGCAGGCGCTCAGGGAACGCAAACCGTGCGTATGAGACTAACCCCCTTATTCATAATCGCTTTTTAACTAAATCAGTGTAATAGTGTGCCCCGTCTCACACTTTCGATCACATAATGTCACCTGTAAGATAAAGACTTCGGAATTTTAGCTAATCAACGTTTGATAACTTTATTGTGAATAAGGGGGTAACAATTCAAAAAATATTTCATTTGAGCACAGAATAGGTCGGACAGTACTCTCGCTAAGATTAAACTGAGGCAACGTAATGGCGGCGGCTATTTATGTGTGTGTGTGAACTAAGTGACTGTCTCCCCCGCGTTTACCCGCTTTCCCGGGATAAAAAGCCTATAATACTCGGGGATAATGTACCTTCCTATTAGTGAAAGAATTTTTCGAATCTGACTGTTAGTTTCAGAGATTATCCCGTTTAAACAAATAAAAAAACAAACAAAAAACTCTTCCGCTTTATTATATTAGTATAGATTAAAAAATTATATAAACTATTTACTAATTATTGTTTACAAAGGATGTCCATTAACCATAACAAAAAAAAAACAACAACAAATCCGGTTCCGCTAAACACGAGCACCATAATTTTATCAAGGAGGTCACCACTATCATGTCTATGCCATTATCATTTTTAACTAGTTCCGTATGTACACCCATGATAACTACAAACATACACGTGATACGCTTCACGTTTTTGTCTGTCCAACTGTACTTTGAACCAGTCATTGACATTATTTTGATAAGGATTGCCGTTGTATTTTGATACGTGTTGCTATGGAATATGGTTGAAAATTACGTGCTCCTTTGATATCCCTTTTTATGCCCTTTAAATTGATGTCAGTGGGACAAAATTGGGAAATATAGGCCTGGAGACAGGCGGAGTTTTTTCTGCCAAAGCATTAGCTTCCAGACACAGAGGGAGTTGCCAGCATGCTGGGAATCTTGCCGATAATCGGCAGCAGCGGTATGATCTAGTAAATTTTCTAGAGATTAAAAATAATTGATTGAATATCCTAGAACATTCCTCACACACGGTCATCTGATCTCAAACTAAGCAGAGCTTGTACTATGGAAACCAGATGACTGATATAAATAATAATACTTTTTGTTTGTAAATACACTCAATACATAATTACACTCAGCCTTAGATAGAACATGCAGACATGTTTAAGCACAAAAATTCATGTCCTTGTTGGGAATGGAATCCACGAAGTGCGACGTGATAGGTGGACGCCAACATGCCAACCGCCCGGCCCGTGATTGTTATTTTACAATATTTTTGTAAAAAAAAAATATTGACATACATATTTTTCATTTTTTTTATGGTTTCAAATGCCTTTGAAATCACATTAACAGATACATACATGTAAATTAAATTAAAAAATAACTGCGGTGAACCATTTGAAGCGTGTGGTGCATCATTGTAATTATTCTGCACTTGCTACCAGTCTATATTATACAGTATATATTGTCATATGATAATCTATTAGGGCCTCCAAACAAATATACAAAATTTCATAGGTGTATATATGTATGTCCACGCATTTCTCCGATACTATTCATCGGATTGTGACCATTCTTTTTTATTGGCTTGTATTTACTTTAACTTAGGGAACAGTGTAAGTTTCAGTCAAATCGGTTGTCGTTTTCAAGATATGAACTAATATGTGTGATGGGCTGGCTTATTGATACGAGCTACGGGTTTGGTGTCAAAGGGAACATATCTCAAAACCTTGGTCATATTCTAGTGCATGTAAAAAAAATTAAGAAAAGTAATTTACAAAAAAACTAAATCGACTGAAATATCGATATGATATCGATTTAAAATATTTCGCTGACATCAAGAATGTGTCAGATTAGAGTTATTTCATACTTTTGAGGGTATTTTGAAGTCGATAAAAAAAGCATTTTTTGTTTGTTTGTTTAAATGCGCTAATCTCTGAAAACTACCACTCGAAATCGAAAAAGTATTTCACTAATAGGAACGTATTTTATCCCCGATTGTTACAGGACACCTTTTATCCCGGGAACACCGGTGAAACCGCGGAGAAAACCTAGTATATTCAATTGTGCATATATTAAAATTAAAACGTGCTTTTTCATTTAACTTTGTTCTATTTTATAACTTATGCACCAAACAAAAAGTACTATTGTATCCTGAACCGGATTTAAGAATCATTCACCAATCCACACAAACGTAACAATCATAGTTTATCCTTCATGGACAATAGATAAAATGGATAACATATGATAATAGATAACCTGTGATCTTTCTATGTTTATACGAGATTATTTAAACGTTAAATGCACTTGCTTTATTCCCAGATAATGATAATCTATATTTCTTAATATTTGCGATAGAAATGAAATGAAATAATTTATTCATTCAAATAAGCCTTCACAGGCACTTATGAATAGTCAAACTCTAATACTCTAAAGCACGATTCGGTAGGTTGCTTTTGCTGAGAAGAGCCGGCAATAAACTCAGCAATTACTCTTTTCAAAAAAAAACTTAAATTATTACATCAGATGTTTCCTGCGAGAGCGAGCGCTACAACCACGCATTTATATTCGTTAATATTGTAGTAAGCCTTCTGTACTAAAACGGCCTTTATACGTTCCTTAAACTTTAGTGACGGTAAATTTAAAATTTCATTAGGGATCTTATTATAAAATTGTACACTCAGTCCTAAAAATGAATCTTGCACTTTTTTGAGTCTATAAGAAGAGGTCAAAAGTTTATGCTTATTTCAAGTAAAAAAGATTAATATTCTGATGTACAAATAATATGTTTGCATAAATATACTGCGATGCTACTGTAAGGATACCTATATTTTTAAACTTATCTCTGATCTCTGATAGCTTCGTGATGATTGATGTCGAATAGCAAAGGTCATGGTTCGAATCCCACAATGAGTATCGGTAAGAAAACATCGTGAGGAAACCATAGCACGGTGCGGTACTTTGTAGTACCCGCCTGACTGACTACCACCCTCAAGTTGAAAAACAATCGCCAAGCACCTACCGGTGTGTTTCGACAGCTGCACTTGATAGCCAGTTCCTTCTAGGCTTTGTGTGTGCACCACCTTCGGCCGCATCATTACTTACCATGGTGAAATTGCGTACAAGCAATAGGCTTATACATAAAAATCTATTTAAAACTTAATAGATGTTCTTGGAAGGCAATATTTTTCATACGTAAGTTCCTACCTAGTTATAGGACACCGCGTCCCATCCGCGAGCCAAGTGCCTACAGTTATTATATAGTTAGTGTGAGTTAACTCACAGGCTAACTACAGTTAAGCTAGACAGTATAGGTACTATGCAGATTCGATTTCAGGCCGAAGTGATCGACTGTTGCGACAGCCTTCGTCCGAAGTCGAAGCCGAATTAATATCCCTACGAAAAACAGTTCAAAATTGGCTGAGTGAAAAAACTAATTCTTTTAAAAGTTTATGTTTACTAATTATAAATAACTTAACGGGATTATTAAAATATTTAAATTTGCATTGCGACTTGTCTAAAATAATAATATCTCGCGCATTTCGGCGCTTGCTAGAATCGGATTCTTCGGCGCATTTTGGCCGATGGTAAAACGATTTTTCACCGCCAAAAACCCGCATATAGCATATTATTAACCGACTTCAAAATGAGGAGGTTTCTCAATTCGACCGTATATTTTTTTATGTGTGTTCGCGGATAACTTCGTCGTTTATAAACCGATTTTGATGAATCTTTTTTGTTGGAAAAGAGATATCCCAAGGTGGTACCATAATAAGGAAACCAGGATCTGATGATCGAACCAGAGAAATCAAACCATAGTGACGACTAGTGCGTTTGTTAATTTTTTTCATCTCCCAATCAGTATCAGATTAGAGTTATTTCATACTTTTTAGTGTATTATGAAGGCGGTTTTTTTTTTGTTAAAAAGTTTTATATATTGCTTGTTTAATAGTACTATATTACAGAGGGTACTCACAAAATTCCATCCAGTTAAGTATCCAGCTCTAAACCTATACAGATTATTAATCTGTATATGAGGATTACTTAAATCTAGTCCTGTAGCAAATATACTAATGTAAACGTGGTGTAACGTTGCGAAAATGTGAAACACTGTCTTCCAGTACAATTTAGCATCACTTCTATCGAATAATTTTTCATTTTCCGTTATTAAAAAACATAGTACGTTATAAAATATGTTGTTGTCCTTCCATAAAATATCCATTTTTTTAAATAATAAATTTTATGTTTACACAATATGTTTTGTTTATAACTAATTAAATTAATTACTTAAACTAATTAGACGCCCGATCACTTGTTAATTTTGGGGCGACTAATTTATGCGATAACAATTAATAAGGCGGGTATGGTGCATAATTTTCTAGTTAGTGTTGCCATACTAACACAATTACCCTACTTTTTTAGGACTGCTGTGATTGAGGTATGACTTCGTGTACACACCATGCATTTCTACTAAAGCGTCAATTAACTATGGGCCTACCTGCTAGCTAGTTTGATTTATGGTTATTTTCTAAAATCTGAAATTGCGAGAATGATATCCAAATCTACTTTGTGCATTTTTTATAATGAATTTAATTTAACATTTTAAAAAGCCATTGGTACCAATTCTGTTGTAAATCGCACTAAACTAATTTTAATCACATCACATCTCTTTCTAACAAACATCATTGAAAAAGGATAGAACATATTTAAAGCTGTCCAATTTGTCTTTGCCGTTTTCATTTGCGGGTAAATACATGTAAACAATTTAGATGGCAACAAAATGTATGTTGAAAATAAGCAATTGGACTTTGGACTAATTTGACAGGACTAATTTTCTTACATCCTTTTCTTATGTTCTTTGTTAGAAAGAGATATAGTGTCTGACTTTGAGCTTCTTGTCCATAATTGTTAGGCACCCCATTAGGGGTAGAATTTTGAAAAAGTACAAATTTCGGGACCCTGCTGTGTCATGACGTGTCAGTCATTATATTTCTACTTCAAATATTGATTTCATTCCCTTGACTTGCGGTTAAAAAATAAGAATTGATTTCTATTGTTTTCCTCGCCCGCGCGTATCATCAAACAGTCAATAACTTTCCAACTACCTTGACGTTGTGTTAATTACGTGTACCTGTGTTATATAATCAATCTCTGACGTCAAGCGACCACTTCACAGTCATTATTTCTAATGATATTCTTGGCATTGAATTATTGGTCACAAAAACATCAACAGTCAATTAATGTAATTACGTAGGATAAACTCCATGGAATTATAAAACCTTATGTAATGATTTGAGATTAATACCTACTAAGATGTTAAAAATTTATTTCGTGAGTACTAACAAATAATAAAAAATCATTCTATTTGTGTGCTGTAAAAATATATACAGGGTGAATTTTTTTCCAGCCTGCGAGGGCAACTTCAGAAGGTCTTAGAGAAAAGCGCTGAAGGGGGTTCCTACCCCGAGCTGAATTTTGAAGAAAATAAAAATGCCATTAAAACAATGATAAAAAATTGTTTTTGATTATTTTCAAAATTTTCTGTCACAATACGAACTAAATTATTTATGACAATCTTGGTCACAAGTTGCTAGAAGAATGATAATTTTGTTCATATTGTAACGAAGAAGCAGAATTTTTAAAAAAATATTTTGTTTTTGTTGTTGTTTATGTTTTTTTATATACGACTATATACGACTAAGTTGGCAAACAGGTAAGTGGTTCCCGTAGCCCTATAGAAACTTGTGATGCCAAGGGTGTTGTATCACAAGCGACCCTTGCAACACTCGGGGCACCACTTACGCGTTACAGACCCCTCCCCTTTCTCTTAAAATGTTCGTTCACTGTTCGCTGTTCGTATATGCACAGAATAGATAATAGTACTATATGCTATAATGAGGACTCCCGTTTCTGTGGCCACCCGTTGGCTCCACTAGTGATTGGGTCCTATCGCTGTCGTTAATTTTTTTTTTAAAATAAAATAATGATTATGCCTCAGTGTTGCGCAGTCCCATTTTGTTCCAAAAAAATTAGGAAATCCATTCCAAACCAATCCAAAACTCGATGGTTGGTAGCGATTCTCAGGTATGTCTGCCATCATTAATCAGGAATGGGCACAATTGTACAAAAATGACGAATAATTTGTGAAAATTCGCCTTGACACAACAAGCAACAAGCAACACGAAAACTTTTTTGTGTATGATTGATAATGAAGTCGCAATGAAAGTATGGATTTGGATGACATTTGGCATATTTTACAATAAAATTAAGGATAAAGTTTATCCAGGAAAATGTTAAATTCCTTAAGAATGCTGCAGAAGCTAATTTTGTTATATTATTATCAAGCGAGGTACATTTTTACAAAAAATTTAATATGTCAAAATAAAAAAGTTGCCCCTAAAAATAGGGTAATTTGTAGTTTTATAAACTGGCAACATTTAAATTGAGATAATGAATAGAGGGTGTCGTTGGAACAGTGCATTCAGATAACAGATTCTTTTATAACGTTTAGTGTATAACTTGTTTCCGCCCGCGGTTTCACTCTGTTTCCGAGGGATCTATTATTTAAAAGTACCCTGTCTCCTATCCTGTCCAAATTTCATACAATTCAGTTCAGTTGTTTTTGCGTAACAAACATCCATCCTCACAAACTTTTGCTTTTTATAAATAAAGTAGGATACAATCTATTTAGAATATCTATTAATGTATATAATATTAATAATAATATTATATCACAGATATGAAATCTTATAAATATTCAAACTTTTTACTATTGTTCGTACTGTGTTTTTTTTTTTAGTTTTGGCGTCACACGGCTTTTGTATTTTGCCATTTTCCAGTAATATTATAAGTTCTAGTCACAATAAATCACTTTCACATAGTCCTCAGTCAGTCACCGTCCATAAAAGTCATGTTTTAGTACAATGGTGGTAAATTGTACCAAAACTTTACACGGATTTCTTGAGACAACTTGAAAAGACACGATACACATAATTCATTTCATTTCACATCACTGGTGCACATGGATTGATCTTTATTGGATAAAATACCACCGATTATATGCAATAAAACTCAAAATACACGAATTTATGAAAATAAAAATGAAAAAGCAACGTCACTCTGCAAGTTCCCGCCAAAAAGTCTCGTACTGTGTTATAATGATCACGTAATTATTAACAACATTCCTGTCATTGTCAAATAAAGTGAGAGTTCCGTAACCAAATGGTCCCTATACTAAGCCTCCGTTGTCTGTCTGTCCATCCGTCTGTTTGTCAGTGAGCTGTATCTTATAAACAGTAATAAGTAGACATTTGAAATTTTCACAGCGTTTTTTTTTTTTTATGTTATATGGGCTTGCGTTTGACCTTCGCCTGACCCCATGAAGAGTTATGACGAGGCCGAGGATGTAGCACGCTTACCCAGAAAAAGCCTATTCACTCTGGCCTTGAATAAATCTAGGTTATAGGTGTCGGGAAACACAGACCCCGGAAGAGAGTTCCACTCCTTTGCTGTTCGTATAAGAAACGATGAAGCGAAACGTTGTGTCCGGGTACGCGAGATGTCGACAACGTATGGGTGGAAATTCTCCCGGCGTCTTGAGTTTCGATGGAGAAAGAGAAAGAGAATGGAGAAAATGTGTATTTCTATTGCCGCTATATGACAAACAACAAAATGAAATAAAACAAAAAAATTGAAGGTGGCCCCATACAAGTAACGTCTCTTCTTTAGTTTTTATTTTGTTGTGTCTAATTCATTTCATAGCAAAGTTGAGTTATAATAGGGCCTTCCTAATAGGTCACTTTTGACAGCCATAGACAAACATAGTGCGGTAAGGAGAGATACCCTCTTATCAAATATACTATGGCCATAGTATACTTAATTATTATTAAATCAAAATCAAAAAGTCATTTATTCAGTTTAGGCCCTGGTAAGGCACTTATGAACGTTACATTGGTACATACAGTTGAATTTACCACCGGTTCGGAATACACTTAAACTGAGAAGACTCCGGCAAGAAACTCAGCAAGGCTTTTTTTTAATTTGTGGAAGATCTTTTCATATTACAGCTTTTTTCCAAATACTTATACAATATACCATAATTATTATTATGCTTATTCATACAATTGTCACTTAGCCAGTGGGATGCAAGTGCAGAGAGAAGCTACTACAACCATACATTCTTGTCTTCCACGTAATGAGCCACCTTATAGTAGGCTTTCTCAATATCAATTATTGTAATAAATAACTAACCCTCCGTATTCGTAAGGTAAAAGTATCCTTTTTACCGTGGTATGCGAGTCTGACTCGCAATTGGCTGGCATTTATATTCTAAAATTGACGTGCTAAAAAAATTGTGAATATGAACTTTGTATCGTCTGTATTTAAATTTTCCCTTAGCACATTATCTTAAAATATAAATTAGTTTGCTAAATCTACAGAAATAAATAAAATTGAAGTGTGTCTGGGATTTCTAAATAAAGGTTATATTAATGGATGTCCGAGTTAATCTCCGAAACGGTTAAGAGTGTAGTCCTTGAAAACTGCCAAAACGACTGTTACGGTTTGCAAGAAAAGTCGTCAATATCCCGACTTTTAAAAACATTAAAAAAGCATTTTACAATCTTAAAAGGTATACCTTCATTCTTATCACGTCATATTTGTCAAATAATCCTTCATTTCCAACAAAAAAATACGATAAAATCTCTCAAAACCACAAAATATACCTTTGCTGTTTGCAACATTTATAGTATTTCGAATGAATTGACTAAAATCTTAGTGGTTTAATAAAAACACAAAATGATTGAACCCCAACCCTACCATTTCAGTTTTTTACAAGTTCAATCCATAAAATATTAAAATATTCTTTGCTTTTGCATGAAAACCGTGCGCCATTTTCCATAGTAATTACTATGGAGCGGTTGTCATATTTTGAATTTGTATAAATTCGAATGCGCGGATAAAAATCATCCAGTGTCCTCCTCGAGTCCAAAGTGGGAGCACGTCGCTTTGATGCTCGCTGAAGGTCGCCACCGTCTTGTGTCATTGACATAAAGGTAGGTTGTGACTGCTGAGGTAAAATAAAGAAAGAAAATACTTTTATTGATTTATCAAGGTACGAGATTTTATTTAATTTAGGTATTTGTACTAACTTATTCAATGTTTTTATATTTCTTATTAATTATTATTATTAAAGCCCGACCGGAAATATATGATGATGCATAATAAAATTCATATTTATTATGGGGTCACAAAACAAGAATCTTTTCTCAGAATTTTGAAAAAGTCTCCGCCATGTTGAACTTTTTAGATACTGGTCCGATTGCTCTCAAAATCGATATTTGAGAAACCTTGGTGTCACAAGACAAGAATCTCTTCTCAAAATTTTGAAAAAGTGTCCGCCATTTTCAACATTATTGATACTGGTCCGACTGCTCTCAAATTCGATATTTGAGAGACATTGGGATCACAAAACAAGAATCTTTTCTCAAAATGTTGAAAAAGTGTCCGCCATGTTGAACTTTTTAGATACTGGTCCGACAGCTCTCAAAATCGATATTTGAGAGACATTGGGGTCACAAAACAAGAATCTTTTCTCAAAATGTTGAAAAAGTGTCCGCCATGTTGAACTATTTATTTAATGGTCGAAATGCTCTCAAAATTGAGATTTGAGAGACCTTGGGACCATAAACCAGGTTTAAGTGTCTTCTAAGAGCAATATATCGACCACCGAACCTAAGTTAGTCCTATTTTATAAGTGAATTATCGCGTTTAATAGTGAGATACGGTGATAAAAGTAACTGTTTACTCGTTGGTGACATAAACATTGACATTAAAATCGGTAATAATACAGTGAACTGCTACTTAAATACGCTGTGTGAACTCGAATTTGATTCTTATATAAAGAATGAGAAGATGTTAATTTTTAAGAGCAATCGGACCAATAACAAAATAGTTCAAAATGGTGGCCAATTTTTTTAATTTTGGGAAATGTCTCATGTATTGTGGTCCCTAGGCCTCTCAAATCTCAATTTTGAGAGCAATCGGACCAGTAACGAAATAGTCCAAAATGGCGGACACTTTTTTCAATTTTAAGCAAAGATTCATGTTATATGGTCCAAGGGTCTCTCTAATATCAATTTTGAGAGCAATCGGACCAATAACAAAATAGTTAAATATGGCGGTAACTTTTTTTTAATTTTGAGAAAAGTTTTATGTTTTGTGACCACAAGACCTAGGCCTAGAGACCCCTAGCCTCTCAAATCTCAATTTTGAGAGTAATCGGACCAGTAACTAAATAGTTCAAAATGGCGACAATAAAAAAATAGAACAAATTCTTATTTTGTAAGCCCAAGTTACTTAAATTTTCAACAAACATAATCAAAATTTTCTACATAGGTACAAACTTCACATGATGGGAAATTAAATTTCATGCCATGGAACTCTCATACATAAAACATGGCGTCTTCAGGCCAGCAAATTATTAAAAACTGTACACATGATTAGGTGATTATTAAATTAGTAATCGCAACACTTGCCGATGCAATGTGGTGTTAATACTTTTTTCTTTTTAAGATTTTTTTACACGATTTGTTTACATAAAACGTAATTTTTAATAAAAACCGCGGCCGCAAAATTACAGCGGAGTGTGCAATACGAACTGAGAGCAGTTTGCTCAAAAGCCCCCAAAGCGGAGTGTTATAAATTTGATGCTTTGTATACTCGACTATCCATCTGGGTAGAGGCACGATGTCCTATGAAAATATTTGATTAATCCTTATAACATAAGTTGGCTACGTTGGGCATTTAATGTTGATAAAGTTTGCTCTTTAATTAATTAGGTACCAAAAACAGTATTCGCCATACCGTCGCTAGTAAGTAATAAGAATAATATGTGGCAAAAAATTCAAGATTCTGGACCTTTCGATCTAGCTGTGCGTGGATCAGTCAGTACGCCATTTTCTCTTTGTATATACCTATATGGATTAAAGTACGTAAAGGTAAAGTAGTTGTTAAGATTGATATAAAAATAACAAAGTTAATATTCTCAATAAAGAAAAATATCAAGAATGATCTGGTACTGCTTACCTAATTAGCACGAATCACGCGAACACTGTGGCTCTAACCTTTTCTATTGCCAATATTGCCATCTCTTTTACCACGACTACTCGCAAACTGCGGGGCGGCGAGTGATAGGTAATAGGGTCATTGCGCTGGTTTGCCGTCCAGTACCACTTTTCGTCCATATGACTGTGGTACTACAAACACATGCGTAAAATTTGAATACAAACGTACATTCCCGCGCAAGTTTGGACTTTTTGCGATCCATAATGTCTAGGCAACAGTTCTATCAACATGAAAATGTGATTTGACGAGTAGTGACTTCAAAAATATTAACGTCAGTGACCGCTTCGCATCCCTGCCTTGCAGAAGTCAACGCGCCTAAAAAAAAATATACCGGTAGGAAAAGTTCATGGTAAGTTTAATAACTGTTTTAGCTAGTTTACGTAATGTTTTTGGCAAGTATGTCTATTTAACACCATATTTAACACAAATTTAAGTGTTTATTATAGTTTTTTTATGGAAATCTTAGTAAAATTTAGTGGACTAATACTAGCATACCAATTTAGCAAAATATTTGGTTTTCGTCCACGTGGACGGAAACCCAAATAGCTATGTGAATATTTGTAATGGTCATTTTACTTCAACGGACCTATAAAATAATGAATTATCTCCCAATAATGATCTTTATTGCAATGAGTTTAGACATTTTAGTTTCCGTCCACTCCTTTGTCAGTGTTGCGGGAATAAAAAATATTTATAGGATGTGGACGAAAACTAAAAAAAGCATTTAATGTGGTGTTAGTTTTCGTCCATGAACGAGCACTCGGGTGGACGAAAATTAAAAAAAAGATATTCTTTTGCATTATTTTTCGTCCATAGACATATTATTTGTATACTAGCTGTTCCCCTGCGGTTTCACCCGCGTTCCCAGGATAAAAAGTAGCCTTGTCATTTTAAAAACTTACTTTAAAACTAGAAAGAAAACCGCCGCGTACACGGAAGATTCCTTAATAAAGGCTCTAACTGCAATTTGGGAAAATAAGGCGTACAAATGTAGCAAAAGCTTAGGGAAGATGGCAACTGTATTCCAAGCAGAAACATCCTACGCCATAATAATCTGTGCTCAGGAGAATATAGATAGAGGAACCAAAATAAATCCATCTATATTCTCAGTGACAGTCAGGCTGCAATCAAAGCCATGGCATCCTACAAAGTGGACTTTTAGACAGCATCCAGACTTATTCTGGATGCTGTCTAAACCCTAAACAGGCTTGGGAAGCATAACAGGGTAAGACTGATGTGGGTCCCTTGGCACAAAGGAATCCATGGTAACGAAGTGGCAGATGAACTGGCAAGAGAGGGCTCAGCAAATGACTTTGTGGGTCCAGAACCATGTGTAGGCATATCGACGTGTCTCATAAAGGCCACATTTAGGGAGTTTGCAGATCAAAGACAACGAACACATTGGCTGTCTAACAGGTCTACAACACTCCAAGAAATTCCTAGGCTCTAATTTCAAAGCCCGGGAATGCATTTGGAATATGAGCAGGGGGCAAATCCGCTACCTGCTTGGGGCCTTTACTGGGCACTTTGGAACCAACGACATGCTCATGAAGATGGGTCTAACCGCGACACCCATGTGCAGGTTGTGTGGGGAACATACGGAACGCATGGAGCACCTTCTGTGCATGCGATGCACTGGCTGGTAAGCGAATGAGTCTACTAGGGATCGGATATCCAAAACCAGAAGACTATAGGCTCATATCTCCTAGCCTAGTTGTAAAACTCATGAAAAGAGTTTTCAACGAGACTGGGGAGGAGTAAGGTATCTAGGGGACCACAATAGATCCCAATGGGTCGAAGTGTCTGAGCTATTTCTCGGCCCCTCTATAAGATAAGATAAGATTGGGCTCCAGTGCCTACCCTCCTTCTCTGTCATCAGTACCTGAAAATCATATATGGTCTAAGTTCATCTCAAGACAAGTCCTACATCCCCAAACACGGCTAGAATACGTTGCTACGCTATAGAGTCCCAGTTCCTACCCTCCTACTCCATCATCAGACCCTTAAAACCATATATGGTCAAAAAATCACCATACAATTCCAACGACCCCAAACACGGCCAGGATACGTTGCTCCACTATGGAGTTCCAGTGCCTATACTCCTACTCCATCATCAGACCCTGAAAACCATGCATGATTAATGTTCATCTAACGACAATTTCAATGACTTCAAACACGGCTACGATACGTTGTTCCACTATTGAGTTGCTGTGCTTGTGCTGTGGTTGTCATTGTAATACGCATGATTGATTTATTTTCTTAATTTCTTTAATTATAGCTAATAAAAGAAATAAAAAGAGAAAAATGACAATAACGCTATTAAATAGTAGATATATTACGTTGTTGATTAAATAAAAGTATATTATAATTGCTTTTTAACTTGATAATTCACCTGCACTCCTTTTTCTACATCGTGGTCGAAATCTAGCTCACACTAGGACGAAAACCAATTTTTTTGGACGAAAACTAGCAAAAACCCTACTTTTGATAAAATATTTTTTTATAAAAAGAGATGTGAAAATGATTTATTTTCTCTTAACATTAACCTAAAGACGACTAATTAAGCACACACAAAAAATATAATACATTTAAGTAAGGTTACTTCAAGATATTCATTTCGGATCACAAAGCTGGCAACTCCGATAATTGGACGAAAACCAGCGCAATGACCCTACATTGCGCTGTTTCTATAACATGCTTACTAATCTTACAGGCGCGAACTCGCACTGTATAAATAATTATTCCATTGCGCCGTAAATCATAGTTGTCTGTCTCAAAGCAATGTGTAATATAACTGAGAGACGCATGTGTGTAGGCAGAATGTGTCGATGTGTGAGCTCTATGAGAAATTCCCAGGCTCGAGGACTAGGCTCTTAAACCCATTTTAGCAGATGTTTCAATGGCGGGTAGAGGTCTTTTTAGACAGTACCTAATCTAGGCTTTTCTTATTGGCCTAGAAATTATTAGGGTTCTCTAGACTAACGAATAGCAATTGATTTTGTATATAGGTATAGATACATTACTAACAAAGAACTAAAAAGCATGACGAGTTTATTCTTTATTTTAAACACTGGTCGCGCGCACGACCAGACAAGAAAGACCTGCCAGAGTTAAAATTTATATGGAACAGTAACTAAATGACAGTTAATATTAAACCTTGTGTCTTATACGTCACAGTGGCATTTCGCGCACAATGGCCGCGGTTCCCCTTAAACACAGACGGTTTGTTTAAGGCGCGCGAAGGGAGCGTTAAGAGGAAATGCTGGTGGCGTTTATTCCATACAAACGTAATCCTCAGTTTCCTCTTTGGATAATGACACTAGAGCAATTATTATTTTACCATGCAATCTGTAGGTGCCACTGTATGTCCCTCGGTTTTGTTTTTCTCCATAAATTAATTATTATAAAAAGTAAAAATCTTCTAAAATCACAAAAACTTACCATTTTTAACTGCCCTTATCAGACGTCCAGAAAACAAATTTGACGAATATAAAAAATAAAAGAAAAACCGACAGACATAGCCAAAGCCCTTCTTATTACTATTCTTGAAAAAAAAACGATCCAGTATTGGAGGAGGAAACTTGGGATTACGAAATAGCGATTTCGTCTATTTTAAATAGGTATAATCGATCCAAGCTGTAGTTGTCTCTATTGCCCTCGGGCGGGATAGCTCGGGCACAGCGCGACCGCAATAGATATGTTAGAAACCTATTTTTCAAATTTCTTGCAGCCATCCTTTCCTATTAAATATTCAATTAAAACAGTTTATAGACAACAGATTCGTTGATATAATAGAAAAATTCAAATCTGACACCTATATAAAACAGGTCAACTTTTTACGCTGGCGTACGTGACGGTTACGTTTAACGCTCGCTCTGCGTCATTCTGCTTATCATATTGACGTCATACTGATAGCAGTTGTTGAACAATTCCAATTAAAATCGGGAGAAATTTAAATATTAAACATATTAGGCATTCTTATTTATTGTTATTTGATATTTATTTTATTTTTAACAGTTTAGGGGCTATTTTTTTCGACGCGTGCCAAGCCTACACGTAATTATAATATTTTTACCGAGAATTTTCCCTTATCTAGGAAAGGCAAAGGGTTTCTAGTCCACACAGCTTTATCCTATTTGAATTATCGTTTGATATCAACGTGAAGTCAAAGTAAAACTTTAAAAAATAAAATCAAATTAATAAATTATAACCTAAAATTTTAAATTAAAATAGAATACTCACAAAATTCCAATTGGTTCCAAAGCATGGCGCGTAAGTGTACAATTGTCTCACTATGTCCAATTCGTGATCGAAAATGTTCATGAAGAATAAACACACATAAATATTACACAAAGCATGATGAGTAAAGAATATCCCATGGCAAACAGTCTTGTAGAATAACACTAGTTTTTCTTTTGAACTTTTTGGCTCTTCGTATATGTACCCTTGCTCTGTATCAACGCATTCCATTTTTAAAACAAAAAAATATTAGTTTATGTTTGATGAATTTTAAAATAGAAAAAAAAATTGTAGCTTCTAAATTTAAAAGTATTTAAACTTTTTTTAACATAACAAAACTAGCATGTCGAACGATCAAGAACTAGCGACAAAGTCACAGAATACGTATTTAAAACTGAAACGTGTTTGAAAATAACTATAAAAACTCATTATAATTGCTAATTTATTTCATATTAAAAGTATACGTTGAGATCAAGGGCAGAATTTTAGGTGTAATAATTATACATAAGCATATAATTTGATTTAAATAAAAACTATATACCTACCTACAATATTTCCTTACTCTTAAAACCTCTGAGTATCTTTGACGTTTTGATAAATGCAGAATAATACGAATAAAAAAAAACAGGTTCCAAATAAATAGATAGATACTATTTGGCGGCCATTTTGCTATTTAGCCCGTTAAACAAGGGTCGTAGTGTGTAATAATTCAATGGGTCGTAGGTTGTTTAATTTGACAGCTCTTTAAATAACGTTTTTAAGCAGTGAATAGGGATAAATACCGTTTATGAGTGAAGATTTTTTTAAATAACTGTTTTAAGTATGACTTAACTTTAAATAGCGTTTATGAGTAAGGCCGTAAGTACATAGTATTCAGTAAACTGTTACATGAAAAATGAGTTGAAATATAGCAATAGGTAGTAACTAGGTACTTTTTTATTTTTCTAGTGTTCTGATTATTTTTGACTCGGTATTTTTTTTACTTTAACTAGCTTTTTGCCTGTCCATTTGCCTGTTTGACTGAGGAGTAAGGTGGGTAGACTTCTCCATTGAAAAGGGAACTGCCTGGGTATCTGGAGGCCTAAAAAGGCCGCTCAAGCAATATTGCAATTCATTTTTCCGATTCTCGTCAGATCCTACGTAATTCCATTATTTTTTGTAAAATAGTCACTCATCAATTTAATTCATATAAAAATAGGAATTAGTGAATTGCATTGCATAAAATCTGCCTTAAACACGATAAAAAAAAATATATCATTGCAATATTGCTAGAGCTTTTAAGCTCCCCTCTCCCTTTTTTTTTGATTAAATGTAATTTTAAACAGTCAATAATATTATGCAGAATCTTGTCTGAACTTTGTAAACGCGATGTAGGGCCATCTAGGAGATCACGTGTGGGGTTCCACAGGGGTCGGTGTTGGGCCCATTACTGTGGAACCTCGCATACGATGCGGTTCTGCGTGTCTATCTCCCCGCTGGCGTAAAAGTCGTTTGCTATGCAGACGACACGTTGGTGGTCGCCAGTGGGGATACCTTCGAGGGAACCAAACAGCTCGCCGAGCTTGGGGTGGAAGTAGTCGTCGCCAAAATCCGCGAGTTGGGTCTAGAAATAGCGCCTCATAAGACCGAAGCACTATGGTTCCACAAACTGCCTAGGAGCAGGGAACCACCCGACTCGTGCGTCCGAGTAGGTGAGTCAGAAGTCAGGGTGGGGCGGTACATGAAGTACCTGGGCCTTACCCTGGACAGTCGCTGGGGTTTCGAAGAACACTTTGATCGCCTAGTCCCCCGGATTGAGAGGGTAGCGGGTGCTATGCACAGACTGCTGCCCAATCTCGGGGGACCGAGAGAGGAAGTTCGCCGCCTCTATGCGGGGGTCATACGATCCGTAGCTCTTTACGGGGCGCCCGTATGGGCGAAGAGGCTGGCCATCCGACGCTGTAGAACGAAAGTATACAGCGTCCAGCGTAAGATGGCTCTACGGATCGTACGGGGATACCGCACAATATCCTTTGAGGCGGCAACTGTTCTGGCTCGCTTTCCACCGCTAGACATTCTGGCGGATATGGATGCGAGGGTTTATGACCGGATTCGCATCATCCGCCAGAGTGGTGGAGGCGATCCAGAAGAGGCGATCAGACGGCAGGAGCGACTTATCGCATTCGCAGCGTGGCGCGCAAGGCTCCGCGAGGAGCGGTTTGCGCGCAAACGCGTCGTCGAAGCAGTCCTGCCGGTCTTCGAGGCCTGGATGCAGTGAGAAGGTGGACGACTCACCTACAGACTTACACATAATTACCGGGCATGGGTGCTTCGGTGATTATTTGTGTAGGATCGGACGTGAGGCGACGGCGGCCTGCTTCCACTGCGGTGGGAGCGACCAGGACTCCGCATCGCACACGCTCGCGGTGTGCCCCGCGTGGGAACCCGAGCGGCGGATCCTGGTTGGCCTGATCGGGCGGAATCTCTCCCTGCCAGCAGTCGTGTCGGCGATGCTGAGCGGGGATACGGCATGGAGGGCCGTAGCCTCCTTCTGTGAGACCATAATGGTCCAGAAGAAGGCGGCTGAGCGGGATCGGGAGAGAGCCGATCCCACCCGGAGGCGAAGCCGCCGGGGCGTAAACGCGCCTCGTCGCGCCCCCTCTGCCCTGTAGCTCGGGCTTAGAATAACAGCTACGGTGTTCCCCTGCCTGTCGTAAAAGGCGACTAAACGGGGCCTTTGGGGTCGCGGGCAATCAGAGCGGGGGCTCTGTGCGCCCAGAAGCGACCCCAAGGAGGACGATGAGTCGATGTGGTCACGACTCATCGTGCGATAGCACAGCGAGGGTGCTGGGGGGAAGTGTCAGATTTCCCCTGGGACGAGCTATCAAAGCGCCGCGTTTGGAGGGTTGAGCAGGTACGCGTTCAACACGAGAGCCCGCCCCCCTCTCTATAGCGCAGGTGGCGACCACCATGGGGTTTTAGCCGGTAAAAGTCCGGCATAACCTGGCCGCTCCCCCCCAGGGTAGTCGGGTATCCTATGAGGATTATGAGGATTTCCCCACGCTAATAAAAAAAAAAATGATGTCGCTACAGTGTTTTCCACACGAGACTAAATGGCAGAAAATATTTATATTTAAATATAAATATCACATTAAAACGCGCTATAAAATTATTAAAATAATAACTAGCGTAATAAATAATAGTAAGCAATATAGGGAGGTAGCTGTCGTTAAGAAAACTCACGCAAAAGTTCATAAAATATAACAAAAATAATAACATTTTTTTTTATATATAGGTGAATTATTCATGCATGAATTTGTCAGTGTTTTTAAATCAGTTGTGAGTCATGTGTAGGGAATGCAATCCCGAGTCGGGATTGCCCTTTCGGGATCCCTATCGAGATTAGAATTCCAATCCCGCGAGATCCGGATTGGGATCCCGACTACATTCACATTTTATTTCAAAGAGCTGAATAGCAATTAACGACAACGCCTTGCGTTTTTATAGCAGCAATTTTAATAAAATGTTCATTATTAATAATCGTATAAAAGTTTTTTTATGCGTTTTTCCAAGGATCAGTCAGTAGAGTTAGTAGTTTATATAACCATGTTAGATTGATACACAGACTACGGAGGACATATTCTCGCTAACAAAAAACTGTGTCTATGGAGTCGGCCACCTCTCACGCACACCTTAGTTGGCTATTCCACGGGAAATTAGACTCTGTCGCCGTTTATACAGAGTCGATTACTCGCGCTTAACTAATGTGTGAATGTGTGCGTGCCGGCTTGTACGTACAGCGTGGTGGCCGACTTGAGTGACACAGTTTTTTGTTTGCGAGAATATCCGACTTTTTTTTATATCTGTGGATTGATACAGTAAATATTACTTATACAAAACAATTTTAATTATTTGAAACTGACATGAACATAACTTATAAAAAGCTCTAAAGACAAACAATTAAATAATCCCGATCCCGAAAATCTCGTTCGATTTGTCGGTTCGGGATTGATTTCGAATAATGCCTTTTGATCTCGCGGGATCGGGAATACATTCCCTAGTAGACTTGGGGGTTCGCGGTAAAAAGCTGAGTCAAGATCAATATAGTCTCAATAGAAAATATATTAAAAACTTAGTTTTTGTAACCATTGACATAATTTTATTATGGACCTGGGACGTCGGTTCTTTTTTTTTATTTGTAAAGGGGTCGCGTGTTTTGCATGTCTTTCCTGGACGTTTTAATTTATTATTTTATAGTCTGTAGCCAGTTTCAAAAACTAGGTAGGCATAATAAAAAAACAAACAATATAATCGTTAATAAAATAAAATTTCTGTTCGGGCCAAACCTTCATGGGGATGGGTTTCTATGTTTTAAATCATAGACCACCTTAAAAGGAAAAAATCAATATATTTATTTTTTCTGACATTACAAAATTCTACGCCGTACGTCATCCGCAAAAATACATTTTTTCACTAACTAAATTATAAATTACTACACCGCTGTCCGCTAGTTCCGGGTTCCCGCGCGGGACGCATTTCAAGACACGAGCCTACGAGAGGGTAAGTCTTTGATTTAATTTATGGTAACCCATCCAAATGCGGGATCCTGGTCTGAACCAGTATCCACAGTGAAAGGTCATGATTATAATATAGTTTCTAAGTTGGCCTTCACCCTCCATTGGTCCTTCGTCCGGATTTATTTAATTTTTCTCGCTAGTTAGGTTGTAAGCCGATAGGCAAACTCCTCTTCTTCTTTCTAGGCTTAAACGATAGTTTTTGTCCTTTACCCGCTAATAAACAACGTTTATACTTAAATAACGTGATTAACGTTTTCCAACCGCGTATATCGCCTGTATTGCATTTTTCCTCGTAACAACCGATTTACCTTACCTCTACCGCCTCGGTTTGTTATCTATTTATTTCTTTGACTTTATTTATCTCTTAGCAAAATGGCTACCAGAGGAAGAAGAGTTCAAGAAAATCAAAATGAAGATGAGATGACGATGGTCCCTCATTCAATCATTTTATTACAAGCTAGACAGGCAGCATATTTTGCCAAAATACAGTCATTGTACGACTTGTCACTTACGATTGAAACGTCAGAAAGTGTTCGTTCCGAGTTTATAAATAAAACTTCTAACATTGAAACAATTCGTACGGAATTTAATTTAATTGTAGAACAACTAAACTTAGAACAGATGAAACATGATAAAACCTTTTGCCCTACATTCAGTCAATGGGAAGCGTTTGAAGACATGTACGCTTGTATTCAAGGAGTTTTGCGTAGTACGAAATCGTTTCCAATTGATCATGACTATTCATCAAAACCAAAATTAAAACTGCCGCCAATAAAACTACCTCAATTTGACGGTAATCCATGTATGTGGAGTTCTTTTATCGAATGTTACAACCGTCTCGTGCACAATAATAGTTCATTGAAAAACTCTGAAAAAGTATTTTATCTATGTGGTCAGCTGACTGATAAAGCTTTGACTACAGTTTCAGGTATTAATCCATCTGGGGATAATTCCAATCTTATTTATTCGACTTTAGTTGATAAATACGATGATGTCCGCTCATTAGGTACCTTTTATCTAAATCAACTTTTAAATTTTAAAACTTTAACTTCCGCCTCTGTAGATGGGCTCAGTACTTTTATTGATAAATTTGCTAATTCAGTAGCTGCCTTTGAAAGGTTGAATATATCTGATAAGTTAGATTTCTTGTTTTTGTTTCTTGCACTTAAGAAGCTAGACAATGAAACTATTCGTCTGTTCGAAAACACATTTCGCTCGGAAAAGCAACCTTCTTATTCTCAACTTATAACCTTTTTAAAGGAACAGTGTAGAATTTTAGAACGCATTAATCCTACTACTTTAAAGAGTGTAACGTCACACTATCCTAAATTACCTACTCCTAAAAACGTAAAGTCATTTGTCACTGCAAATAACTCGCAACCTTGTGTCATGTGTCATAAGATTGAACATGATCAGTTTTTTCGCTGTCCTAATTTTATGAAATTGAGTCCTAAAGAGCGTTATAACGTTGTTAAACAACATAATAGTTGTGTTAACTGTCTCAGTATGAAGCATAAAACTTCAAATTGTAACTCAACTAAAACCTGTGGTGTGTGTCAATCAAAGTTTCATCATTCTCTTTTACATTTCCCGCCTTCGAATGAACAAAATAATACTGTGTTGTTATCGGCTTCTCTTACACAGTCGACGCCGATCGAACCTATGACCGATGGTTCGAGGTCTACCATCAGCACAACTGGACCGCTACAGGCACATAATCTTAGGGACTTACCTGTGCGTACGCCTCCGCTCACTGAACAGAGTAATCCTCGTTCTACTGCATCTACAAGCAGATCATCTCACGCACCTGTCACTTTGTGCTCGCTACAAAACAATATTGTATCGCAAGTATCGCAACCTTCTACTGTTTTGCTTGCAACCGCTCGTGTTTGTAGCGTCGATGCTTGTGGTAATTCGCATATTGTGCGCTGTCTCATTGATAATGGGTCACAAAATCATTTCATTACAACAGAATGTTGTAAACGTTTATCTTTAAAATATAAGATGTTAACCGAACCAGTTTCTGTTAACGGATTTGGCGGATGCACTAATGAAATCAAAGGTGTAACGGATGTCATTATTTCCTCTTGTTTCGATAGAAATATTTCTTTCGCTGTGAAACCGCTGGTCGTGAATAATATCACAGACTACTTGCCTACCTCAAAAATCGATAGATCGAGGTTGGCATATCTTAATAACGTACCGCTCGCCGATGACAAATTCTTTGAGCCCGGTAGCGTCGATATGTTAATTGGTGCTCAACTCTTTCCGCGTTTGATAAAACAGGGACAGATTCAGGGCCCTCCTGGAACTCCTGTTGCGATTAAAACTTCATTCGGATTCATATTAATGGGTGAAGCTCCTATTTTACCTACTCACAATAATAGAATACATGCACTATGCTGTTTTTCTAGTGCTCCTTTAGATGTTGTTTTACAACGCTTCTGGGAGTTAGAAGATTCTCCATCTCCACTCACAAAAAAATTAAGTAGTGAGGAAGAGGAATGTGAGAATATTTATAAAACTACAACCCGTCGTGATACTTCAGGTCGCTATATCGTTGCGCTTCCTTTCAAAAGGGACCCAAGTGTTTTAGGTTCTTCTGTTATTACAGCTCAAAGAAGATTTCTGTCTTCAGAGCGCAAACTTCAATCTTCTCCATCATATAGAGTCGCTTTTGATAGCATTCTTGAAGAATATCTCGATAAAGATTATATTACCCCGGTATCTGATATTAGTGATACTTCAGGATATATAATTCCGCACCACGGCTTATTCCGTGAGTCTTCTGGTTCAACAAAAGTTAGACTTGTGTTGGATTCCAGCGTAAAAACTAAAAACGGCGTTTCACTAAATGACATTCTACATGTAGGACCTAACCTACAACCGGAATTGTATAGTGTTTCGCACAAATTCAGACTATTTCTAATCGCATTTTGCGCTGATGTAAAACAAATGCATGTACTCGGTGTTACTGCTCCGCTTATTTTTTATGCTCCTTCTACGCTTCTCATAAAAGAGCTTTGGTTGCTAGAACTTGATAGGACTGCTCCTCCTTCTAAGCTTTTAATAAAAGAGCTTTGGTTGCTAAAACTTGATAGTACTGCTCCGCCTTCGATTTTTAAGTTATGGAATCAATTTCAAAAAGAATTACATCTGATATCTGGATCAAAAATATCTCGTTATCTAGGGATAACTGACAGATGTACTGTAATTCATTTTCATTCTCTTACGCCTGTGTGTTCAGAGTTGGGAAGGTTTAGTGCGACTGATTTTTGCGTAATCTAAAGTTTCGCCAATTAAAGTGATATCACTTGCACATCTTGAGCTTTGCGCTGCTCACATAATGTCAAAAATGGTTGCAGTAATTATACGAATTTATCAAACCGCATTCTGACAAAACATATAGTTGCGTTATCAAATGCTGCAGTTGCTCTGAACTGAATTAATTCCAGTCCTCATCGACTGACATTTTATAGGTGCTAAATCCTACGACTTATAAATAAAGTTCAAGATTTTATTGTTTCAAACTCATTTGACGAACATTTTCAGTCGATCTTAAATGAAAATCGTATTACTTAGTGTATAATTTTACCTAATGCTAAAGTTGGGAATCCGCTATAAAAAGTATTTTTGTGTCATATGCAATCATTTGTTGTCATATGATGAGTCATTAACTATTTTATGCCAAATAGAAACAATCTTGAATTCTAGACCACTCGGCATCTTGAATGAGGATCCATCTGAGCCTGTTCCTTTAACTCCCGCACACTTCTTAAGTAAAAGTGCAATACAGAGCAAAATCCTGTTTAGGAAGGTACTATTGTTTTACTTATAGAGAATAATGTGTCCCCTGTACATTGGCAGTAAGGGGTTATTCAAAATACTATAAAGGGCAAAGATGATCGTATTCGCATAGTTCTTGTAAAACCCAAAACAGGTATATTTTAAACGACTAGTAATTCGATTATGTCCATTACCTTCGCTCTCTTGAATGAGAATATCTCTTCAATTTCTTTTGTTTATTTTATTAACACTTACTAAGGTTCTATTATTAATTTATTCATTTATAGAATACTATGTTGTTTTGTTTTATCTTATTTTAATAATGGGTTAGTCTCATTTTTATGTTAATTTCACCTTTATGGTTGGGTTATTCTCCTAGGTTAGTTGTTATTTTAGTTTAACTTTTCTTCCGACTAGGAAATAACTGTTTTCGTTGAAAGATGACCTTTCAAGGTGGGGACTGTGTTCGGGCCAAACCTTCATGGGGATGGGTTTCTATGTTTTAAATCATAGACCACCTTAAAAGGAAAAAATCAATATATTTATTTTTTCTGACATTACAAAATTCTACGCCGTACGTCATCCGCAAAAATACATTTTTTCACTAACTAAATTATAAATTACTACACCGCTGTCCGCTAGTTCCGGGTTCCCGCGCGGGACGCATTTCAAGACACGAGCCTACGAGAGGGTAAGTCTTTGATTTAATTTATGGTAACCCATCCAAATGCGGGATCCTGGTCTGAACCAGTATCCACAGTGAAAGGTCATGATTATGATATAGTTTCTAAGTTGGCCTTCACCCTCCAATTTCCTTGAAGCAAATTAAATAATTAATTGTGAAGATTTGGCTTACCGACAATAATATGTTTAACAATTCATTATTTAATTATAATTTATATTGACACGTTTGAAATATATTTTTTGTAACCTTACACGTAATTACAAAAAAACGCATTTTTTTTTAATTGTTTTTTTTTTTGGGACCGCAAGAAATAATACCTATCTTGATATTGCGAAAATATTATACAGAGCGAGGTGGTACTTCATATCGAAGCATAGACTGCAACTTTATAAGTCACAAATCCGGCCCCATATGGAGAACTGCTGCCATCCGTGGACGTGGGCACCTAAATACCAGTTTGGGCCTTTTGACTCGATTCAGCAATGTGCCGTTTGAATTGTCGATGATCCCGAGCGACGAGCAGTATAAAAATTGCGTCTACGGAGAGACTAAGCGGCTTAACCTCATTATGTGTGTTCCTGTACAACGGACAGTGTTCTGAAGAATTGCTTGACTTCTACCATCGCAACTCTCGCCATCGACGGGGAGTCCATCCTCACACATTGGAACCAAAATCGGTTCGTACGGTTTCAAAAGAATCTCCTACCATGGACGCTCAGGCTGTGGAATGAGCTCCCCGCCGTGGTTATCCCAAGGGAGAAGTTTTTGTGAAAAACTATAAGACGGCCATAGACAACTAATCCATTGAGGAGTTCGCCTAAAACTTGCATGTTTTTTTAAAGTTCATACTACGACCTCAGCATGGGATTCTTCAAAAAGGGTGTGAAGAGATTTTCGCAGGGTCGGCAACGCGCGCCATATTATTAAGACATGGAGCTGTTCTGGGTCTGAGAGGCTGGGTCTGTTGAGGGTTTGATGATTAAGGGTACATTCCGAAATGGATAATATCGATCACAGCGATTACAGCAATAAATTGCGTACCGAATTAGATATCACGCTTATGACAGCTGAGAACTATCAACAATTCGGAACGCCCGTTATCGCGCTCACAGTATTCAAAACAGAACATTTGAGAATTTAATTAAAATCTGAATTATCAATGCACTAGGACTCCTTATATCTTTTATACGTTGACTCGCAAAAAGGAATATCTGCTTTTTTTATTATTTTTCATCATAAAATCATAAAAAGTATCTTTGCCATATAGAAAACCAAGAATCTTATTAGATTTTTGCCGTCACTTTTGACAGCGCTCACGGTGATATCAGTTTAGGGCATGGTCGGTGTGAGCGCAAGATGGCGCATGTCATGACGTCATCTATGACGTTTCACGGGACATCGTTAACTGTCATTATTCAATTCGGTACGGGTTTAAGCACGCTCAAATCGATTACAGCGATTACAGCGGTAATTCGGAATGCAGCCTAAGTTGGTTGACTATTATATTAAAAGAGCTTGCTTACAAACATATCTTGTTATTTTATACTTTTCACCTTTCAAATATTTCAATATTAATTTTACAATGTTGGTAACGAATTTTTCCATTTTAAAACAGTCTGCGTTAACTTGACACTGGCAAAATACACAAGGCGTGTAAAAAAACACTAAATATCCGATATTTTTTAAACTACCTACTAACACGACTGACGCAAGACTAATTGTTCAAATTAGTTGCTTCTTAAAATATACACATTAAAATGTATTTAAAATTATATTGTATGTTTTTTGCCAAAATTTTTGTTCTGAAGATGCGTTAATATAATGTATGAATATTATAAACGTTTAAAGATTTTTGACAATGATTCAGCGAGATGTCAAAAAAGATGTCGAGTTCATTGTCTTTTTAGGGTTCAGTGGAGGAATCGTAGTTTAAATAAATATAGGTGCCTGCCTACAACAAATTATCAAAAAAATAGTTTCTACTTAGTATGAAATAGTAAATATCAGTTCATTGGTTAAACGTTCGTAAAGAACGCTAATACTAAAAGAGATAGATTTAGGCTACGTTCACATGAACTATATTCAACATGCTTTATTTTTAATATTATGAATACAACGTATGACTTCTCGTAAACGTGTTCGCACGCTGACGCTTTAAGCATACGTTCGCATGAACGCTTTTTACGTGCGTTATTTTTAACGTTATGATTTCTTCTATAGGTATTTTTGTATTTCGCACGTCGAGGTCACCTGTGTAAATACCTTGCCAGTTCCTCTTATTAATGCACTGTTAATTCTAGGTATTTAGCGTTCGTGTTGAGGGATGAGTTGTTTGAAATCACACAAAGTTCTAAGGCACGAAAGGTACCGCATTTATTAACTGTTTACAAACGTGGGCGCACGAGCAAGCCCTGGAGACAACTGGATGGTAAAAAGCGTCGAGCTCCAGTGCGAACATAGCCTTTTTCCCTACGTAAAAAATCATCAACGTGCGAACACGTATAGGAGAAGTTACACGTTCTATACATAACGTTAAAAATAATACGCGTAAAAGCGTTCGTGCGAACGTAGCCTAAAACAAAATAGGGTGGTCGTAGGCACCCATTTCACAGGACGAGAAACAACAAAACTACATCTAGCAGAAAATCGTAGTAGTTGTAAGTAGTGCTCTTTAATTAACAAGATATTTTGACGGAATATTTAAAGTTATGTCGCGTTGCTTGCAGCAGAGAATGTGATAGTGCGTTCGTTCATAAGTGCCTTACTAGGGCCTAAACTGAATAAATGACTTTTTGATTTTGATTGATTTTGTTCGACATAGTTTTTTTTTGTATCACGTGTTTTTTTTAACCGTATCTTCTCTAAATCCCATCATAGACGTAGCTATAATATATATTAATATAAATTACAGTGCAGGTTGGCGACGTAACAGAAATATATATCGTAGCTGCGTGTGCGGTCACTCAAAGATTAGTATTGAAAATATATCGTAATATGCCTTGATATGATTGATATTAATATACAGGGCGAATTTTTATTTCTAGCCAGTGTGGGCAACTTCTGAACTACAGGTCTTAGAGAAAAACGTTGAAAGGAACCCCGAGCAGAATTTTGAAGAAAATTAAAATGCGATTAAAATTTATTAAAAAAGAAAAAAAATATTTTCGAAGATATTGAATTTTTTCAAAAAAAAAAATTTTTTCGAAATTCTGCTTCTTCGTCACAATATGAACAAAATATGTAAGACAATCTTGCTCTCAAGTTACTAGAAGTTATCCAAAATATTATTTTATATTTTCCTTGACCATGGTTTTATGCTGCATAAAGTTTGACGAAGTGGAGTAGATCTCGCAGGGACCCCACTATGTTTAGCCATAAAGAATTGGCTCTTAGCATTCTGACAAAAAAATGGAGGTAAATTTTTATTACTTTTAGCAACTTCAGACCAAGATTGTCATACATAATTTTGTTCGTATTGTAAAGTAGAAGCAGAAAAAGAAAATATTTTTTTTTTCATTTTTTTTAATGGCATTTTTATTTTCTTCAAAATTCAGCTCGGGGTTCCCTTCAGCGTTTTTCTCTAAGACCTGTAGTTTAGAAGTTGCCATCACTGGCTAGAAAAAAAAACATCCTGTATATTATAGCTACGTCTGTGATAGGCTTAATTTGTTTATCAAACAAACAAAACAAAAACTGCATCACTAAAAAAATTCATAATCATAAAAATATCATAGTTTCTACGGAATCCACGTCCAATAAAAATTACTTCGAGTTTAACTAATTCATAAAGTATTGTCTGGTAATATTTCCTGTTTAATTTTTTGTGAGCAATTAATAATATTTATAATAGCTAAGATGAATGGATGTCTTGTGCACAAATGTACCTAATTGGTAATTAAAAATAATGGATTTAATTTTTCCCAAAACTACGATGACGATCTCATTTTGGGGTTAAAAAGTCCACAATTGCTAAATAGAATATATTTCCCGAATTCTCAACAAAATGTACTAAGTAATTCCAATATTTTTTGATTAATTTAATTCATTATCTTTTGGGCACCCTACCCAACAATAGGGACCTAAGTTCGGTGAATTATTTAGATACATATTATTTGTAATATATTATTTGAAAACGGCCACCATATTACTAAAACATGGTTCATTGGCCATTGGTCAATGACATTATAACCACTACGTTCATTGGTTGTTTGCTCCATCAAATGTGATAATAGCGACTCTCTCACCGGGCCAGATAAGTTTGTGGGACTGTAAACTAAAGCCCTGATCAAACCGCAGCGTTCAGCTTTCGTCCGCGTTGGCGTGCACGGTGGCATCCACTGCGCGTGCAAAAGCTATTCACACTGAAACGCGTTCACCAGGCATTCACACGGTGTCACTACATTACTATGCCGTGCGATACAGATTTTTGGGAATGAATTATAAAAATACTAAAAGATCTACTGAGGAAAGTATTGGGCCGAGCAGCGCTAACGTATGTAGAATTGGAAACGGTTGGTTGTGATTGCGAAGCGACGTTGAATATATGACCATTGACTTACGTCACGGAGAAACGACAGTTGTGAAAATCGACTTTATCACTTTCGTATCTACCAGCTGGAGGTGGCAGACGTAGGAATGCAGCTCTGCTAGGCCGGGGAGGATGTTGGAAACTCCTTTAATGTATTTTTTATTATAGTTTTTAATTATTTTAATGTGACGTGGAAAGTCTTGTCTGAAAAAATATATGATACGAAACAGCAGCATTTTCTTTATTTTGTTGATTTTTCTAAACAGATAGTGAAACGATTAGAGTTATTTCATACATTATTTTATACTTTGAAGGCGGTTTAATTTTTTGTTAAAAAGGTAATTTTATTAACACAAACAGGTATATTCACATCTGCTACAACATTAATATTGATCGATCGCTATCATCGTGGTGTAGCACGTTTAGCCGTTCTTAATCGATCGGCAAAGTTAAGCTACCACAGTTGTGGTCGGTACCTGGATGGGTGACCGCCTAGTGGTATTTCAAATCGAGCGTTTCCGTGCTTCGGAAGGTACGTAAAGTCGTTGGTCCCGGTTATCACTTAATTGTGATAGTCGTTAAGCTAGTTGGATGCCTCCCAGGCAGATTGAAAAATTCTAAAAGTAGGTTGACCACTAGCCTGTCTCCACCGATCCGCAGTGGGCACGCGTGGTGGAGTATTGCCCATTCCCTTTCACCCTCATTTGTGAAAGGAGGCTTGTGCTCAGCAGTGGGACATTATAGGCTGATGATGATGATGATGATGAATCGCTATCATATGGACACAAAAGGCTTAAAGTTGCCAGTGAGGCTGGAGGCCGCCTATCGCAGTCGCTGCGCGTATACCAAGCTTAATCGCCACCGCTGCAGAGGACGCGTCGATGTGAACACGTGGATACAGCATCTGATCGCAATCGTGAACGCTAACGCGGAAGCTGAACGCTTCGGTTTGATCAGGGCTTTACGGGTCACGTCTCGGTGTGAGCTGACCCTTAGCGTTTTTTTTAAATAATATCTAATAAAATCTCTATTTATCACCAAACCAAAATACAATGTTTTTACCCGACTGACCCGGAAGGAAGGTTATGTTTGGTTTTTTGGGTTTAGATTAGGTTTGTGATGGTTGTTAGCCTTACTTTACCGTACCGCACATTTACTTACTAATACATATAATTTATTCATTAATAAAACTAAAAAGTCTGAAATAAATTAAATTATTAAAAGAAACAAAAAACCCGACTGCGTAAAACAAAAAATAACTGAAAAGAGTAAAACAAGCTCTTTAATCTATAGAATTTTGAACATAACTTGAATTTTATAAAGTATTGCAGTCGAGGAGAAGCAAATATTACAAAAAAATACATACTTAGTTTATTGGTTTGTCTTTATAAAATTCAAGTTATATTCAAAATTAGAGCTTGTTTCTCTTTTCAGTTATTTTTTGTTTTACGCAGTCGGGATTTTTGTTTTTCGCAGTCGGGTTTTTTGTTTCTTTTAATAATTTAATTATTCAAAGTCAAAGTCAAAGTCAAAGCCATTTATTCAATTTAGGCCCCAGAAGGGCACTTATGAAGGTCACATTTACTGAAGTTACCACCGGTTCGGAACTCGGCCTTCAACTGAGAAGAATCCGGCAAGAAACTCAGCAAGGTTACATTTTTAGGGTTCCGTAGCCAAATGGCAAAAAACGGAACCCTTATAGATTCGTCATGTCTGTCTGTCTGTCTGTCCGTCCGTATGTCACAGCCACTTTTTTCCGAATCTATAAGAACTATACTGTTGAAACTTGGTAAGTAGATGTATTCTGTGAACCGCATTAAGATTTTCACACAAAAATAGAAAAAAAAAAACAATAAATTTAGGGGGTCCCCATACTTAGATGTGAAACTCGAATTTTTTTTTTTCATTGAACCCATACGCGTGGGGTATCTATCGATAGGTCTTCAAAAATGATATTGAGGTTCCTAATATCATTTTTTTCTAAACTTAATAGTTTGCGCGAGAGACACTTCCAAAGTGGTAAAATGTGTGTCCCCCCCCCTGTAACTTCTAAAATAAGAGGATGATAAAACTAAAAAAAAATATATGATGTACAACATTACCATGCAAACTTCCACCGAAAATTGGTTTTAACGAGATCTAGTAAGTAGTTTTTTTAGTCTAGTAAGAAGATCATACATAAAAAAAATATTAGGTCTTTACCTATGAAATTGCCGTTTTGTATGAAAAAATTTAAACGAATTTTTTTCATGTATTTTTTATTTGTGTTAATCGAAGTAATCACCCATGCAATCAATGCATCTTTGCCAACGCAGTGGCAGTTTATTGATGCCCTTCTTAAAGAAATCAGCTGGACGGGAGGCAACAAATTCTTCAAAGGCATTTTGTACTGCCTCTCGGGTATTGAATTTTTTTCCCGCCAAGAAGTTATCCAAATTCTGGAAAAAGTAGTAGTCTGTAGGCGCAAGGTCTGGTGAGTAGGGCGGATGACGGAGAACTTCCAATCCCAGTTCTTGCAACTTGGAGACCGTCTGCTGTGCAGTATGAGGTCGCGCGTTATCGTGCAGGAGCAGCGGAGACGAGCGATTGACCAATGCTGGTTGGAGATGTGCCAGCTTCTCCATCATTGTGTTCAGTTCTTCACAGTACACATCTGCAGTAATGCTCACCCCGTTTGGTAAGAAGCTGTGATGAATCACACCGGCGCTAGACCACCAAACAGTGACCATTACTTTTCTAGGGGTAAGTTTTCGTTTAGGGCATTGTTTAGGTGCTGAACCAGGATCCAACTAACTTGCTGAGCGCTTGCGGTTATCAAACAGAATCCATTTTTCATCGCAGGTAACAATGCGGTTTAAAATTCCTTCATTTGTGTGTCTGTTGAGCAGTGCAAGGCACGTTTCGACGCGTACTTCGCGCTGGCGATCATTGAGTTCGTGGGGCACCCATTTGTCAAGCTTTTTAACCTTGCCAATTTGACGCATATGGACCAATATTGTTTTGACGCTAACGTCGAAAGCTGCTGCTAATTCAGCCGTGTATCATCAGCTTCCATAATCGCCTTTAATTCGTCATTGTCGACCAAAGTCTTCGGACGACCGCGAGGTTCATTTTTCAGGTCGAAATTCCCAGAACGGAAGCGAGCAAACCAATAACAGGTGGTGCGTTGGTTTGTAGTGTTAGCTCCGTAAACGTCGTTGATGTTGCGTGCCGCTTGTGCCGCGTTGCTGCCACGACGGTACTTATATTCCATAATTACTCGAATTTTTAACGTATCCACAAAGAATTTAAAACGTCCAGAAGGATAGTCGCCTCTATGGGAACACGAAATAAACAAGCCATAATTGACAGTATTTAAAAAGTAATAAGTTTAGGTAATTAAAAGTGACGAAATCGCAATACTTACACATGGAAGTGTTGTGACAGTATTTTAATACGCAAATTGACATTTTTTATTTAATCAGTACAGCGAGTATGACGCGATGACAGCCATACGTCGCAATACGAACTGAGAGCGATTTGCTCAGGAGCCCCTCAAGCGGAGTGATATTAAATGTCATGCTTTAGTAAGGCCGACTATCCATCTGGGTAGAGGCACGATGCCGTATGAAAATCTTTGCGTATCCATGATGACGAAAAAGATTGAAATGCGATGAAAATGTAACACTAATCAATAAACAAATGACTACTTTTGGAAAAAGAATTCCATGTTTTTAAAATAAAATTAATTTGAAATTAGAATTCTTAGCCAAACAAAAATTATTTTGATTTGAAATGGCCAGTACTGCAGAACGGCAATTTCATAGGTAAAGACCTATTATACGCGTCGACTTGTAAAACATCTCCGTTTTTTTCGTCGGTTAAAAATATAGTGGTACCTACGTACAGTCTGTCGCGACTTAGAAGAAAGAAAAAATCAATGAAACGCAGTAGAACTTTTATGGCACCCTCTCATTTCCGTAGTCTGTCTCGCTCTATGATTAAACGTCATCTGTCACTTGTTTTTTCCCTCCAGTTTTATATAAATAGTTTGAGAAGTTCAGAATATTATATTATACTTATTACAGAATATTATACAGGATATTAGTTAATTTTATTGCTAAGTAGAAGTGAGAAAGTAGAAAGTGTGTTTAAAAAGTAGAAAGAATGAAGTATAGAAAATGCGAAGTGTGAGGATTAACATCGGAAAGGAAAGATGGAAAAAAACGTGATTTTATGGCCAAATTTCCCCTGGATGCAGTTCGGTCAGTAAAATATCATTCAGTCCTATAATTCCTTTAATAAAAACATCTTAATATTATCTTAATCTAGAAAATACCATAATAATATTTTAGAAAATAGTGTGGTGCAATATTTATTATCGAATTCGATATCGATATTTTTATATTTTTAGGTGCCGAAAATGGGTGAAAATGACAGGCAACGAGGACTTGGCTTACATTCCACTTACACCCACTTACCCATTTTAAGTGTATTCCGAACCAGTGGTAGTGTCAACTGTATCGTTCATAAGTGCCTTATCAGGGCCTGAACTTGATAATTTACTTTTTATTTTGATTTGCATTTCATAAAACGTCTAGTTGCAAATTTTATGTAGTTTTAATTAAACGCCAACCACAAACCTTACTGTATATTAATATATTATATGGTATATTTTTTTTAGTAATAATCTGAACAAAGTACCACTGGTTTTGTTTTGGTAGTGCTAAAACAAAATCAGAGGATATTAAATATCTATATTATTTTACAACAGTATATATATATATATATCGATATCGATAGATTTAAATATCTACTAAGAGCGCATCTCTATTCCATTCTAAGGTTGGTAGTACTGATTGGTAGTACTCATTGTGGCTTTTTTTGGTTGCCACATTGATTTTTATTATTTTTATCTTGCTCTATGGAGTCCCGTCTCTTCTTACGTAGTTATTGAATACTCTTTGCCTACGTAGCTGGGAGACAATTTTTGAATGTGGATCGCTGGCGCCTGTGGTTACCTAAGCGTTTACTTCGTGCATAGTCAGTAATCTTACAAAATGGCTGTTATATCTTGAATGCATGCAGATAATGACAGATCTCAGGGTCAAGGCCTGAGTTAATCCTTTGTTTCCTACTGCCACAATGTAGGTATCACGAGATGTACAAGTATTTGGAAAAAAGCTGTAATATGAAAAGATCTTCCACAACTAAAAAAAATAAGCCTTGCTGAGTTTGTTGCCGGAGTCTTCTCAGTTTAAGTGTATTCCGAACCGGTGGTAAATTCAACTGTATGTACCAATGTAACGTTCATAAGTGCCTTACTAGGGCCTAAACTAAATAAATGACTTTTTGATTTTGATTTTGATGTATTTTTTAGGGTTTCGTATCCGAAGGGTGCCAAACGGGACCCTATTACTAAGACTCCGCTGTCCGTCCGTCCGTCCGTCTGTCAGAGGGCTGTATCTCATGAACGGTAATAGCTAGACAGATGAAATTTTCAGTGAATATGTATTTCTATTGCCGCTATAACAACAAATAATAAATATGAAATAAAATTAAAAATTAGAGGGGGCGGGCGCCCTTACAAGAAACTACTTTTTTTGTTTTTTTTTTCATAGCAAAGTTGAATTAGTTAATAGTGTACGGAACCCGGTTTTTATTAAATGTAACGAGTGTATTTTCCCTTTATTACGAAGTTTCGGTCTTAAGAGACTCAATTCGTCATACTTTTCATACAAAACCTCTGTAGTTATTATGGCGTTTTTAAACATTTTTCGTTAGATGTTCTGAACAAATTAGTATCTTGTTAATTATATCTAGCCGTGTATCTAGGCGAAATTTTAAAAAAGTGTGAATTAAATTCAGTCAAAGCCTCCGAAAAACAGTGTTTTTGCACAAATTTTACCTGAACTTTGGCCATATATAAGGTACCTATAAATTGTAAAAGTAAAGAAAACATTTTGATACCAGGCTTGCAAATGTATTGGAGATTCTAAATAACTAACTTTTTTTTCACAAACTTGTGAGATTTTTTCACAAGAAGTATACTCCTGGAACAAGTTTTATGATATGCGAAATCATAAATGACGACCTAGCGAAGCGGCCGCGAGTGATCAGCGGAATTTACCGACTGATAACCGACGGCTCTGATGCTGTCTCTCTTTGTTCGCAGTCAACATTACGTTGGATGAAACAACAAGCTTTTAGACTATGCTTGCGTTGAAGTTGCGCCGGCCTGTTAGTTAAGTACTTGATAGAATATAAGGTGCATGCTATTATACTGAAGTCGAATTTAATTATTTAAAATTACTTTTTTTATTGTATATCTGGTTTCCATAGCAGTGAACCCGACGACCATGTCTGAAGATCTACTGAACTACTAACTATACCTCAAGATTTCACCAAACGTTAGCGTGATTTTTATGCCGATCCCACAGCGAGTGATCTAGTTCTGCGGTCAGAACAGTGCTGCAGGTCAGTGCGTTTTTCTTGACTGCCGCGCTCGCTGTGTGAAAGATGTATAGATTCCAGTTGAACGCGGAACGCAGAACTCTAGACCGCTCGCTGTCGGATCGGGGCGCCTAAAACTTTCCTCCAATGTTATATAACGTAAAAAATATTTTTCAATTCACATACAATATCCTTGAGGTGCGTCTACGCTAGGCGAACCATGAACCGAGCACACGCGGAGCACGGATTCGGTTAGCGTGGACGGACTTGCGAGCCTCGAATGAGCGTTCGGCTCGCGCGCGACTGCGCTCCGCCAATGACAGTTTATGACGAACAGGGATTCACATCGCGCTCGTTCTATGCTCGTTGTACGTCCACACTTGACATCGCGAGCGACGAACGAATAAAGGCTCGGCTCGCGTAGCATAGACGCACCATTGTATAACGTAGGCATCCACCATCGAACAATCAACCCAAAGAAGTCAAGGACATACTAGTTAAGTAAAATATAGATGCAGTTTTTGGTCGATACTGTAATTCATCAGTGCAAAAACACTAACGGCGTTTACCCTCGATGGCATCCACTGAGGACAGGTTTTCAAAATTCAATTAAGGGGTAAAGTAGGGAGGAGAATCCGCGGGCGAAAGCAAGTTAAGTATAAGTTATGGATCATTATTTTTGGCCTTTTCTGTCTCATAGGTTGGTTTTTTGCAAGATGCAAGTTCACGTTAATTAGGTGTAGTTTTATGATTATTTTTCCGTCGCGTCGTTCTAAAACGTGCTGAGGTTTTTTGCAGTGGGTTTATGTTCTTTTAAAAGTTCTAACTTAATTTGATTTCGGCACAAAACCGGTTCAGCAATTTTTAAACACAAACTAAAACTGACTCATTGGGTTTAACCGAATGTTCGTAATAAAACGTCCTTACTATAGTATTAAAAGTTTGTATGTATGGATGAAGCGCTCGTGGTGTAGCATGATTAGTCAAACGGCAATGTTAAACTACCACTGTCGTGGTCTGTACCTGGATGGGTGACCGCCTAGGGGTATTTCAAATCGAGCGTTTCCGTGCTGCGGAAGGCACGTAAAGCCGTTGGTCCCGGTTATCACTTAATTGTGATAGTCGTTAAGCTAGTTGGATGCCTCCTAGGCGGCTTGAAAAATTCCAACAGTAGGTTGACCACTAGCCTACCTCCACCGATCTGCAGTGGGTACGCGTGGTGGAGTATTGCCCATTCCCTTTCACCCTCATTTGTGAAAGGAGGCCTGTGCTCAGCAGTGGGACATTATAGGCTGATGACGATGTATGGATGTTTTTTACTCTTTCACGCAAAAACTACTGAACGGATTTGGATGAAATTTGGCACACAGATAGAATATATTCTGGATTAACACATAGTTTACTTTTTATCCTGGGAAAACATACGATCCCTTGGGAATGTGGGTGAAACCGCGCGGGACAGCTAGTATAAAATATATGTAGGAAGTCTAACAAGACTGTAATTATAAAGTCAGAAAATTTTGGTAGAATTTGAAATTTTCTATGTAACCCGTTTCTTTGGCTGACATCATTTTTTTTTTTTTTTTTATTGTTTATAGCCCTGTGTTTGACCGCAATCTCACTATGGTAAGTGATGATGCGGCCGATGGTGGTAAGCACACAAAGCCTAGAAGGAACTGGCTCTCAAGTGCAGCTGTCGGAACACACCGAAAGGTGCTTGGCGACAGATTTTCAACTTGAGGGTGGTAGCCAGCCAGGCGGGTACTACAAAGTACCCTACCACCGTGCTATGGTTTCCTCACGATGTTTTCCTTCACCGAAAGCTCAATCTCATTGTAGGATTCGAACCCGGGACCTTCGTCTCGGTATCCGACGTCACTACCACTGAGCTATCATCGCCTTAAAATCAATCAATCAATGTACAGTGCGGCCGCCGAGAGAACGCGTTTTTGACATCTGTTAATATTGGGCTATTCTCGTAAACGGCTAATCCTATTGCGATGCGACTTCCACAGGAAGGTTCAGTATTTTCTTAGGCATAGCTTAGTGAAAATCTCATCATAATCTGATTAGCCGTTTCCATGATTTGGCCATCAAAAAGGCACATTAGTTGATATATAATTGGACTGTTTTACAAAAAATTTAAACCGACTTCAAAGTACACTAAGAAGAATCAAATCCTGATCTGATGACAATGGGACCAAACGGGAAGTGTACCCTTTCAAATAAAAAAAAGAATTTTCCAAATCGGTTAATAAATGACGGAGTTATGAGGTAACAAACATAAAAAAAACCTCCTCCTTTTTTTGAAGTCGGTTAAAAATACATAAGTAACATCGTTAAGATGCATCTACATATAATGGATGCGCGGCCTACCGAATGAGGAAAAATACATGTTACAGTAAAGTTATTTCTTAGCCACTTATTTAAAGCAAATAAAACATACATACATAACAAAGAAAACAAAAACAACTTTGTGTCATGTTGAAAAGGATTACGACTCAATTTTATTCTGAACTTTCCGCCCCGCTCTTTTACTCCCTGAAATCCCTTCCTCACAGATTGGACCTTTCAAGTTCTTAAAATTTCAAGTTTGTGCGGTTTGAGCTTGAATCAAAGATAAAGATAGATCATCAGCACAAAGAATTATGGCGAGATACATTGATTTGCACAAAAAAAAACATTTTAGAGAGTTTTGAATCACTTGCAATGTTGAGATTTATATAAGCCTTACAATTATATACATAGCATGGGGTTCTTCAAAAAGGGCGTGAAGAGATTTCTTCAGGGTCGGCAACGCGCGAGTGATGCCCCTGGTGTTGCAAGCGTCCATAGGCTACGGTAACTGCTTACCATCAGGCGGGCCGTATGCTTGTTTGCCACCTTAGTGGTATAAAAAAAAAATTATCTTATTTTTATTATATTTCATCTCACTGCTGGGCAAAGGCCTCCCCCTTCTTCTTCCACTCACTTTTATCCCTTGCGGATCTGTGCCAAAGTGTACCTTCAAAGTTAACTAGTTCATCTCTCCATCTAGCAGTTGTTCTACCTCTTCTTCTTTTAGCATCTCTTGGGTACCATGTAGTTGTAATGCTGCTCCATCTTTCCTCACTTGCCCTCGATAAATGGCCCGACCAATTCCATTTTCCTATCTTTGCTATCCTAACTACATCTCTTACTTTACTCTTCTGTTTAATATCTCTTTTCGCAACTTTGTCTATCAATTTAATTCCTAGCAAGCTTCTTTTCATATTTCTCTGGGTCACCTTTAGCTTTTCCACCTGATTCTTAGTAAGGGCCCACGTCTGGCATCCGTATGTTAAGGTTGGTATTTGGTAGTTGGTAAGTTGGTATTTGCAGCTATTGGTGCCGATTCTGTTGTAAATCGCACTAAACTAATTTTAGTCACATCTCATCTCTTTCTTACGAACATTATTGAAAAAGGATAGAACATAATTTAAGTTGTCAAATTAATCTTTGCCGTCTTATTTTGCGTGTATTTAGGCGTAACCGCGATAGATGGCGACTAAAATTATATTGAAAACAAGCATTGGACTTATTTGACAGGACTAAATTTCTTACATCCTTCTCTTATGTTCTTTGTTAGAAAGAGACATAGTGACATTAAAATTAGTACACAACAGAATCAGGGCCATTATAAGCTTTTGATCTTAAGCTAATAGGGACATCTTTGTTTTTCATAATGTGTTTTAGAGCCCAATATGTATTCCAACCTTGCTGTATTCTTTTTTCTATATCTATGTTGAGATTACCAGCAACATATTAATATACCTACTTGAAATATTTTATAAACCCCGCAAAACATAACAACAATGGTTTTGGTCGCGATTCGCCGGCATGGCATAGAATGTCGCATTTTTATCCCGGGGATCTACAAATATTTTAAATGCCTCAAGTTATTACTTAGGCACCACGGATCAATAATAACGTCATTTCAACGTCTCTAAAAATCTTTGTATGTACAAATTTCGTCATGATTCTTTTAGCAAACTCTTTTCATCGCAAATAATACCTGCCCTATAGCTTTTTTGTATATAACAATACAGTAAGATATGGAATGACCTCTCCATAAAGTTTTTCCTTCCAGCGCTACGATATGAGGTTCAAAAAGCCAACCAATGTCAGAAATGCATTCTCTCGATGGCCGAACTGTAATTCTTTACAAAATATTCAGCAACTTTACCACGTTCCATCAAGGGCCCAAAAGTGGTGTCAAAATTGACATATTTTACAGTTTTGGTAGTCTACTAACACAATAGCATCATAATGGCGCCATAATAGCTTTCCGATGATTTTCCACTGCAACTACAATCGTGCCGCAATGATCTTTTAGTTGTCAGTTTTGTCAGTTTTTGTACTAAAATTCTTTTCGTTCATTATGAGACCATTATGAATTAGTAGACTGCGCACATCGGCTCAATGATAATGGAATTGCAATAGTACCGTGTCAGTATGACATTTTAGCAGACTTGGCCCCCTAGCGGTTTGCTTGATTGTCAATTTTTTTTTAAACAAATGCCTGCCTGTGTAATATATAATTTACATGCATTAATTGGTCGGCAGTGTTATTTTAATCAGTGCAAAAACACTTACGGTCAAGGTCAAGGGTTTTTTACTAATATAAATAAATATCCTGGGACATTCCTCACACACGGTCATCTGATCCCAAACTAAGCAGAGCTTATACTATGGAAACCAGATAACTGATATAATACATATACTACTTTTTGTTTGTAAATACATACTTAATATACATAATTACACACAGACTCAGGACATACAGACATTTTCATGCACACAAATGCATGTCCTGCATCTAGTGAAATTTCAATTGATTACTCTGAAATAGAACTCAAAATATTTCATGAAACCTCGCTCTATCATAGTATACCTTTATTATATCAAAATGAACATTAACCATTGAGAAATCTAATAAAATACCATGTGTCACCGAACTCATGCTATATGAAATCTACTACAGTTGCGGAATCGGATTGCTCGATATTACTTATCCAAAGGGATAATCCTCTAAGTTCCTAGATTACGCATTGGTTAGTCAAAATGCGTTAAACTGAGTACTTACATAATTCCAATTCGTCAAATACAACGGCGCAAATTTCCTCAAATTATCCACAGGTTCGTAAACTAACTGTTCATCTGTGATAATAATCCAAATATACAAACTCCAGGCCACAATAATTACACTCAAAACCGCATTAGCACTATGGTATAGTGTTTTTATACATAACCATATATTATAACTATTTTTTGCAACTATATCTTCGGGAAAAGTTATCTTTGTTTCAGTCATAGTTTTTGACCTGTTTATTTTTTAAATCAGATCTATATACGTGCAAACTTTATGAGATTTACGCGACCTCTGTTGTTGTTATTACATTAAAAGCGTTTTTTAGGGTTCAGTTTGGTTTTTGGATACGTTAGTATATTTTTTTTTTGTAAAGAATTATCTTTTTTATAGGTATGTTGATTACAATACTAACAATTAATTAATAATATTACAATCCTAATAATATCATAAATGCGAGTTTGTGAGAATGGAATATATATATTTGTTTCACGCAAAAACTACTGAACGGATTTGGATGAAATTTGGCAGACAGATAGAATATGTTCTGGATTAACACATAGGAAACTTTTATCCCGGGAAAACATACGATCCCTCGGGAATGCAGGTGAAACCGCGCGGGACAGCTTGTATATGTGAAATCCTAACTTCAAGCCTCAACCACTCAACCGATCATCATGAAATTTGGCATGCAGATAGCCTATGGTATGGAGAAGGACATAGGCTTTTTTTTAATGTAACCTTGCTGAGTTTCTTGCCTGTTCTTCTCAGTTGAAGGCCGACTTACGAACTGGTGGTAACTACAGTAGCTTTGACCTTCATAAGTGCCCTACTAGGGCCTAAATTTAATAAATGACTTTGACTTTGACTTGACTTTAACTTTGAGATCTGTACGTGGATTACGTAACTTTATTGCAATGAAATTCAGATAGAAATTACCTCTGAATTGGTAGAAATATTACAAAATCGTAAATGGTTCCATTTCTAATGAACCACTGTTTGTATTTGCAGATATCAGAATGTAAAAAAAGTTATCAGTAAACCGCTATATTGAACCGATTTCAATTCGAAAATGATTGAAATTTAGTTACGTAATCGTCCCACTGATATACAGAACCATACAATTTAAACCAGCATCGTTATACCACCATTTTATTCGATACGTTTATATCTGGTCGGTTTTCAATGCCACTCAGTGGCCGTACAAGTTGAGACAAAACATAATAAACCGGTTTAGATTCTCGCTATTTGTAGATAATATTTATATTTTATATCAAGGATTCCGTAGACAATCCCTAAATGCATATAATGGTGCCGACTCTGCGCACTCAACAAATTTAAATCACATATTTTTTTCTTCTTTTGGCCTGGCAGTAGGCATGGTTGGTAAGTCCTCTACATACCACGCTGTAGGTCGTGGGTTCGATTCCCACTCAGGATTTACATTTACGAGCATGAATTTTCTGTGTGTCCACTATCTCTTAAAACATTAATTATTAACCTTAATTATGTTACGAGTTATGTCCTTCTTTCACATCCGGCGTTAAAAAAGGACAAAGACAAGTAAGGTTATATTATTGTTTAAGAGACAATAGTTGGCCAGTTTTAATAATCTATATTATATATAGATAGATAGATAAATGGATGGATGGATACATAACTCTTTATTAAGTATAATATAACAACAACAAAAAACATGTAACATAATTGAAAACTGTTTTACAAAAAACTTAAATCGACTTCAAAGTACACTAAGAAGTAATCAAATCCTGATCTGATGACAATGGAATCAAAAGGGAAGTGCACCCTTCCAAACAAAAAAAGAATTTTCCAAATCGGTTAATAAATAATTGGACTGTTTTACAAAAACCTTAAACCGACTTCAAAGTACACTAAGAAGTAGTCAAATCCTGATCTGATGACAATGGGACCAAACGGGAAGTGTACCCTTTCAAATTAAAAAAGAATTATGATATTAATTTACTATTTAAAAAAATACGTGTCCAATATTTTTTGATAATCTAACTGACAAACTAATTACGTTAACTTAGGTCGCATCATCACGTAAAACGGTTAAAACCCTGCTAGTAAAAATAACTACATAAGAATGGAGTTAACAAACTATTTCTTCTTCATACTTCTGAGCTGCCGACTCCTAATTTAAAATCTCGAGGTCAAAATTAATTCTAAATTATGTATATGAACACTATGTTTTAGTAGTTTATTTTTTGTCGTCAAGGTATAGCTCCATAATAATTGTATCCTGGAACACGATGCAAGACGCTGGACAAAAAGTCATTTATTCAGTTTAGGCTAAACTAAAGTACTAAACTTCTTTTAATTCATTATGAGACCATTATGAATAAGTAGACTGCGCACATCGGCTCAATGATAATGGAATTGCAATAGTATCGTGTCAGTATCACATTTTAGCAGACTTGGCCCCCAGCTAACTTGTCCCATCGGCCCATTTACAGGTACCAGGCAGGATAGACCAGGAGATTCAGTGAAGTATTCACGACCTTGCAAAAATCTCTTCTCTTCTTGAAGAACCTCATGCTTGAACCCTTGGTGACCATGGCGGGGAGCTCATTACAATATCTGAGCCTATGCGTAGTTACCCAATCGTATAAACTAAGTGTAACTTTCTAAAAATCTAACCAGTTTATACCGAGCTATGAGCCTATTGAAAAAAATGTAGATTTCCGCTTTTATTCCAAAATTTCAATATTCACGCTCATAAAATTATTCGAGTAAAAGTTAAAAACAAATGAATCAGAAAGTATTAATTGTCGAATCATTCGTTTTAGTCGATTTATGTTTCGTGTATCGACTCGATATCGAATCGATTAATATGATATACTCGTATTTCGAGTTTTGGGTTACAGTACTACGAATTATGAAATTATGTTATTTATTTTAATTCTTGATGTTTCGTGTGATTTATTTATACATTCTGCACCCATTGTGAGGAAAAATATTAAAAGAAACAAAAAACCCGACTGCGTAAAACAAAAAATAACAGAAAAGAGAAAAACAAGCTATTTAATCTATAGAATTTTGAATATAACTTGAATTTTATAAGGTATTGCAGTCAGGGAAAAACAAATATGACCAAAAAAAATACATACCTACTTAGGTTAGTGGTTTAAATCCAAGCAAGCTGTTTAGGCTACAGAGCGTGCCAAAGAAAAAGACATACATACATACAGTCGAAAAACATAACCCTCCTTCCGGGTCAGTCGGGTAAAAACACTATACACAGTGGTGTATTAAACCTAAAATCTAAACCTAAAACCTATAAAAAAAACACAACAATAATATATCAGTTCCCAACTTCCCATAGGATTAGATATAGGTTATTTTCAATTACTTATTACAAGAGCGAGATCCAAAAAATCAAACCAAAGCTCTCGTTCGATAACGTGTAAGTTATAATTGTGTGCAAGCATCCATAGGGCTACGGTAACCACTTACCACCATTCATAATGAAAATAATATAAACTAAAGGAACTAACTAAAAATACGCATCGATTGGACCCAATTATATTTTTGTGCCTTTTGCGGTCGAGACCATGGGACCGTGGGAGTCCGAAGCTCGCCGTTTTGCTCGCACCTTGTCATCAAAATTGATCGAGACCTCCGGAGACCAGCGGGCGGGGAGCTTTTTCCGCCAACACGTCAGCTTGGCTATCCAAAGAGGAAACGCTGCCAGCCTTCTGGGAACCCTGCCGTTAATCGGAAGCAGCGGCAGGCTTGAGGAAATGTTCTATATATAGATTGTAATTTGTACATATTTGTTGTAAATAAAGATATATTCCACTTCTTTATTGGAATACAGGGTTGAACTAAAGGAATATTACTAAAACTCAAGATCTCAAAATTATAAAAAGTAACAAAAAATAAATAAATATCCCGGGACATTCCTCACACACGGTCATCTGATCCCAAACAACGCAGAGCTTGTACTATGGAAATCATATAACTGATTTACTACATGTGCTATATTTTTTAACGATAATTACACCCAGATTCAGGAAATACAGACAGACATGTTCATGAATACAAATGTCAGTCTCGAGTGGGAATCGAACCTACGACCTGCGGCGCGATAGGTAGGGGTCTTACCAACCGCGCCAACTGCCTCGTATTTATTATACGCAATAGAAAATTACTTAATTGAATAATCATTTTATTTATAAAACGAAAACGTTACGTCAGTCATCATCATCAGCCTATAATATCCCACTACTGAGTACAGGCCTCCTCTCACAAATGAGGGTGAAAGGGAATGGGCAGATACTCCACCACGCGAGCCCACTGCTGATCGGTGGAGGTAGGCTAGTGGTCAACCTACTGTTGGAGTTTTCAGGCCGCCTAGAAGGCCTCCAACTAGCTTAACGACTATCACAATTAAGTGATAACCGGGACCAACGGCTTTACGTGCCTTCCGAAGCACGGAAACGCTCGATTTGAATTACCACTAGGCGGTCACCCATCCAGGTACCGACTACGACGGTGGTAGCTTAACTTAGCTACATCACGAGCGCTTCCGTAAACCCTACGTCAATAAGTTCCCGCTAGAAAGCATCTCTCATGCCTTTGTTATTATTCTGGTATGCAGGTTTCTTCAATGAAAATACAGTATGATACCGTATCTGTGGGCCAGTAAACAAGATGGTTATGGACAATCGTCATCGTTAGTAAACGATCAACCTTTGTATGGGATTGACATTTCAAATATTATCACGTGATTTTCAACAATCTCTTATGTCACTTATAAAAAGGATGATCGTTTATTAACGATGACGATTGTCGGCAAACATCTTGTTTAGGGGGGCTGATAGTAAACACTCGAAGATAGAACCTGAGGTCTAATTTTCGCATCTTAAAAATTCTATACATTTCGACGAATGTCCTCCATTTTTTTCATCAAATATCGAAACCAATGTCGAATTCATGAGAATCTCTAATAAGAACATGCACCCTCTTAATCATAGCTCTACGTAAACCACCAATCCATATCATTCATTAATTTTAATCATCTATTACCTTGACCGCATAAAGCTAAACAAATAACTCAAAAACCATTGCCTCACACAACCATAAAAAAAAAACTTTCCCTCTATTTTAATATTGACCATTCACGATACGTTTAAAAAACTCACGTGTAAACTGGGCTTTTGGCGTCGAAACAAACAATTACTATCGACTCATATATTGTTACCGGTGAACACACGGCCTAAAACCTGATTAAAAGAAAGTAGGTGCCATATAAACTTGATCTTAGCCAAAGCGCGCGCAGTCAGACCTTGGACATCGCCGAGAAAGCATTTCACGCGCGGGAAAACTATCTAAATGACGTATCTTTAAACGCACGTTCGAAAATGGCGTCGAAATCTTTTTATTTCATCCTAGTTGTAGTTTTTTGTAGTAAAGTAGAAAGTGCTAGTTTATTAGAAAGATCTTACGAATATGTAATGAATTTAGGCAAAAATTTGGCGCCTAGTTTCATGTCGATTTTGGACTGTATGGGGGAAAATGACGCGTGGGGTTGTGCGAAAGAAAAAGCGGGAAAAATTCTTGACAGTTGGGAACAGGATGTTGAAAAACAGAGGCGGAGTTGGCAAGGTATTTATACACTTAATTAAAAATAAAAGTATTAAGTTAATAATCTTTTTGTTTTCCTTCAATTTCTTTTTAAACTCTAAATTATGATAATTATTTATTTACTCACACGATAAAATTTTATAAGCAGCAATTTTGGGGTAATCTTAATTCTATTTTCAATCCCAATTTTTTTTAACTTGCCACCTTATAAATATTTTATACATTAACCTCCTTCGTTTGAGGGGGGGGGCTCAAACTTAATCTACCGGATATAAATCTGCGACAATCAACTTAAGCGTAATTTCATCCTTTCTACCCATAGCCCTGATGCGTATGAGTGATAATTTCACCGCGACATGCTGCTCGCGACCGCAGAATTTCCAGTTAGGTGACAATGATAGCTGACAGTGGCTGTCAAAGTTTTTTTGTAGCCCCCTTAAAATTGGTAAAGAGGACTCTTAAACTATAATTATTATTTATTTACTTTTTGAGAAAACTTGAAAAGTCACGATATCTACATAATTAATTTCATTTCACTTCACATGGATTCTTATTGGATAAAATACCACCGATAATATGCAATAAAACTCAAAATGCACGAATTTATGATAATAAAAACGAAAACGCAACGTCTGCAAGTTCACGACAAAAAGTCTACATTCTTAGTTTTGTAATATGACAACCAAATTCTTATTTTTGCCAGTGTCAAGTTATTACTTCCTTATAATATGCGATGAAAAAAAAAATGGTTCGTATTTCGACCACTGAGGGTAAACTAGTTTATCACTATCACTATCAAAATATGTATAAGCGAGTAATTTTCCGCCCCGCGATTACTTGTTTTCCCCAGTTAGGGGTGGAATTTTAACACAAATAGGAACTTTTTCCTGTATAAGAAACCTGTGTCAAATTTCTAGATCAATAGGTTTAAAGCATTGATCTCTCAGTAAAAAAAAATAATGATGTAGACATATACTGGATGTAACAAAAAGGGTATATACATCCGAAAGAGGAGAGTGAAGACTTTTTTAACCGACGAAAAAAAACGGTGGAGTTTACAAGTCGTCGCGTCGTTTTCTTTCCATCTCTCTTTATGGCCAGCCTCATGTTAAGCGGTTACTTAATAATCGAGCGAGCAATAATCGCCCTGTAAAAATCTTTTTTGAATAACCACATCTTGTACTCCATTGGGAAACCCACGGCCAGGAGCTCATTCCACAATCTGAGCATCCGTATTAAGAATCTCCTATGAAACTGAACAGTACGAGACCATTTTCTCTCTTTCTATTCCCTAAAAGAGCCTTTAACCCAGTAACATATCTTAGAAAGATCTAAAATCTGTTTCAATATTCGTCCAATAGTGTCCTAAGCAAAGATATGTACAGGATGTAACGTTGTTTTTTAAAAGACTTTATGACTAGAGATTATTGAAAACTGTTTTACAAAAAACTTAAACCGACTTTAAAGTACACTAAAAAGTAATCAAATCCTGACTTGATGACAATGGGACCAAACGGGAAGTGTACCCTTCCAAAAATAAAAAGAATTTTCCAAATCGGTTAATAAATTATTAGTTATGAGGTAAACCATAAAAAACATACAACCCAATTGAGAACCTCCTCCTTTTTTTGAAATCGGTTAAAAATTAAGATATAAAATACACAGAAAATAAATAATTCTGATATATATTTTCAAATAATAAAACTTAAAAAGCTCTGATTGTGTTGTATCAACAATATTTAAAAAACAAGTATTAATTGTCTAGTCATTATACAAATACTTGTTTTCACAACTGTTTCAATAGCTAAATTGACATGCTATCGTGAGGTCACGGGTTCAAATCCTAGCGCACTTCGTGACTTGAACTCACTTTCACTTACACTAAGTTTTCTTCAATTCTTTATTTGCTTACCATTTTATGTACATTATTGGTGATAATTTAGTCAAACACTAGTTTACTACATAATATATAATTTTTATGTTAAATGTTATGACGAGGCCGAGGATGTAGCCCGCTTATCCAGATGATGTCTATTCACTGTGGCCTTGAATACATCTAGGTTATAGGTATCGGGAAACAGAGCCCGGAAGAGAGTTCCACTCCTTTGCTGTTCGTATAAGAAACGATGAAGCGAAGCGTTGTGTCCGGGTGCGCGGGATGTCGACAACGTATGGGTGGAAATTCTCCCGGCGTCTTGTGTTTCGATGGAGAAATGGGTATGGAGAAATTAGATTGAACAATACTGTAGCAACCTCTCCAAAATATATCCTATAGAAGACCGAAAATAATAAAAACTAGCTGTGATTTCACTCACGTTCCCGAGATAAAAAGTAGCCTATAATACTCGGGGATAATGTATCTTCCTTTTACTGAAATATTTTTTCGAATCCGGTAGTTAACTATTAAAATCCTTCCTTACTCATATTACAAACGCGAAAGTTTGTATGTATGAATGTTTGTTACTCTTTCACGCAAAAACTACTGAATGGATTTGGATGAAATTTGGCACACAGATAGAATATGTTCTGGATTAACACATAGGATACTTTTTATCCCGGGAAATCATACGATCCCTTGGGAATGCGGGTGAAACCGCGCGGGACAGCAAGTATCGCATTTGTAATCTTAGCACAATTAATTCAAAAAGGCTTGATAGTTAGCATACCAAAACCTTTTACTTAGGAAAATAAAATCATGTAATGTTATTTTTATGCTATTTTTTTTATAACTTAGTTTTTATGCAGACTTGTTTCCAAGGATTTATGTTCAAAATTACAAGATATTTAGTTATTATGTTTTGTTTTTAAGTCACATAGTACGTATCTGTGTATGCGAATGAATTATCTAGTTTAAATAGCACATTTGTATGTTTAATTTAGGATTAAATGGCGGTGTAACAAAAACTTCCCTGGATTGAAATTATATGTAAAAATTGGGGTTGCCACGCTTAATAATCTAATTAAAATAGATAAGCTGTCTATATACAATTTGGCTAGCCGTATTGTATTATAGAGCAATTTATAAATAGCTGCAATATTACTAATGCAAATATTTAACCAAAAATAAAGTAAAGGTTAAATCAAGCCAAAGAGGCAGCTTAAGTGGAGATAGACTGTTGAAGGATTGTAAACAGGAAAATAAATAGGAAATCTTGATTAGGAGCAGTAGCAGAGTAGCAGGAGAGTAGACAGATAACCCATCCATCAAACCCAAACTTATTCATGACTTCTTCACGTCGCGTTGTCAAGGAGCAAAGGATCGACCCGATTTGCAAGGGCATAGCTGCCAGAGAAAATGGGTTGAACAAATTATATAGGGTGACTGGTAATTAGTAAACGATACTTAGACACATGATTGTACTCATGATAACAAACAACTTGCACAAAGAAACAAATAGGGATAAATAACTAAATTAAATAAAAGCTGATGGTGTATTCTTATTCTTGTTAGGTATTAAATATTATGGGCTCAAGTGCTAAGTAAAAAAAAAATATTTGGGAGAGTTGAATGTTATCATGAGTACAATCATGTGTCTGAGTATCGTTTACTAATTACCAGTCACCCTATATAATAAAAGGGGGCTAGCAAATGTTGAGAACCTCATGTTAACAGTTAGAGTATCATGTTAAAGCATCGTGGGAATCCCTTTAGAGTAGTAATACCGTAATCCAATTCCGCAACTAGTCAGTGATTTGTCACTGATTTTGAAGACCAATCACTGCGTAGTGTGTTCTTGACTTAGCCAATCAGAGTGCAGTGTCGGTGGTGGAATAGATTTCACGCAAAATGAACGTCATTTCGCTTATTTAGATTAATTAGCAATGAATTAATAAATGTCATGGTTAACACAAATATGGTAGGACAATGTTAAATATCAATTTTGCTATTTAAGGCCAGGTCTAAGCTCAAATTCAAAAATGGGTTTTTTGAGAGTCGAGTATGACGTAACGCAGTGAAATACCTAACACAAAAAATACTGTGGATAGAAGAGGGTTTTGAGAAAAATGTTAACATAATAGAATATTAAAAAGTTCTTTGATATTCCCAATAAAAAATTCGTAAGTTACGTCTAAAAAAATCTTTCTCGTCGAAATTCTCCGTATTTTCAGCGATGACAACAATTTTATTTTTAAGAATATATAAGATACAGAATTATATTAGAATGTTAACCGGACACTTATTAAATTTAATTTGTATATTCTGTATAATCTAAAGAAAACCCGTACCTAAATAACAGTCCATTTCATAGATTCGACACATTATGATTTTTCAACCCTATTCCAGTGAAAATCGTAGTCAGTCCGCGCCTTAAATCATTATCTTTGATGGTTTACGACTCAGTTGTTTTTATAAGGTCGAACAATGATCAAATTGACGTTTTTATTATGTTATTATGAAAATTGGCGGATGCACTTACGATTTTGAGGATACACGTTTTCTAACTGCGTTGTAACTTTTAAAACTAGGCTAGTTACTAACTCTTTTTATATTATTATTACTATGTGTCTATCTCCAATTGCTGTGCCCTACAGGGTCCATGTGAACCATTACATATTGTTTAAGACCTTATACATACATGTGATGCAATAAATAATTAAATAAATAACTCCAAACCATATCAAATTCAAAATCATTTATTCAAATAGACCTTCGCATGCACTTATGAAAAGTCTGACTCTAATACTCTAATACCGGTTCGGAAGGTTGCATTTGCTGAGAAGAGCCGGCAATAAACTCAGCAATTACTCTTTTCAAAACAAGCTTAGATTCATTACATAATATTTACATTCTAATCGCACTGACAACAATTGCGTGCAATCCCAATTCATTTCATCCCGTTATACTTTTGAGTAACCATAAGTAGATATATAAATACATTGGATAAAAGTCACTTGATTAGCATTTTAAATGGGACTGATAGGAAACTGGAATGCAACTTCGTATCAGTGATAGAATCAATCGGACTAGTAATTCCAGTGATCAGCGCAAAGTTGCCAGAGCTCATTAGGGAGGGGGAAGGGTTGGTACAGTATTACCCCAGTATTACCCAACTGATATGGCGCTTCGTTCGCACAGAAAAGAAAGTATGGCCCCGAAGATTTACGAAACAATGCTGAAAACTTACAATCACTACTACAAGGTTCATAATACACTGCAGCTGATAGTTCCGTCTCACTCGCAAGTCACGCCCCTCCGCACGGCGCGCGCTAACATGGCGACAGCTACCGACCAATAGCGTTTCCCGCGCTTTGAAAGTGTATCTTCTGCGCAGATACATCGGTAAGCCATATCAGTTAGGTACTACGGTAAGGAGGTAAGGTAAGGAGGGCTGTACGATTGTTTACCGAATTTATTTTCAGCATAATTCTTAGCGCACAATATGGATAACAACATGACTTATTATAAAATCTGACTGTAAAGTTTTATACCTAAGTAATATAAAAACTATTTAATAACAAAGTTCATGGACCTGAATAACTACCTCATTGCCAAAAACATTCGGATATTTATTTTTAAACTGTGTTGTTCATAGTAAGGTTATATTTAAAATATTAATATTAAGTCATAATGTACTTATATTAAACTAGCTCCTGCCCGCGGCTTCGCCCGCGTGGCCTACAGGAAACAAATGACATATTTTACTACAACAATAAAACAAAACAAAACAACTTCATCCCGCTTCGAGGGTGGAATTATTAAAAACGCCGAGACACATATAAATTAACTTTCAATCTTCAGCCTAAACGCAAAATTTGAAGATCCTAACTTCGAAACTGATGCACTTTCATACAAACTTTCATCCCCTATTTTAACCCCTTAGGAATTTCGAAAAACCCTTTCTTAGTGGATACCTACTCTTCACAAAGAATATACCCTCTATATTTCATGTCTCTAGGACCAGTGGTTCGGGCTGTGCGTTGATATATCAGTCAGTCAGTCAGTCAGGACTTTGAATTGACAAGCGACCCAGGAGCGGTAGTACAAAATATATATTCCCCGAAAATGGACTTAATTCCATTAAATACTGTAAATATGTTGAGAAATATCTTATTCAATTTGAAATAAAATTACTGCAAAGTATGGTTACTAGGCACGTGCACAGACTAGAGCTAGGCGCAAGCCGCCATCGCCCCACCCCTTTACTCCCTCGTACTCCCGTTGAGTATTATGTCTACACTTTAGCTTATTACATGATTAAAAAAAAAATATATATATTATAAAAAAAAAAGTATTTTTTATATATTTTTTAGCACCAGTATCATTTGTATTATCGACCCTGAGTCGCTCGTCGCTGACCAAAACAACGACCTGTATATAGATTGAAGTTATAAACGTCGCGGTCGGTGCTCTTTAGTAAGTTTTACAGGTGATTAATATTAATTTTTATCTTTTTACTAGCTCTCCCCCGCGGTTTCACCCGCGTTCTCGGGATAAAGTAGCCTATGTCCTTCTCCATACCATAGGCTATCTGCATGCCAAATTTTATGATGATCCGTTGAGTAGTTGAGGCGTGAAGGCGTAACATACAAACTAACTCACTTTCGCATTTATAATAGTTAGATTAGTTAGGATTATCCGGCGTTGGCCCACATATGTACACACGGCTACAGATCAAGCTATACATTTCCAATATAAGCTGACCTCTCATTGTACGGAAATCCTATACAATGCGAGATCAGCTTATACTGGAAATGTATAGCTTGATGTGTTGCCGTGTGTACACGTGTAACGGAAATATATCCAGTTATCCACTATTTTGGTACTAGGCGCACAGATCGCGGAAGAGTAAAATTTATATTAATATTATCAAGTGACGCAAAATGATTATGTCCCTCATTGAGCGGTGACACGTTGGTTATGATTTTAATTCAATAAACTTGGAAGTTTGTTATGAATTTTTGAGTAATTTATTTTGAGCTGAAACTTTTTATAGAGATGTAGTATTCATCCCATTCTTTTAAGTAGGCATGGATGGCCAAATCTACACCGAAAAAAATGATCTACAAAACTAGTTATGTAAGTTGACGTTTTGTTGTCGGGAAACTAACTTTAGCTGTCGGGAAACTAACTTTAGTTGTCGGGAAACTAACTTTAGTTACAATTAATCAAAAAAAATTATAACGAACAAAAACTAGTTTTGTTACTGGTAAGTTTAGTTCGCAAGTCACTCTGTTTAGGTTAATAGTCGTCAAATTTTGTGTTACTATTAAATACAATTTTGTAGTCACTTGTAGTTTATTTTTTTCAGTGTAAGTATTGATAATATTGAAAAATGCTTAAAGGAGTCTCGAGGCTATTTTTAATAAAAACTATAACTTTATTACTTGAATTTGGAAAAAAGACCTTGATGTATGTGTATTAGTTAAAGTCCCCATTTTTACACCGAACCACAAGACGCCGGGAAAATTTTCACCCGTACGTTGTTGACATACCGAATATACGGACACAGCGTTTTGCATCCTCATTTATAATGCGGGTAGCAAGGGATTGGAACTTGCTTCCGGCGTCTGTGTTTCCTGACGCTTACAATTTAGGTACTTTCAAGGTCAGAGTGAATAGGTTTCTTCTGGGTAAGCGTGTTTCATCTTAGGCTTCGTCATCGCCCCTTATGGGCGGGTCAGTGGCCAAACGCAAGCCCATATAATTTAAAAAAAAAAAAAAAAGCTTGCTTGTGAAGTATTTCAATTAAATCGCGTCTTATAAGACAGTTATATTACACCTTATAAGCATATCTTTCATTAGTGCTACGTGTTTAATATGGTGTGAAGTTGTCACTTAACACAATTTTCCGCTTTATGGGTGCGTCGCGTGGGCATTAAAGGGGGACGGGTTGAGAAACTTTGTCTTTAATTATGTAGCTCTTATATCTATGATCACTGATTTGATAAGTATGAATGTATAGGATTACCATCCATCCGGATTTTCACGGTCATGTCCGGATCTTTATTCTAGATTTGTCCGGACTTTTCGGCTTAGGGGTTTTTTTTTATTATTGCCTAATGATTAAACTGACAACTTTTTGACAATATAATTATTTTGAAGGAGCCATTGATTCGGGATCATGTCAGAATGAAATTTTTGATTTAAAATAGCAAACTTGGCCCACTAATATAGCTATATTGATATGTTTAGCATAGGTATTTCCATCAGAGGGCCAACCATAAGCTCTTTAAACAATATTATTCTAAGCTTATTTAACTTTTGTCCCCCTTTGACATCCGGCGTCAAAACGGGACAAAAGTCAAATAAGGTTATTTTAACCTTGTTTTAAAAGCTTGTGGTTGGCCCCCAGAAGAACCACTAACTTGTCAGTGTTCTAACATTAAAAAAATCGCGTGGCGGAAAGCCAGTATATCATAAAAAGCGCGTGATTACAAAATATTTTGTTTACTTTCACTGAATACTAAGATAAAAGATACCGAAGTGACTTTCATACGAACCGGTATCTCGATTTCGATTTTCGTCCCACTTTATCACGACGTTCCGAGAATTCGTATTTCTGAATTATGAATATTAATAAAGTGGAAAGCGTTCCCGCCCATTTTTCTCATGACTAACCCTTAAATGACCTTAAGTGTGGGCGTGGTATGGCCGGGTTAAGGGAGAAACCTACTTAAAATGCAGGTGTATTCTTTTTATATATATTAGCTTGCATTTGGCCTCAGACTGACCCCAAGAGGAGTTGTGACGAGGCCGAGGATATAACACGCTTACCCAGAACAAGCCTATTCACTCTGGCCTTGAATACATCTAGGTTATAGGTGTCGGGAAACACAGACCCCGGAAGAGAGTTCCACTCCTTTGCTGTTCGCATAAGGAATGAAGAAGCGAAGCGACGTGTCTGTATAAGCGGGGTGTCGACAACGTGTGGGTGTCTCTTACAGTATTGGATAGAAAATAAAGTATTAGGAGATTTGGATTTTGTGAAAATCACCCTATAACGAGGTAAAAAGGGGTATTACGATTTAAGGGGAGGATTTTGCTGCGTGCCTCGATTAACTCAATATTCAAGCCGCCTAAGAGGCCTCCAACTAGCTTAACGACTATCACAATTAAGTGACAACCGGGACCAACGGCTTTACGTGTCTTCTAAAACACGGACACACTCGAATTGGAATTCTAAGCGGTCACCTATCCAGGTACCGACCACGACGGTGGTAGCTTAACTTTGCCGATCGATTAAGAACGGCTAATCATGCTATAACACGAGCAATTGTCAAACAAGCCTATTTAAAGAAAAATATCACTTACAAATAGTTCTCACGAATGAAACAAAAGAGTGAAAGGAGACGATCTTATAGATCTGATCTCAGTCAAGCTAAATTCCCATAAAATACTGTAGTTAATCACTTTCAAATAGTCAACAATTTCCAACGATTTCTTACGAATCATCATTCAAATTGATGTAGTTGAATCGATTTTGAAGTGTTTTTTTGTAATTTGGACAATCGAATTTATTAACGATCATTCGAAATAATTGAGAATAAAACGAGCCCAAACTCGATGGGACTGCATCGTTTTATTACATAGTTGCCATGGCCACCTTCCGGCTCCATCATCAGATTAGCTCCATGTCATAATAATATTGCATTATAATTTGTGATCCGATTTACAGTTTAAAATTTTAGATCAGTCGGAATCTTGGGAAGTTGGCCAAATACTTGCAAGATTTGATTACAGATACAGATTCACCTGTCTAGGTGAAATTAAATAAAAGCTTGTAATATCAGGATCGTAGTTATGTTTTAGATCACTCGCCAATGTATAGGATGTGCTCGTCTTATAATAACATTTGTAATGACATATTTCATACATCTTTATCTACCTTAAAAGGAAGAAAATCATAATGTCAAAGTTTTATGTTATAATTTCAATTTAGATTTGTTTTTTTTTTTATGTTATTGCTTAGTTTTTCTGTTTTTATAATTATTAATTCCGTATTTATGTGTAGTAATAACTAGTATTTCGAAGCATGTTGTGTTCACTTTTAGTAGGTAGGTCGTACACGTATCATGTTCAGTATTATTATTATTTTTATATAGGTTATTATTGTGTAACGACCAGTTTAGTGGACCAATAAAAAAAAAAGATCAGTCGGAATCTTGGGAAGTTGCAAAGGCAAATACTTGCAAGATTTGATTACAGATACAGATTCACCTGTCTAGGTGAAACTAAATAAAAGCTTGTAATTGGATTTTATCGTAGGTGAAATTGTGGGGCCAATATAAAGATAACGAAGACAGTAATATCATAAAATAATCACAGGTACGTGTCAAAAAAGAAATCTATTGCTATTATAACGGCAAGTCCAAAGTTCCTACTTAATTGATTAGAATAATTCATTCTGTCAATCGAGTCTGAACATTGGGTACATATGAAAATATCATTATAGATTACTTTGAATACTACTTACTAACACTAATTTAAATTCCATTAGTGCTACACCCAAATTGAATGGAAATAATCAGGTCTTAATAATAAAGCTAGTCTTATTTCACTGCTAAATAATATTATTGCAATAATCGAAAGATTTTAAAATTAAATATAGATTCTGTATGACTCTAATTGGATATAAGATATATACGTAGTCGTCACCAATCACTGTATGTATTTTGGCAGCTGTACATGAAAGCTAGTTAACTTGGCATTTGGCCCATCATCAGTATCAACTTGTATGAATAAGCAATGTATAGGATTTTTGGAATATTTAAAGAAAAATCCACCGCCGGAAAACGCATTGCCGGAGTCTGGTGCGGTGGTAGATTTAACTGTAGCGTTCATGAGTGCCTTAACAGAGCCTAAGCTTCCTTCTAGGCTTTTGCTTACAACTTTCGGCCACATCATCACTTATCATGGAGAAATTGCGGTCAAACACAGGCCTTGATTTAGATTTGATTTTGAGTTCTTGTGTGAATTAAAACAGCGTTATTTTTATCCCGGGGATCTACAAATATTTTAAATGCCTCAAGTTATTACTTAGGCACCACGGATCAATAATAACGTCATTTCAACGTCTCTAAAAATCTTTGTATGTACAAATTTCGTCATGATTCTTTTAGCAAACTCTTTTCATCGCAAATAATACCTGCCCTATAGCTTTTTTGTATATAACAATACAGTAAGATATGGAATGACCTCTCCATAAAGTTTTTCCTTCCAGCGCTACGATATGAGGTTCAAAAAGCCAACCAATGTCAGAAATGCATTCTCTCGATGGCCGAACTGTAATTCTTTACAAAATATTCAGCAACTTTACCACGTTCCATCAAGGGCCCAAAAGTGGTGTCAAAATTGACATATTTTACAGTTTTGGTAGTCTACTAACACAATAGCATCATAATGGCGCCATAATAGCTTTCCGATGATTTTCCACTGCAACTACAATCGTGCCGCAATGATCTTTTAGTTGTCAGTTTTGTCAGTTTTTGTACTAAAATTCTTTTCGTTCATTATGAGACCATTATGAATTAGTAGACTGCGCACATCGGCTCAATGATAATGGAATTGCAATAGTACCGTGTCAGTATGACATTTTAGCAGACTTGGCCCCCTAGCGGTTTGCTTGATTGTCAATTTTTTTTTAAACAAATGCCTGCCTGTGTAATATATAATTTACATGCATTAATTGGTCGGCAGTGTTATTTTAATCAGTGCAAAAACACTTACGGTCAAGGTCAAGGGTTTTTTACTAATATAAATAAATATCCTGGGACATTCCTCACACACGGTCATCTGATCCCAAACTAAGCAGAGCTTATACTATGGAAACCAGATAACTGATATAATACATATACTACTTTTTGTTTGTAAATACATACTTAATATACATAATTACACACAGACTCAGGACATACAGACATTTTCATGCACACAAATGCATGTCCTGCATCTAGTGAAATTTCAATTGATTACTCTGAAATAGAACTCAAAATATTTCATGAAACCTCGCTCTATCATAGTATACCTTTATTATATCAAAATGAACATTAACCATTGAGAAATCTAATAAAATACCATGTGTCACCGAACTCATGCTATATGAAATCTACTACAGTTGCGGAATCGGATTGCTCGATATTACTTATCCAAAGGGATAATCCTCTAAGTTCCTAGATTACGCATTGGTTAGTCAAAATGCGTTAAACTGAGTACTTACATAATTCCAATTCGTCAAATACAACGGCGCAAATTTCCTCAAATTATCCACAGGTTCGTAAACTAACTGTTCATCTGTGATAATAATCCAAATATACAAACTCCAGGCCACAATAATTACACTCAAAACCGCATTAGCACTATGGTATAGTGTTTTTATACATAACCATATATTATAACTATTTTTTGCAACTATATCTTCGGGAAAAGTTATCTTTGTTTCAGTCATAGTTTTTGACCTGTTTATTTTTTAAATCAGATCTATATACGTGCAAACTTTATGAGATTTACGCGACCTCTGTTGTTGTTATTACATTAAAAGCGTTTTTTAGGGTTCAGTTTGGTTTTTGGATACGTTAGTATATTTTTTTTTTGTAAAGAATTATCTTTTTTATAGGTATGTTGATTACAATACTAACAATTAATTAATAATATTACAATCCTAATAATATCATAAATGCGAGTTTGTGAGAATGGAATATATATATTTGTTTCACGCAAAAACTACTGAACGGATTTGGATGAAATTTGGCAGACAGATAGAATATGTTCTGGATTAACACATAGGAAACTTTTATCCCGGGAAAACATACGATCCCTCGGGAATGCAGGTGAAACCGCGCGGGACAGCTTGTATATGTGAAATCCTAACTTCAAGCCTCAACCACTCAACCGATCATCATGAAATTTGGCATGCAGATAGCCTATGGTATGGAGAAGGACATAGGCTTTTTTTTTAATGTTACCTTGCTGAGTTTCTTGCCTGTTCTTCTCAGTTGAAGGCCGACTTACGAACTGGTGGTAACTACAGTAGCTTTGACCTTCATAAGTGCCCTACTAGGGCCTAAGTTTAATAAATGACTTTGCTTTTGACTTGACTTTAACTTTGAGATCTGTACGTGGATTACGTAACTTTATTGCAATGAAATTCAGATAGAAATTACCTCTGAATTGGTAGAAATATTACAAAATCGTAAATGGTTCCATTTCTAATGAACCACTGTTTGTATTTGCAGATATCAGAATGTAAAAAAAGTTATCAGTAAACCGCTATATTGAACCGATTTCAATTCGAAAATGATTGAAATTTAGTTACGTAATCGTCCCACTGATATACAGAACCATACAATTTAAACCAGCATCGTTATACCACCATTTTATTCGATACGTTTATATCTGGTCGGTTTTCAATGCCACTCAGTGGCCGTACAAGTTGAGACAAAACATAATAAACCGGTTTAGATTCTCGCTATTTGTAGATAATATTTATATTTTATATCAAGGATTCCGTAGACAATCCCTAAATGCATATAATGGTGCCGACTCTGCGCACTCAACAAATTTAAATCACATATTTTTTTCTTCTTTTGGCCTGGCAGTAGGCATGGTTGGTAAGTCCTCTACATACCACGCTGTAGGTCGTGGGTTCGATTCCCACTCAGGATTTACATTTACGAGCATGAATTTTCTGTGTGTCCACTATCTCTTAAAACATTAATTATTAACCTTAATTATGTTACGAGTTATGTCCTTCTTTCACATCCGGCGTTAAAAAAGGACAAAGACAAGTAAGGTTATATTATTGTTTTAAGAGATAATGGTTGACCAGTTTTAATAATCTATATTATATATAGATAGATAGATAGATGGATGGATGGATACATAACTCTTTATTAAGTATACAACAAAAACAAAAAACATGTAACATAATTGAAAACTATTTTACAAAAAACTTAAACCGACTTCAAAGTACACTAAGAAGTAATCAAATCCTGATCTGATGACAATGGAATCAAAAGGGAAGTGCACCCTTCGAAACTAAAAAGAAATTTTCCAATTCGGTTTTAATAAATGACGGAGTTATGAGGTAACAAACATAAAAAAAGTATAACCGAATTGAGAAACTCCTCCTTTTTAAGCGACTTCAAAAAAAGGAGGAGAATGTTTTTTTTTTATGTTTGTTACCTCATAACTCCGTCATTTATTAACCGATTTGGAAAATTCTTTTTTTATTTGAAAGGGTACACTTCCGTCCCATTGTCATCAGGTCAGGATTTTATTACTTCTTAGTGTACTTTGAAGTCGGTTTAATTTTTTTGTAAAACAGTCCAATTATTTTAAGTCCGAAACAAAAAGAAATGATGTTAATTTACTATTTAAAAAAATACGTGTCCAATATTTTTTGATAATCTAACTGACAAACTAATTACGTTAACTTAGGTCGCATCATCACGTAAAACGGTTAAAACCCTGCTAGTAAAAATAACTACATAAGAATGGAGTTAACAAACTATTTCTTCTTCATACTTCTGAGCTGCCGACTCCTAATTTCGAGGTCAAAATTAATTCTAAATTATGTATAAGAACACTATGTTTTAGTAGTTTATTTTTTGTCGTCAAGGTATAGCTCCATAATAATTGTATCCTGGAACACGATGCAAGACGTTGGAGGTACCGCTGGGGGTACCTCATACAAGCCATCAAAATAAAAAGTAATTTATTCAGTTTAGGCTAAACTAAACTAGTACTAAACTTATTTTCGTTCATTATGAGACCATTATGAATTAGTAGACTGCGCACATCGGCTCAATGATAATGGAATTGCAATAGTATCGTGTCAGTATCACATTTTAGCTGACTTGGCCCCCAGCTAACTTGTCCCATCGGCCCATTTACAGGTACCAGGCAGGATAGACCAGGAGATTCAGTGAAGTATTCACGACCTTGCAAAAATCTCTTCTTTTCTTGAAGAACCTCATGCTGTACTCCCTTGGTGACCATGGTGGGGAGCTCATTACAATACCTGAGCCTATGCGTAGTTACCCAATCGTATAGTTTTACTTTTAAAACTAAGTGTAACTTTCTAAAAATCTAACCAGTTTATACCGAGCTATGAGCCTATTGAAAAAAAATGTAGATTTCCGCTTTTATTCCAAAATTTCAATATTCACGCTCATAAAATTATTCGAGTAAAAGTTAAAAACAAATGAATCAGAAAGTATTAATTGTCGAATCATTCGTTTTAGTCGATTTATGTTTCGTGTATCAACTCGATATCGAATCGATTAATATAATATACTCGTATTTCGAGTTTTGGGTTACAGTACTATGAATTATGAAATTATGTTATTTATTTTAATTGTTGATGTTTCGTAGGTTTGTTTTAATAATAATAAAGTGGTTTATTCATGCATTCTGCACCCATTGTGAGGAAAAATACAAGACACATATAAAAAATTATTAAAAGAAACAAAAAACCAGACTGCGTAAAAAAAAACTGAAAAGAGAAAAACAAGCTCTTTAATCTATAGAATTTTGAATATAACTTGAATTTTATGAGGTATTGCAGTCGGGGATAGACAATTATGACAAAGAAATACATACCTACTTAGGTTAGTGGTTTAAATCCAAGCAAGCTGTTTAGGCTACAGAGCGTGCCAAAGAAATAGACATACATACATACACTCGAAAAACATAACCCTCCTTCCGGGTCAGTCGGGTAAAAACACTATACACAGTGGTGTATTAAACCTAAAATCTAAACCTAAAACCTAAAAAAAAAACAAACATATCAAAATAATATATCAGTTCCCAACTTCCCATAGCATTAGGTATAGGTTATTTTCAATTACTTATTACAAGAGCGAGATCCAAAAAATCAAACCAAAGCTCTCGTTCGATAACGTGTAAGTTATAATTGTGTGCAAGCATCCATAGGGCTACGGTAACCACTTACCACCATTCCTAACAATGAAAATAATATAAACTAAAGGAACTAACTAAACATACGCATCGATTGGACCCAATTATATTTTTGTACCTTTTGCGGTCGAGACCATGGGACCGTGGGAGTCCGAAGCTCGCCGTTTTGCTCGCACCGTGTCATCAAAATTGATCGAGACCTCCGGAGACCAGCGGGCGGGGAGCATTTTCCGCCACCGCGTCAGCTTGGCTTTCCAAAGAGAAAACGCTGCCAGCCTTCTGGGAACCTTGCCGTTAATCGGAAGCAGCGGCAGGCTTGAGGAAATGTTCTATATATAGATTGTAATTTGTACATATTTGTTGTAAATAAAGATATATTCCACTTCTTTATTGGAATACAGGGTTGAACTAAAGGAATATTACTAAAACTCAAGATCTCAAAATTATAAAAAGTAACAAAAAATAAATAAATATCCCGGGACATTCCTCACACACGGTCATCTGATCCCAAACAACGCAGAGCTTGTACTATGGAAACCAGATAACTTATATACTACATGTGCTATATTTTTTAACGATAATTACACCCAGATTCAGGAAATACAGACAGACATGTTCATGAACACAAATGTCAGTCTCGAGTGGGAATCGAACCTACGACCTGCGGCGCGATAGGTAGGGGTCTTACCAACCGCGCCAACTGCCTCGTATTTATTATACGCAATAGAAAATTACTTAATTGAATAATCATTTTATTTATAAAGCGAAAACGTTACGTCAGTCATAATCATCAGCCTATAATATCCCACTACTGAGTACAGGCCTCCTCTCACAAATGAGGGTGAAAGGGAATGGGCAGATACTCCACCACGCGTGCCCACTGCGGATCGGTGGAAGCTAGTGGTCAACCTACTGTTGGAGTTTTCAAGCCGCCTAGAAGGCCTCCAACTAGCTTAACGACTATCACAATTAAGTGATAACCGAGACCAACGGCTTTACGTGCCTTCCGAAGCACGGAAACGCTCGATTTGAATTACCACTAGGCGGTCACCCATCCAGGTATCGACCACGACGGTGGAAGCTTAACTTAGCTACACTACGAGCGCTTCCGTAAACGCTACGTCAATAAGTTCCCGCTACAAAGCATCTCACATGCCTTTGTTATTATTCTGGTATGCAGGTTTCTTCAATGAAAATACAGTATGATACCGTATCTGTGGGCCAGTAAACAAGATGGTTATGGACAATCGTCATCGTTAGTAAACGATCAACCTTTGTATGGGATTGACATTTCAAATATTATCACGTGATTTTTAATAAACTCTTATGTCACTCCCATAAAAAGGATGATCGTTTATTAACGTTAACGATTGTCGACAAACATCTTGTTTAGGGGGGCTAACATTTAGCACTCGAAGATAGAGCCTGAGGTCTGATTTTCGCATCATTTCGACGAATATCCGCCATGTTTTTCATAAAATATCGAAACCAATGTCGAATTCGTGAGAATCTCAAATTAGAACATCCACCCTCTTAATCATAGCTCTACGTAAACCACCAATCCATATCATTCATTAATTTTAATCATCTATTACCTTGACCGCATAAAGCTAAACAAATAACTCAAAAACCATTGCCTCACACAACCATTAAAAAAAAACTTTCCCTCTATTTTAATATTGACCATTCACGATACGTTTAAAAAACTCACGTGTAAACTGGGCTTTTGGCGTCGAAACAAACAATTACTATCGACTCATATATTGTTACCGGTGAACACACGGCCTAAAACCTGATTAAAAGAAAGTAGGTGCCATATAAACTTGATCTTAGCCAAAGCGCGCGCAGTCAGACCTTGGACATCGCCGAGAAAGCATTTCACGCGCGGGAAAACTATCTAAATGACGTATCTTTAAACGCACGTTCGAAAATGGCGTCGAAATCTTTTTATTTCATCCTAGTTGTAGTTTTTTGTAGTAAAGTAGAAAGTGCTAGTTTATTAGAAAGATCATACGAATATGTAATGAATTTAGGCAAAAATTTGGCGCCTAGTTTCATGTCGATTTTGGACTGTATGGGGGAAAATGACGCGTGGGGTTGTGCGAAGGAAAAAGCGGGAAAAATTCTTGACAGTTGGGAACAGGATGTTGAAAAACAGAGGAGGAGTTGGCAAGGTATTTATACACTTAATTAAAAAAAAAGTATTAAGTTAATAATCTTTTTGTTTTCATCCAAATTTTTTTTAAATTTAAATTATGATAATTATTTATTTACTCACACGATAAAATTTCATAAGTAGTAATTTTGGGGTAATTTAATTCTATTTTCAATCCCAATTTTTTTTAACTTGCCACCTTATAAATATTTTATACATTAACCTCCTTCGTTTGAGGGGGGGGGGGCTCAAACTTAAGCTACCGGATATAAATCTGCGACAATCAACTTAAGCGTAATTTCATCCTTTCTACCCATAGCCCTGATGCGTATGCGTGATAATTTCACCACGACATGCTGCTCGCGACCGCAGAATTTCCAGTTAGGTGACAATGATAGCTGACAGTGGCTGTCAAAGTTTTTTTGTAGCCCCCTTAAAATTGGTAAAGAGGACTCTTAAACTATAATTATTAATTATTTACATTTTGAGACAACTTGAAAAGTCACGATACCTACATAATTCATTTCATTTCACTTCACATGGATTCTTATTGGATAAAATACCACCGATAATATGCAATAAAACGAAAACGCAAGTCCCTCTGCAAGTTCTCGCCAAAAAGTCTTCTTCTTTGTTATGTAGTATGACAACCAAAATCTTTTTCGAACTTATTTTTGCCAGTGTCAAGTTATAGATATTATTAGTTCATTTGCAATAAAAAATTATAGTACAATTTCGACTCATGGACCTCTAGTAATATTGAATACGTGAAGAGTCAACTTTGTTGTGCGCCAAAGCGCAATATGCTTAAAAAGGGGACTTTTTAAGCATATTGCGCTTTGACATAGTTAATGTTTAAATGAAGTAGTGCAGAAAGCTAAAAAGTATATGACTACTGAGAGTACAATAATTTCTAAAATCTTAAACTGAACTATCAAAATATGTATCAGCGAGTAGTTTTTCGCCCTGTTATAACTTATTTTCACCATTAAGGGGTGGAATTTTAACACAAACAATAAGTCATCCTTAGTGGATGCCTTTATACGTTATATAAGAAACCTGTGTATTTTTCTTGTTTGTAAATCGGTTTAAGTCCTGAGTTGATGTCCGAGTAAAAAAAAATTTATTAAAAATTATTAAATCGAATTGAATTTGAATTGAATTGAATTTAAGTGAATATTTTGCTAGCGAATTATGGTGAAAAATCATTAAATGTATAATTTATAGTTTAAGTTTTCCATTGTAAATATGGAACATATATGGATGGGGTGCGAATGCTACTTTCCCTTTATACCCAAGAGGGGAATGTGGTATTTGTACCCCATTTATACGTTTATTAGGCATAACATTTAATAATGTTATTGAATATTCATTTTGTTTTTCTTTGTTAAAACCGTTTATAAGAAATTCTATCTCTTTTACTCGAATTGTAACTATTATAATAAATATTGTTAATCAACTAAACAGGCCGTCCGCCAAATTTGTATCCCACCAAAAACATTTTCATGTAAAATGTTGCCGCCAAGACATATGGCTCGTACTGTCAAAAAGTTATCAGATCTCATGTAGAGCCAAGCTTATAACTACATGCACTTACTCTATAAGCCCTAACTTCACAACCTCTACACACCGTAGTCAAAATTTGTGGCTTGGCCGTTTTGCTACCGTCACATGGGAGTAAGGTGAAAAATGTGTTCACTGTTCATTGCTTTTTTTGTTATTCAATAGTTCTTGTAGTATTGAAACGGCCAAGCCACAAATTTTGACTACGGTGTGTAGAGGTTGTGAAGTTAGGGCTTATAGAGTAAGTGCATGTAGTTATAAGCTTGGCTCTACATGAGATCTGATAACTTTTTGACAGTACGAGCCATATGTCTTGGCGGCAACATTTTACATGAAAATGTTTTTGGTGGGATTTCACTTCTTTTTTTTTTGTTTGAAATTTCCAAGTTTTATAATTTTTTTGTTGTTTGTGTACTAATACAAGCTGACATACCAAATTTCAGCTTTCTAGGACTTCAGGAAGTACCCTATGAGTTTTGATGATCATCAGTGAGTCAGTGACGAAATCGGGGTTTTTTAGATATCAATAAAATCTAAAGTATAAGAGCTATGTTATTGAAACTTAATATACTTAATAAGTTCACTATTGACATCATGTTCCGAGAACTTTGTTTATCTGGTATAATCCAAACCCAAGTTATGAGGGTTCAAAAAAACGACGAAGCGCTTCGAGAAAAGGTAGGTAGTGCCCTTTCGCTTCGCTTGGCTGTCTTGGCGGGGGGCACTCCCGTGCCCCCAGATAAGAACTAATTTCCAGTTGCGGAAACTTATTAGTGGCTCAAAACATTTTTTTTATTTCATAAAAATAATAATTGTATTTAACAAAGCTGTTATCCCTTAATTATATAAATAAATAAATGATGTAGATATACTGGGTGTAATGAAAAGGGTATATACATCCAAAATGGGTGAGTGAACACTACATCGACAGAATCTGTAAAAAGTTTCAGCTCAAAATTTATTACTCAACAATTCATACCAAATTTTTGCTTCCAAGTTTATTAACCAACATGTCGTTATCATTTTGCGTCACTTGCTAATATTAATATAAAATTTTCTTTTCCGCGATCTGTGCGCCTGGTACCGAAGAAATAGCCTTAAAATAATATATACAATATTTTAAAGAGAGCTGATTTATTATGAATGTTTATATGCGGATCTCCGGATCTACTGATACGATTCTGGATATTCTTTCACTAATAGGAAGCTATTATATACAAGAGTTTGTTTCTTCCATTCCTTGTAAGTAAATACACACTGTCTGCTTAACTTCATTTACGCACTCATGAGATTATACCAGCATTATGCTAAGTTGGGCTCGTTTTTCTATTTCCATAACGTATGCTATACTAATATAAGAAAGCTGAAGATTTTTTTGTTTATTTAAACGTGCTAATATCTAGAATTACCAGGCGGATTCGAAAAACCTTTCACTAATAGGAAGCGAATGATCCCCGAGTATTTTAGGCTGTTTTTAATCCTGGGAACGTAAAGATAGAAACAGGATGTAACGTAGTTTTTAGAAGCCTTTATGACTAGATAAAATAAAGACATAAAATACACAGAAAATAAATAATTCTGATATATATTTTCAATTAATAAAACTGTGTGTTGTATCAACAATATTTAAAAAACAAGTATTAATTGTCTAGTCATTATACAAATACTTGTTTTCACAACTGTTTCAATAGCTAAATTGACATGCTATCGTGAGGTCACGGGTTCAAATCCTAGCGCACTTCGTGACTTGAACTCACTTTCACTTACACTAGGTTTTGTTCAAGTCTTTAACTGCTTACCATTTTATCAACATTATCACTTGGTGATAATTTAGTCACACACTAGTTTACTACATAATAGTTTTTTTATGTTAAATGGGCTTGCGTTTGACCTTCGACTGACCCCAGGAGGAGTTATGACGAGGCCGAGGATGTAGCACGCTTACCCAGAAAAAGCCTATTCACTCTGGCCTTGAATACATCTAGGTTATAGGTGTCGGGAAACACAGACCCCGGAAGGGAGTTCCACTCCTTTGCTGTTTGTATAAGAAACGATGAAGCGAAGCGTTGTGTCCGGGTGCGCGGGATGTCGACAATGTATGGGTGGAAATTCTCCCGGCGTCTTGTGTTTCGATGGTGAAATGGGGATGGAGGAATTAGATTGAACAATACTGTAGTACACTTTCCAAAATATATCCTATAGAAGACCGAAAATAATAAAAACTAGCTGTCCCTCGTGGTTTCACTCACGTTCCCGGGATAAAAAGTAGCCTATAATACTCGGGGATAATGTATCTTCCTTTTACTGAAATATTTTTTCGAATCCGGTAGTTAACTATTAAAATCCTTCCTTACTTATATTACAAATGCGTAAGTTTGTATGTATGGATGTTTATTACTCTTTCATGCAAAAACTACTGAACGGATTTGGATGAAATTTGGCACACAGATAGAATGTGTTCTGGATTAACACATAGGATACTTTTTATCCCGGGAAAACATACGATCCTTCGGGAATGCGGGTGAAACCGCGCGGGACAGCAAGTATCGCATTTGTAATCTTAGCACAATTAATTCAAAAAGGCTTGATAGTTAGCATACCAAAACCTTTTACTTAGGAAAATAAAATCATTTAATATTATTTTTATGCTATTTTTTTATAACTTAGTTTTTACGCAGACTTGTTTCCAAGGATTTATGTTCAAAATTACAAGATTGTTAGGTATTATGTTTTACTTTTAAGTCATGAAGTACGTATCTGTGTATGCGAATGAATTATCTAGTTTAAATAGCACATTTGTATGTTTAATTTAGGATTAAATGGCGGTGTAACAAAAACTTCCCTGGATTGATATTGTATGTAAAAATTGGGGTTGCCACGCTTAATAATCTAATTAAAATAGATAAGCTGTCTATATACAATTTGGCTAGCCGTATTGTATTATAGAGCATTTTATAAATGGCTGCAATTTAACTAATGCGAATATTAACCAAAAATAAAGTAAAGGTTAAATCAAGTCAAAGAGCCAGCTTAAGTGGAGATAGACTGTTGAAGGATTGTAAACAGGAAAATAGATAAATAAATAAATAAAAAGCCATTTTATTCCATATTTCTAAGTTACATTTCAAACATTATTATTAAATTTACTTAGTCTTTTATTTTTGTTGTTGAAATATGGACCCCTTTTTGGGTAAAGGCCTCCTCCAGCTTTTTCCACAAATCCCTGTCCTTGCCTGTATTTGTCCAGTCGTTTCCTGACACCTGGATAATATCATCAGCCCACCGTTTTACTGGTCTACCGACATTCCTCTTTCCGTGTGGACCTTTCCATCGTGTGGTTTCTATGGTCCATCTATTATCATTGTAACGTGCGATGTGTCCAGCCCACCTCCATTTAATAATATTCATTTATTCAGGCAAAAAACCCACTGTACCTAATACGTGACATATATATAAAACATATAAATTAAAATAAAAGTAAAAATAAACCGTATAAGTTGGTACGTAAATCTAAAAATAAATAATTATAAAAATATACAATAAAGGTTGTACAACCTTCTCGTCAGTGCCTTTATTTGACATTGGCATTCTGGTGGACAGATAACCAGTGTTTATAAAAGTACCCTGTCAGGTCGTCGCTTACGCTTCTTATGATGGTGTTTTCTGAGCTACGCTACCTACTCCAAAAGGAACAGATGCGCGCCCTCATTATAGCAAAGAAGTCCGGCACTCTCGCTTCCGCGAACATGCCCGACGCGCTGCAGTACCTTGGATGTTTCATAAGGATGCGGTATGCATCATTATACTGCACCCTTATCGTACTAAGTGACGACTTTTTAAATTTCACCCAAAGCGGGCAGGTGTAAAAACACTGACAGTAAGCCCTAAATAGAGTGACTTTTACCTCTGCGCTGCACTTTGCAAACCTGCGCGCGAGCATGTTGCACCGAACCGATAGTGCCCTTCTCTCTCTTTCTATATCAAGGTCATCCTTCAGATCCGATTTGAGCAGATGACCTAAATATTTAAATTGTTGCACCACACGTATTGCCGCCTTATCCAAATACACTTCGGGCACCCTCTCCGGACCCTTTCCCGACCTAAAAACTAGCATTTCAGTCTTTGCAACATTATATTTCAGCCCATGAACATTAGCATAATGTTCACAGACTGAAAGCAGCTTTGTTAGACCGCAGATCGAAGGACTGAGGAGCACCATGTCGTCAGCGTAACTTAAATTATTAACGCATGTACCACCGACATTACAACCGACTCTGGTACTCCTCAGCTCGCCGATCAGCCCGTTGACATAGATGTTGAACAGGTCCGGTGAGGTGAGCCCGCCCTGACGTACCCCGCAATCTAACCTGTAATCGTTAGAAGTCGCGTCGCCCCATCTTACATTGTTGATTTGGTTTCCGTACCAGAATCTCAACAGGCCTGTAATTTCACTAGGCACCCCTGAGTCGTGCAATTTCTTCCAGAGAATCTCATAATTCACTAGATCAAATGCCCGACTCAGATCCAGGAAACAGGCATACACAGATGTTTCACGGTTCACATAATAATTGACAGTGTGCTTTAGGCACGCAATAGCAGAGTCTGTAGAGAGACCGGGACGGAAACCAAACTGAGCATCTTCAATCTCCAGATACTTGGTCAATTCGGGATGCAACAATCGTTCCAGTACTTTACCGATAACTGTACCCAGGGAGATAGGCCGATAGTTACTAGCTGAACCGAGGTCACCAGTTTTGTTCTTAACGATCGGAACTACAACAGTCCTCATAAGTGCCTCTGGCAGATACGAACACCTTGTACATAAATTGTACAACATACAAAGTTTCTCATGTAAAATTTTCCCAGCATAGATGATATGTTCAATACTCAATCGATCGTGTCCGGGAGACTTACCTCGCTTCATTTGTTGTACAACCCTAGTGACATCAGATACCGTGAACTGTATACCCGTTCGTATGGTTTTAGAAGGCTGACAATTTGCGTCAGATGTCCGATCGACGGTCCTTGGATTAATCTTAAACCTGGTGGCGAACATATCAGCTATTTCTCCCGGATTTCGCAAGCCGTCCACTGTTATAGGTAAATTTTGTTTATGGTTAAGTTTCTTAGTAGCATTCCAAAATTTAATAAAATTCTTATCTTTTCTGTGTGTAGCCAAAATATCCATTTTAATCGACTCCTCATTACGTTGACACCATCTTAATTTATTTTTAAAAATTCTTCTACTGTCGGACATATTATTAAATAGTATACCAGTGGACGGCCTGCCAGCTCCGACCCAACAATAAAAATGCATTTTTGCATTTTGATGTGATTCCATAACGTGAAAATTCCATCCAATAATGCTTTTATTACGTTTACGTCCACCAGAATGTGAATTAGCACTAATAATTGCTCCTGATTGGAGTGTAGTAACAATATGTTCATATAAATTGTCAATAAAATTATAATGGTCATTCATTCGGTCGCAACTTTGAGTTTAAGTTTGAGTGCATGTGTGAGAGCGTCAGTTACTTTTGTTTTTTGTCTTATGTGTGTTCTTTACTTTGTCTATTTTCCTAAGCTTTAACATGCTCCTTTCCATAGCTGTGTGTAAACAGGAAAATAGATAGGAAACCTTTATTAGGAGTAGTAACACAGATAACCCATCCATCAAACCCAAACTTATTCATGACTTCTTCACGTCGCGTTGTCAAGGAGCAAAAGATCGACCCGATTTGCAAGGGCATAGCTGCCAGAGAAAAGGGGTGGAACAAATTATATAGGGCGACTGGTAATTAGTAAACGATACTTGGACACATGATTGTACTCATGATAACAAACAACTTTACCAAAGAAACAAATAGGGATAAATAACTAAATTAAATAAAAGCTGATGGTGTATTCTCATTCTTGTTAGGTACTAATTATTATTGACTCAAGTGCTAAGTAAAAAAAAAATATTTGGAAGAGTTGATTGTTATCATGAGTACAATCATGTGTCTAAGTATCGTTTACTAATTACCAGTCACCCTATATAATAAAAGGGTCAGTTCGTTACTCCCCCGTTCCGGTTCTCACCCGTTCGGTTTGCACCCGATTCGATTAAATTGAATATCAATATTTTTTGTCAGTTTTGAGTTCATTGGCATTAAGTACTGTCGGCAACAGAATTGTTTAAATAATTCGATAATTTAGTTATACGTGTTATATATGAAACAACTTGTGAACAAGTGAATTTATAGATTGTTTAGTAACTTGTACTGGTATAATAATGAAAATACGTCACTATTTTGTTTAATAATATGTTGTTCAATACCGCGCGACAGCAGCCATGGGTTTGCGCGTCCTATTGTGTAGCACTCACCTGAACTAAAACAATAGTAAAGTCCGGAATGTCATTATATTTATCCCTTTCGCACATAAGAATTTCAATATGCAAATATTAAGAATGTTTAGTATGTTATCTCAAAATGACGAGTGAAGGTCCTTCACAAGGGCTAGTCCAAAAAAATTATCAATATATTCGTAATAAACGTGGTGGAAACACATTATTTCACGCTGGATATTCATATACCATACACAGAAAATATTATCAAGTGTGTGGACGTGCATTTATAAGAAACCGAAAAAGTGTTGTGGTTCGATTAAATTAATGCAAGATACTGACAATGTGCAAATCCAAAGGAGCCATATTCCTGAGTGTCATCCAGATGTTTTTGGGGCCGAGGTAAAGATCGTAATGAACCAAATAAAGGAAGAAGTTCGAACTAATTTTAACTCCATTCAAAAACTTTTTGAATCAAAGACTGTCATTTTTAATTCGATTATAGTAGTCCTAACATTTCATTTCAAGTTAATTATTTCCTATTTAAATCAGCAATAACTGACATTAGTTCAAAATAAACGATTACAAAAAAAAGGGACTTTAGTTATTTTTAAACAAGTAATTCGAATGTATTTCATGAAATTTATAAAATAATATCATTATTTTTATAACAATTCCAATATATAATTATTTCAGTAATAACATTTTTGTGACTGCCAGTACTTTTGATTAAAAATCGCTTTGGAATAAGTTTATGATATCGAAATAAAATCGGGTGCAAACCGAACGGGTGAGAACCGGAACGGGGGAGTAACGAACTGACCCTAATAAAAGGGGGCTAGCAAATTTTGAGAACCTCATGTTAACAGAGTATCATGTTAAAGCATCGAGGGAATCCCTTTAGAGTAGTAATACTGTAATCCAATTCCGCAACTAGTCAGTGATTTGTCACTGATTTTGAAGATCAATCACTGCGTCGTGTGTTCTTGACTAGCCAATCAGAGTGTAGTGTCGGTTGTGGGATATTGGTGGAATAGATTTCACGCAAAATGAACGTCATTTCGCTTATTTAGATTAATTAGCAATGAATTAATAAAATGTTAAATATCAATTTTGCTATTTAAGGCCAGGTCTAAGCTCAAAAATGGGTTTCTTTGAGAGTCGAGTTTGACGTAACGTAATGAAATACCTAACACAAAAAAATACTGTGGATAGAAGAGGGTTTTGAGAAAAATGTTAACAGAATAGAATATTAAAAAGTGCTTTGATATTCCCAATAAAAAATTCGTAAGTTACGTCTAAAAAAATCTTTCTCGTCGAAATTCTCCGTACTTTCAGCGATGACAACAATTTTATTTTTAAGAATATATAATATATTAGAATGTTAACTGGACACTTATTCAATTTAATGTGTATATTCTGTATAATCTAAAGAAAACCCGTACCTAAATAACAGTCCATTTCATAGATTCGACACATTTATGATTTACCATTTTCAACCCTATTCCAGTGAAGAACGAGTGCTGTCAAAATCGTAGTCAGTCCGCGCCTTAAATCATTATCGTTGATGGTTTACGACTCAGATGTTTTTATAAGGTCGAATAATGTTCAAATTGACGTTTTTATTATGTTACTATGAAAATTGGCGGATGCACTCGCGATTTTGAGGATACACGTTTTCTAAATGCATTGTAACTTTTAAAACTAGGCTAGTTATTAACTCTTTTTATATTATTATTACTATGTGTCTATCTCCAATTGCTGTGCCCTACAGGGTCCATGTGAACCATTACATATTGTTTAAGACCTTATACATGTGATGCAATAAATAAATAAATAAATAACTCCAAACCAAATAAAATTCAAATTCAAAATCATTTATTCAAATAGACCTTCGCATGCACTTATGAAAAGTCTGACTCTAATACTCTAATACCGGTTCGGAAGGTTGCATTTGCTGAGAAGAGCCGACAATAAACTCAGCAATTACTCTTTTCAAAACAAGCTTTGATTCATTACATAATATTTACATTCTAATCGCACTGACAACAATTGCGTGCAATCCCAATTCATTTCATCCCGTTATACTTTTGAGTAACCATAAGTAGATATATAAATACATTGGATAAAAGTCAATTGATTAGCATTTTAAATGGCACAGATAGGAATCTGGAATGCAACTTCGTATCAGTGATAGAATCAATCGGACTAGTAGTTCCAGTGATCAGCGCAAAATTGCCAGAGCTCATTAGGGAGGGGGAAGGGTTGGTACAGTATTACCCCAGTATTACCCAACTGATATGGCGCTTCGTTCGCACAGAAAAGAAAGTATGGCCCCGAAGATTTACGAAACAATGCTGAAAACTTACAATCACTACTACAAGGTTCATAATACACTGCAGCTGATAGTTCCGTCTCACTCGCAAGTCACGCCCCTCCGCACGGCGCGCGCTAACATGGCGACAGCTACCGACCAATAGCGTTTCCCGCGCTTTGAAAGTGTATCTTCTGCGCAGATACATCGGTAAGCCATATCAGTTAGGTACTACGGTAAGGAGGTAAGGTAAGGAGGGCTGTACGATTGTTTACCGAATTTATTTTCAGCATAATTCTTAGCGCACAATATGGATAACAACATGACTTATTATAAAATCTGACTGTAAAGTTTTATACCTAAGTAATATAAAAACTATTTAATAACAAAGTTCATGGACCTGAATAACTACCTCATTGCCAAAAACATTCGGATATTTATTTTTAAACTGTGTTGTTCATAGTAAGGTTATATTTAAAATATTAATATTAAGTCATAATGTACTTATATTAAACTAGCTCCTGCCCGCGGCTTCGCCCGCGTGGCCTACAGGAAACAAATGACATATTTTACTACAACAATAAAACAAAACAAAACAACTTCATCCCGCTTCGAGGGTGGAATTATTAAAAACGCCGAGACACATATAAATTAACTTTCAATCTTCAGCCTAAACGCAAAATTTGAAGATCCTAACTTCGAAACTGATGCACTTTCATACAAACTTTCATCCCCTATTTTAACCCCTTAGGAATTTCGAAAAACCCTTTCTTAGTGGATACCTACTCTTCACAAAGAATATACCCTCTATATTTCATGTCTCTAGGACCAGTGGTTCGGGCTGTGCGTTGATATATCAGTCAGTCAGTCAGTCAGGACTTTGAATTGACAAGCGACCCAGGAGCGGTAGTACAAAATATATATTCCCCGAAAATGGACTTAATTCCATTAAATACTGTAAATATGTTGAGAAATATCTTATTCAATTTGAAATAAAATTACTGCAAAGTATGGTTACTAGGCACGTGCACAGACTAGAGCTAGGCGCAAGCCGCCATCGCCCCACCCCTTTACTCCCTCGTACTCCCGTTGAGTATTATGTCTACACTTTAGCTTATTACATGATTAAAAAAAAATTATATATATTATAAAAAAAAAAGTATTTTTTATATATTTTTTAGCACCAGTATCATTTGTATTATCGACCCTGAGTCGCTCGTCGCTGACCAAAACAACGACCTGTATATAGATTGAAGTTATAAACGTCGCGGTCGGTGCTCTTTAGTAAGTTTTACAGGTGATTAATATTAATTTTTATCTTTTTACTAGCTCTCCCCCGCGGTTTCACCCGCGTTCTCGGGATAAAGTAGCCTATGTCCTTCTCCATACCATAGGCTATCTGCATGCCAAATTTTATGATGATCCGTTGAGTAGTTGAGGCGTGAAGGCGTAACATACAAACTAACTCACTTTCGCATTTATAATAGTTAGATTAGTTAGGATTATCCGGCGTTGGCCCACATATGTACACACGGCTACAGATCAAGCTATACATTTCCAATATAAGCTGACCTCTCATTGTACGGAAATCCTATACAATGCGAGATCAGCTTATACTGGAAATGTATAGCTTGATGTGTTGCCGTGTGTACACGTGTAACGGAAATATATCCAGTTATCCACTATTTTGGTACTAGGCGCACAGATCGCGGAAGAGTAAAATTTATATTAATATTATCAAGTGACGCAAAATGATTATGTCCCTCATTGAGCGGTGACACGTTGGTTATGATTTTAATTCAATAAACTTGGAAGTTTGTTATGAATTTTTGAGTAATTTATTTTGAGCTGAAACTTTTTATAGAGATGTAGTATTCATCCCATTCTTTTAAGTAGGCATGGATGGCCAAATCTACACCGAAAAAAATGATCTACAAAACTAGTTATGTAAGTTGACGTTTTGTTGTCGGGAAACTAACTTTAGCTGTCGGGAAACTAACTTTAGTTGTCGGGAAACTAACTTTAGTTACAATTAATCAAAAAAAATTATAACGAACAAAAACTAGTTTTGTTACTGGTAAGTTTAGTTCGCAAGTCACTCTGTTTAGGTTAATAGTCGTCAAATTTTGTGTTACTATTAAATAAAATTTTGTAGTCACTTGTAGTTTATTTTTTTCAGTGTAAGTATTGATAATATTGAAAAATGCTTAAAGGAGTCTCGAGGCTATTTTTAATAAAACCTATAACTTTATTACTTGAATTTGGAAAAAAAGACCTTGATGTATGTGTATTAGTTAAAGTCCCCATTTTTACACCGAACCACAAGACGCCGGGAAAATTTTCACCCGTACGTTGTTGACATACCGAATATACGGACACAGCGTTTTGCATCCTCATTTATAATGCGGGTAGCAAGGGATTGGAACTTGCTTCCGGCGTCTGTGTTTCCTGACGCTTACAATTTAGGTACTTTCAAGGTCAGAGTGAATAGGTTTCTTCTGGGTAAGCGTGTTTCATCTTAGGCTTCGTCATCGCCCCTTATGGGCGGGTCAGTGGCCAAACGCAAGCCCATATAATTTAAAAAAAAAAAAAAAAGCTTGCTTGTGAAGTATTTCAATTAAATCGCGTCTTATAAGACAGTTATATTACACCTTATAAGCATATCTTTCATTAGTGCTACGTGTTTAATATGGTGTGAAGTTGTCACTTAACACAATTTTCCGCTTTATGGGTGCGTCGCGTGGGCATTAAAGGGGGACGGGTTGAGAAACTTTGTCTTTAATTATGTAGCTCTTATATCTATGATCACTGATTTGATAAGTATGAATGTATAGGATTACCATCCATCCGGATTTTCACGGTCATGTCCGGATCTTTATTCTAGATTTGTCCGGACTTTTCGGCTTAGGGGTTTTTTTTTATTATTGCCTAATGATTAAACTGACAACTTTTTGACAATATAATTATTTTGAAGGAGCCATTGATTCGGGATCATGTCAGAATGAAATTTTTGATTTAAAATAGCAAACTTGGCCCACTAATATAGCTATATTGATATGTTTAGCATAGGTATTTCCATCAGAGGGCCAACCATAAGCTCTTTAAACAATATTATTCTAAGCTTATTTAACTTTTGTCCCCCTTTGACATCCGGCGTCAAAACGGGACAAAAGTCAAATAAGGTTATTTTAACCTTGTTTTAAAAGCTTGTGGTTGGCCCCCAGAAGAACCACTAACTTGTCAGTGTTCTAACATTAAAAAAATCGCGTGGCGGAAAGCCAGTATATCATAAAAAGTGCGTGATTACAAAATATTTTGTTTACTTTCACTGAATACTAAGATAAAAGATACCGAAGTGACTTTCATACGAACCGGTATCTCGATTTCGATTTTCGTCCCACTTTATCACGACGTTCCGAGAATTCGTATTTCTGAATTATGAATATTAATAAAGTGGAAAGCGTTCCCGCCCATTTTTCTCATGACTAACCCTTAAATGACCTTAAGTGTGGGCGTGGTATGGCCGGGTTAAGGGAGAAACCTACTTAAAATGCAGGTGTATTCTTTTTATATATATTAGCTTGCATTTGGCCTCAGACTGACCCCAAGAGGAGTTGTGACGAGGCCGAGGATATAACACGCTTACCCAGAACAAGCCTATTCACTCTGGCCTTGAATACATCTAGGTTATAGGTGTCGGGAAACACAGACCCCGGAAGAGAGTTCCACTCCTTTGCTGTTCGCATAAGGAATGAAGAAGCGAAGCGACGTGTCTGTATAAGCGGGGTGTCGACAACGTGTGGGTGTCTCTTACAGTATTGGATAGAAAATAAAGTATTAGGAGATTTGGATTTTGTGAAAATCACCCTATAACGAGGTAAAAAGGGGTATTACGATTTAAGGGGAGGATTTTGCTGCGTGCCTCGATTAACTCAATATTCAAGCCGCCTAAGAGGCCTCCAACTAGCTTAACGACTATCACAATTAAGTGACAACCGGGACCAACGGCTTTACGTGTCTTCTAAAACACGGACACACTCGAATTGGAATTCTAAGCGGTCACCTATCCAGGTACCGACCACGACGGTGGTAGCTTAACTTTGCCGATCGATTAAGAACGGCTAATCATGCTATAACACGAGCAATTGTCAAACAAGCCTATTTAAAGAAAAATATCACTTACAAATAGTTCTCACGAATGAAACAAAAGAGTGAAAGGAGACGATCTTATAGATCTGATCTCAGTCAAGCTAAATTCCCATAAAATACTGTAGTTAATCACTTTCAAATAGTCAACAATTTCCAACGATTTCTTACGAATCATCATTCAAATTGATGTAGTTGAATCGATTTTGAAGTGTTTTTTTGTAATTTGGACAATCGAATTTATTAACGATCATTCGAAATAATTGAGAATAAAACGAGCCCAAACTCGATGGGACTGCATCGTTTTATTACATAGTTGCCATGGCCACCTTCCGGCTCCATCATCAGATTAGCTCCATGTCATAATAATATTGCATTATAATTTGTGATCCGATTTACAGTTTAAAATTTTAGATCAGTCGGAATCTTGGGAAGTTGGCCAAATACTTGCAAGATTTGATTACAGATACAGATTCACCTGTCTAGGTGAAATTAAATAAAAGCTTGTAATATCAGGATCGTAGTTATGTTTTAGATCACTCGCCAATGTATAGGATGTGCTCGTCTTATAATAACATTTGTAATGACATATTTCATACATCTTTATCTACCTTAAAAGGAAGAAAATCATAATGTCAAAGTTTTATGTTATAATTTCAATTTAGATTTGTTTTTTTTTTTATGTTATTGCTTAGTTTTTCTGTTTTTATAATTATTAATTCCGTATTTATGTGTAGTAATAACTAGTATTTCGAAGCATGTTGTGTTCACTTTTAGTAGGTAGGTCGTACACGTATCATGTTCAGTATTATTATTATTTTTATATAGGTTATTATTGTGTAACGACCAGTTTAGTGGACCAATAAAAAAAAAAGATCAGTCGGAATCTTGGGAAGTTGCAAAGGCAAATACTTGCAAGATTTGATTACAGATACAGATTCACCTGTCTAGGTGAAACTAAATAAAAGCTTGTAATTGGATTTTATCGTAGGTGAAATTGTGGGGCCAATATAAAGATAACGAAGACAGTAATATCATAAAATAATCACAGGTACGTGTCAAAAAAGAAATCTATTGCTATTATAACGGCAAGTCCAAAGTTCCTACTTAATTGATTAGAATAATTCATTCTGTCAATCGAGTCTGAACATTGGGTACATATGAAAATATCATTATAGATTACTTTGAATACTACTTACTAACACTAATTTAAATTCCATTAGTGCTACACCCAAATTGAATGGAAATAATCAGGTCTTAATAATAAAGCTAGTCTTATTTCACTGCTAAATAATATTATTGCAATAATCGAAAGATTTTAAAATTAAATATAGATTCTGTATGACTCTAATTGGATATAAGATATATACGTAGTCGTCACCAATCACTGTATGTATTTTGGCAGCTGTACATGAAAGCTAGTTAACTTGGCATTTGGCCCATCATCAGTATCAACTTGTATGAATAAGCAATGTATAGGATTTTTGGAATATTTAAAGAAAAATCCACCGCCGGAAAACGCATTGCCGGAGTCTGGTGCGGTGGTAGATTTAACTGTAGCGTTCATGAGTGCCTTAACAGAGCCTAAGCTTCCTTCTAGGCTTTTGCTTACAACTTTCGGCCACATCATCACTTATCATGGAGAAATTGCGGTCAAACACAGGCCTTGATTTAGATTTGATTTTGAGTTCTTGTGTGAATTAAAACAGCGTTAGGCCGCAGCCAAATAACTTTATGTTGTGTTCCTGCGCAAGTGAGTAAGGTCGCCAGTGCTCATTGGGGAGGAGGGAAGGGATGCCTCGTGTGTTGCAAGTCTCCATATGGCTACGGGCGCTTATCACCAGGCGGGCTGTATGCTTGTTTGCCGGCTTAATTCGAAAATGATAATATCAATAACTTCTCTTCTATTCCAGAGGCAGCTGATGCAGAAGTGTCTACCTCAGGGAGAGCGATAGATCAGATGCCGTCAGAAATTGGCAAGGACGTGGAAGAATCACTCAACTCTTTAGCAGCAATACTACAGCATGGGGTTGCCAGGTAATACTTCTATCCTTTTCCCTCTAATAAATTATAGTATTTTTACAAGCTTTTATTTAGTTTCACCTGTCTCGGTGTCTGTCTGGTCTGTAATCAAATTTTGGAAGTTAAATTTGACCCACTTTCCGGTTTCCGAATGAACTGAAATTTTGCAAGCATGTGTAAATTATGACATGAAGCTGATCTGATGACGGAGCCGGAAGGTGGGCATGGGAACTCTGTAATAAAACGACGCTACTCCATCGAGTTTGGCCTCGTTTGATTCATCTTGACAAGGACTCTGGTTCTAGGGTCTGATGATTAAAAAGGACGACAAAACGTATTTTTTTTTGGTAAAAATTTTAGTCTCCATTTATTTCAATTAAAGTTAATTACACAAAGAATTGATCCCCATGAATTTTATGCTGGCCAAAAGTAATTTGTTAAAGCCTAAGCCTAGCTAATATTATAAATGTGAAAGTGAGTTTGTTTGTTACGCCTTCACGCCTCAACTGCTCAACGGACCATCATGAAATTTAGCATGCAGATAGCCTATGGTATGGAAAAGGACATAGGCTACTTTTTATCCCAAGAACGCGGGTGAAGCCGCGAGGGACAGCTAGTCCGATATAAGTACTAAAAATAGCGTTGACTGTAAACAAACAAATATGTTTATACACACATTTTTTGGGAGTCGAAACTACTCTCAAATGCCAACAATGTCCAAAATTTATCAAACGAAATTTCCAACATGTTGCCACTTTAACATATAAATAGAAAACTCTCATTTTCAACACAACCGTAATAGTATTACGTAAATGGGTGCTAATTTTTGTCTCTGGTCACATCCATATACTGTGTTGACAATTTCACTGGCACACATATGCATCCTGCTTTCTTTTATTCCTTTTATGTATTAGTAGCTTTTATGTCGTATACAGGGATAAAAATCCGAGTTTGAGCTACATCTTTGTCAATTTTCATTAAAATCGCTTAGGTAGTTTAGTAGTGAAAATATAGCAACCAGACAAACACTGCCAGCCTGCTTATTGTTACTCGTGCAATTGAATCTATTTTTTTATAGATATTCATGTCTATAGGTACTATACTACTTATTAAACTAGCTTGTTTATATAGGGTGACGGGTAATTAGTAAACGATACTCAGACACATGATTGTACTCATGATAACAAACAACTTTACCAAAGAAACAAATAGGGATAAATAACTAAATTAAATAAAAGCTGATGGTGTATTCTTATTCTTGTTAGGAACTAAATATTATAGGCTCATGTGCTAAGTAAATAAAAAAAAAATATTTGGGAAAGTTGTTTGTTGTCATGAGTACAATCATGTGTCTAAGTATCGTTTACTAATTACCAGTCACCCTATATACCAGCCAATTTAATCATCATACCCTAGAATCATCCCTATTATAATTATTGGGTACAGTACCTAATAAATCAGCAATTGGCTTTGTGTCTAGTCTACCTCGAGAACTATATCAGGTACACATTACTATAGTACGGCACCTCAAGGCGCTCGAAGCAACTTGCTAGTGGATTATCCTGGCTACTTGGTTGTCTGTGCAAGTACTCTCCATTTGCTAGACGCGAACAGAACGAGATGATATGCCTGAGAGATTCACCAGAACGATGATGTATTTATTATTAACAATTCATCATCATCATCATCAGCCTATAATGTCCCACTGCTGAGCACAGGCCTCCTTTCACAAATGAGGGTGAAAGGGAATGGGCAATACTCCACCACGCGTGCCCACTGCGGATCGGTGGAGGTATGCTAGTGGTCAACCTACTGTTGGAATTTTGCAAGCCGCCTAGGAGCCATCCAACTAGCTTAACGACTATCACAATTAAGTGATAACCGGGACCAACGGCTTTACGTTCCGAAGCACGGAAACGCTCGATTTGAAATACCACTAGGCGGTCACCCATCCAGGTACCGACCACGACGGTGGTATGGTCGATTAAGAACGTCTAATCATGCTACATCACGAGCGCTTCAACAATTAGATCTTTTTAATCTGAACCGTAGTTCTGAGATACAAACAGGGCTTTAGGATATAAGGAGCTTATAAACCCCTCATAATAACACCACTTTATCATCGGCTTCAAGCCTACACACATATTAATATTAAACTTAATCTGCATTCATCAAGTAGTCGCTTCGAATCCGTCATGACATTCCGCTTGTCACCTTCATTCTTACTTTCACATATGACCCAGATACTGTTGATCATGTATTATTGCTTACACCTGTTTTCTTACTTGATGATAAGGATACAAAGCCAAGAATCTGGACTTCAAGTGCATTTAATACTACAGTCTCACCAACTTTTCTGTACAAGTGAGGGTGGCGCCTCCAACGGCAATATTGCATACATTTTAGGCGTGTTTGACCATCTGAACATAGGCATGATTCCTGGATAAAAAAAATGCTAATTAGTCCGTCAGTTAGATTATTATTTATTTATTATACGTTTTCGGTTCCGTAGCCAAATGGCAAAAAACGGAACCCTTATGGATTCGTCATGTCTGTCTGGCTGTCCGTCCGTATGTCACAGCCACTTTTTTCCGAATCTATAAGAACTATACTGTTGAAACTTGGTATGTAGATGTATTCTGTGAACCGCATTAAGATTTTCACACAAAAATAGAAAAAAAAAATTTGGGGGTTCCCCATACTTAAGAGCTGAAACTCAACATTTTTTTTTTTCATCAAACCCATACCTGTGGATTATCTATGGATAGGTCTTAAAAAATGATATTGAGGTTTCTAATATCATGTTTTTTTAAACTGAATAGTTTGCGCGAGAGACACTTCCAAAGTGGTAAAATGTGTCTGCCCCCCTGTAACTTCTAAAATAAGAGAATGGTAAAACTAAAAAAATATATGATGTACATTACCATTCAAACCATCGAAAATTGGTTTGAACGAGATCTAGTAAGTAGTTTTTTTTTCATAGCAAGGTTGAGTTATACTCTATTTCACATAGGATGAGTCGTCAAGGTCAAGGGTTTTTTACCAATATCTAGTGAAATTCCATTTGATTACTCTGAAATAGTACTCACAATAATTCATGAAAACCTCGATCTATCATAGTATTCCTTTATTATATCGAAATGAACATTAACCATTGAGAAATCTAATAAAATACCATGTGTCACCGAACTCATGTTATTTGAAATCTACTATAGTTAATATTACACGGAACCCTCCGTGTGTGAGTCCGACTCGCACTTGGCCGGTTTTGTTTTGCTTTACCAAATCATTAACAATTTACAAAGATAAATCGCCTACGTTAATTGTTATCGATACGTTTTATGAAACACCACGACACTAGAAGCTATAACACCATCGGTGCTCAAAAGGGAATAGCATCGGTGCTTAAAAAATCGGTGCTCAAATGGGAATACTCCATATTACAAGCTTTTATGTTTGTTCGTTCGGGTGGAATCTTGCAAGTCGAATTTCACCCACTTCCAGTGGACGGATTGACTTGATATTTGGTGTACATTAGTATATTGAAAGACAATGCAAGTACAGTCACCAAAAAAAGCTTGTTTTAAAATGAAATTTTTAACAAAAACTTATTTTAATCTCGCTAGTCGAATTTCACCAACTACCAGTCGGATTGACTTGATATTTGGTATACATTAGTATATTGTATGACAATGCAAGTACAGTTACAAAAAGTACAGTCACCAAAAAAAGATTATATTAAAAAAAAATGAAAAAACTTATTTGACCTTTTTTTGTATATGAGTATCTCTTATTAATTCATTATGCAGCACTTTCTAGTAGTACAGTATAATCATTGTCTGATTATCTATGGGCAGGTACATAATAAATACATATCTTACGGAGTGCATTTCCTCTTATTAATAAGTGGAACGTCGACACAGCACTTACGCCACCGATCTCTATCGACACTGGATTGGCTATTGGTAATTTGATTCTCGCAATTTTAATACCACACGTGATCTGCGAAGCAATTCAGCGTCCATTGATGAGATCAATTTTCAATAACATGTGGCCCTAAAATTGTTGATCATATACAAAGTCAAAGCCATTTATTCAATATAGGCCCCAGAAGGGCACTTATGAAGGTCACATTTACTGAAGTTACCACCGGTTCGGAACTCGGCCTTCAACTGAGAAGAATCCGGCAAGAATCTCAGCAAGGTTATATTTTTTAAATATTTTTTGGACAATCTGACTATGTTTGGCATTTTTTTCCAAATAACCTCTATTTTATTTAAACTAGAAATAAATGTCAACGTTGATTCTTTGTTCGCGTAAAGGTGTCTAGGAAATGCATTTGATACAGTGAAAAACGCTAATACCGTCTCATTTTATATAATTTATGACAGTAAAATAAATATAGCGCAATATACAATTACCTAAATATTCTCATTCCATTTTTCTAATGATTCCGAGATATTTGCATTGAAAAATTAATAATAGTACATTGTGATACATGTGAGCAAAGTTGGATATTACACTCAAGGCAGTATCAAAGCACACGCGTGTCATTCGACGTTTTTAAACACACTTGCGAGGAAAAAAACAGACTTGTATTTTTTTAAGTAGATTTTTTGATAATAATCAACCATACAATGAGATCGTTAACAAAAATGGCGCGCCAGTTTTTTTTTGACAGCGATGCGCTGTCAAACTGACTTACCCGTTTAAATTAAGAATACTTCGTTTACACACATGTCACTTGCAGTGAGGTACGAACTTAACATAATTGGGATTATACCTATCATAACTATGCGGTAATGTAAAGTAAAAAGCACTAGTGCGTAATAAGCTGCATTATGACACTAAAAACGGTGCAATAAATGTCACTTTACGAGCAAATGTGTTGATAAAATATCTTTTCTATTTCTCTAATTTAGTTCAGTAAATTGTAAACATAATCTATCCAGTGTGTATAGAGATCAGTGACCAAATAGGTACTTTCTCTTACGGCAAACATGAAATTTTACACCTTGCGAAGGCAAACAAATTTCTCTCATACATTATACAGCTTCTTGCATTTTATATTGAACTTAAGATAATTGCTTTAAACACGTTAATATTTTATATTATATTGGTGTAGCTATATACTCTGTTTGATCGACGTATTCCCTGTTTATTTTTGTACCTGTGGTTTATGTAGTTTAGCGTACCTATGCCATAAAAAAGATCGCCCGAAGAAAAAAGTTAGGTCAAAGCCATTTATTCAATTTGGGCCCCAGAAGGGCACTTATGAAGGTCACATTTACTGAAGTTACCACCGGTTCAGAACTCGGCCTTCAACTGAGAATCTGTCAAGAAACTCAGCAAGGTTACATTTTTATATTTTTTGGACAATCTGACTATGTTTGGCTTTTATTTTTTCAATATACCTAAGCATAGATGAATGAAAGTATCTACCGGTGTGTTTCGACACCATTTTTAAAATAATTCCAATATAATCACTTTGTTCCAAAAGTGCAATCATTAAATAAACAAAAATGCCTGTGATGAAAGTAACTATCTTTCTCTTTGTTTTGTACCTAATTAATGTAAATGAAGATTAAAAGATTACGCAAATATCTGGGCCTGTAGACAAGATGGTTAGAGACAATCGTCATCGTAAGGAAACGATCAACCTTTGTATGGATTTGACGTTTCAAATAGATATATCACGTGATTTTTAAGACTGCGTTTAAAGCAAAATAACAATCTTAGAATTGAAATTTAACCAAGTAAATAGTATTTAAATGAAAAAATATTTTTATATGAGTATTTTCATTATATACGCGAGGGTTCTGCCTGAGCAAAAACATAATGGAATGAAATTTCCTCGATAGAAAAAAATCACAAAGCTACCTCTAATAATAATGAATTTTCGGTTTTATTCGTTCATGGTGTATCTAATTAAGACAAAAATTCGATAAATAATATCACTAACATATGACCTAGGGCTGCTACTAACGATTTTTTAAAATATTCTATACTTAACGAGTTATTTAGATAAAAAGCGCTTAGTTAATTTTTGTTCCGCGGAACACGCTATCTCCATCTCATCTGCACGCGATGATTAGACATAAGTTTGTTTCATCTGACATTGCCATATTTTTCTGGCTTGGTACGCACTCTTAACAAACTCTTATGTCAATCCCGTACAAAGGTTGATCGTTTACTAACGATGGCGATTGCCTATAACCATCTTGTCTAGGGGCGCTGGTCACCTTGATACTCATGCACTAGGTACTTCATATTCAATCTACGAACCGGAGAAATAAAATGCGATCAGGAAACGAAAAAAACATGTTATAAAGTCAAGTATCACGTAATTATGCTAACGAATGTTTTTGGAGGTTATCTACGGAACTACCGATCCGCTTTTGAAGATTAGGAAGCTACAATATATAGGGTGACTGGTAATTAGTAAACGATACTTAGACACATGATTGTACTCATGATAACAAACAACTTTCCGAATGAAACATTTTTTTAATTGACTTAGCACATGAGCCCATAATATTTAGTACCTAACAAGAATAAGAATACACCATCAGCTTTTGTTTAATTTAGTTATTTATCCCTATTTGTTACTTTGGGAAAGTTGTTTGTTATCATGAGTACAATCATGTGTCAATGTATCGTTTACTAATTACCAGTCACCCTATATATAATAAAAGAAAGCTCCTTGAGTGCTGTATATTGCTATTTTAAACCCGAGGTCGCGTGTGAAACCGCAGTATCTAATTAGTGCATGCACGTGTAACTAAAACAGATATAAAATGAATTTAATATTCACTGTTCACGGTTTAGATTTATAAATAATAATACAAAAAATATGACGTTGATGTCTTTTGTGTAGATGAAACAAAGAATAAAAATAATACTTTGTAATGTCTTGAGTATTGCTATTTTAATAATAAAATAATGTATTATCTATTATTGTCAAGGATCAGTTCATCTTTATGAAAAAAAAATAACAAATATAAATTGATAAAGCAGTGTTACCAAAGATTTTTTCGTCCCCTAAATAATATATATCCCAAAAAGATTTTGAGCTGAAAATGCTGTTTCACACAAAAAGCTTTTAATCTTTTCGCAATTTATTATTATTACTAGCTGTCCCCCGCGATTTTACCCACGTTCCCGGGATAAATAGTAGCCTAAGTACGTCTCCATACCATAGGCTATCTGCATGCCTCATGATGATCCGTTGAGTAGTTGCGGCGTGAAGGCGTAACAAACAAACTCACTTTCGCAATTATAATATTAGTTAGGATTAATATATGCGCACACTGAGCGAAAAAAATTCTGTCGCGACAAGGTGGTGGTCTGTAACACAGGATTTTCCTGGGTCAAAACCTTCACAATTCAGTTTTTGTATCTTGTATTCATGGTCCGTAACATTTGTAATATTTTGTTAGGAAAATAAATTATATTAATTTACAAAAAAAAAAGCTAAAATTGATCAAAAACTTTTTTATGAACAACCTTTTTCACCTGTGAAATAGCGATAAAATATGGCTTTGTTAAAAAAAAAAATGTAGGAGCGTTTAGCAAAAAACTACTTAAATATTCGCTTCACAGTTTAAATCAAACTTTCTTTCAACAGAGCACTCTCAGGCAAGAAACACGACAGCGGCGGCGGAATCGACAGCATCACCATATCAGCTGGTGGAGACAGGAAGAAAATGAAGAAGAAGAAACCACCCAAGATCCACCTCATCCACCCCGTCATGCTCCCAATGAGGAAGACTCAGAAACCTATGGAAAAAGGTCGCGGTTTCCCTAATGGACGACAGTCTTGGGTCATAGGGGGTAGTTTAGAAGCCAATGGTAGTGAGACTGGCCCTAAAGGTCCTAGGGAGTCCAGAGGGATAGTATCTGATCTTTGGGCCATGGGGGAGAAGGCTGTTGATGCTGTAGCAGAGCATGCGTTGGAGAGTGAGAATGCAGATAATGGTATCGCGGATAAGAGTTCTCTAGAAGGTTGGTGATGGTTTTTTGTTGGTTGTTGTTAAGTGCTGTTTTTTGAAGGATCCTGATGCAAGAGATCATTGGGGCAAAGGAACTGGCTCTCAATTTCAGTTACCATAACATAGGTAACTAAATCTGGCACGTTCATAGTACTCACACATATGCAATACCACGATTCATGCTTCTAATTAGTCAGTAAATTCTAATGGACGAATGCAAAAACCACTATATATATGAGTAGCAAAAGCAAAACAATAACTGTCACCTTTATACTCATAAGCTTGACCGAGCGCGAGAGAGACGGACAGACTTTGTCATGATGCGCATGCAGTGCGACGTGACGCCGCGCGCTTATTCACAGACATTACACAAGCGCAACGTGTAAATGTGTTGAACGAGCCAGATTTAGTTAACCGACCGGGAAGGGTTTTTCAAAATCCAATCCAACTTTTACCCCCTTGGGTAAAGTAAAAAAATATGTGAAGGTGTATTTGTTGGCATGATTTTTGCATAGACCGAGTGTCGGAGAGCAATGAACAATAAACCCAAAGAAGCGAAATGACGTTAATTTTCAATTCAAATCTATTCCAGCAATTCCCCACCACAGACAATGCGCTCTGATTGGCTAAGTCAAGGACACACTAAACATTTAGATGCAGTGATTGGTCGGTACTGTTATTAATCAGTGCAAAAGCACTTAATAGTTTCGGAATTGGATTACTCTGTATAACTACTCTAGAGGGTTTTTTTTCTCGATGTCGGATAGTAACATAGGCTATGTACTTACCGGGAATGTAAGTGAAACCGCGGGACGGGCTAATTAAACTATAAATGCGACTTATTTACATGAAATCAAAAATTTAATTGAGTGATTTTATTTATTCACAGGTGTAATTAAATACTTGGTAAAAATTGATTGATTTTAAGCATTTTGAGAGCATGCATTAGCATGTTTGCATTTTGTATTGATTACATGCATGTGTACGACTTTTTTAGGGTCCGTGTCTGATTCCTGATCATGCGCATGTTTTTAGGGTGTGTAGTTTAGGCACAAAAATTCAAGATTTTTTAAATTGCTTGATTTTTTATTTTTTGTTCGTTTTTTTTTATTTCATTTGGCGCCTCAATATATTTTCTTTTTTATTTAAAAAAAAATTATAAAATAAATTGATATCACAATTTAGGTACAATCAGCAACACAAGTAGCCGAACAAACCTTTTACAAAACAAAACCCTTTACTTTCTTCATTACGGATAGCTTTAGTGTAGGTACAGGTGATTTTAAAATTTTGATCTGTAGTTATTGCATGCTATCCAAAAACATATTAAAATAGTTTCTAACAAGTTTTTTATGAAATTCTAGAACAACGAGGCAAAAAGAAGAAGAAAAAGAAGGCCATCCTGAAGCTGCTGATTTTAGGTGCTGTACTCAAAGCGAAGATTGGAACTTTGTTGCAGATCCTCTCGTTTAAATTGCAGGCAAGTCAAATAAAAAAACATTTAAAATATAAATAATTGAAAACTTTTTACAAAAAACTTAAACCAACTTCAAAGTACAGTAAGAAGTAATCAAATCCTGATCTGATGACAATGAGACCAAACGGGAAGTGTACCCTATCAAATAAAAAAATAATTTTCAAAATCGGTTAATAAATGACGAAGTTATGAGGTAACAAAAAACTGAAGTCGGTTTAAACTTTTTGTAAAACAGTCCAATTATTTTAATTGTGTTAAAAATAGTTCCCCATCGGTATCAAGTCCTAGGTACCGGTGGTCAAGGCTCCAGAGAGAGGAACTTCCTCACCATGCGAGTGGTCTCCTGGAGCACTGTCTTCCTAGTCTTATTTTCACCGACTGCCAAGGAAGGTTATGTTTTTCGAGTACCTTGTTTCTATGTTACCTCGTATCTTCTAAAAGGCTGGTTAGATTTCTTAAGAACCCAAGTGTCCTTATATAGGAGTTTGAAAAAAAAAAAAACAAATTTCGGTGCGAAATAGTAAAATAAAAAAATATCAAAACGTATTGACTAGGGTATCAAAATAAAGGAAATTAAAAGGGGATTACAAAAATATATAGGAAGACTGGTAATTAGTATACGATACTTAGACACATGATTGTACTCATGATAACAAACAACTTGCAAAAAGAAACAAATAGGTATAAATAACTAAATTAAATAAAAGCTGATGGTGTATTCTTATTCTTGTTAGTTAAATCCCATCAAAAACATTCTGTAAAAAACTAGCCAAGTCTTGATGGAGCTGCTTGTTTATCTCTAAAAAGTAATTAAATCTAGACAAAGTCGTGCCAAGTCTAAGGTTCCTCACTGCGATTTCTTTATTATTATAGTTAATGTTGTGTCACTTGACCGATCGTCTGCGTACCCAAAAATACCAGGCTTCACCAGATCGTTAATATGCAGCAGAAATAAGGTTGCAGAAAGAACTGTACCCTGAAGCATTGATTGCCAAAAGGTCCGATGAACACCCGTCTATGACCACATGAATAATCCATTCGCTCAAATTGGAAACCCAAGCGTACAGACCACCAGAGACTCCAAATCAAGGAAGCTTACTTAGAAGGCTGGTCTGGTGTGCCAGACCAAAAAAGTGTGAAAAATCTGAGATCAGCCGATGTACAAAATGCTTTCAGCGGTAACCCATCTAGAAGTATAATTCTTCATATTACGTTGTGCAGTGTTGTTACTCGCGCCGCGCGCGCGTCGCCTCCATCTAAGACTCACTGGCCGACTTAGCTACTAGCTAGATGGATGAGCGGGAGCAACTAGCAGCGTGTGAGCCGAGTGGTTTATAGATTTTATTATAGACCTTATAGGCACCGTGAACAGACACGGCAACGCAATCGCACGAACTAAAGCGCAGAAGTTTTAAATATTATGCGGATTTGTGCGTCAGAGTAATACTGACCTACATCTACTGGATATTCAATGATGAGAATTGTAATTAACCATCAACTATTGTCAATTATGATTTAAGGGTAAACATTTTAAGAATTTTTTCGAGTTTTTTTTACCTTCATAGAACAGTATGGCTATAGATAGATATTTCAGTGATTCGCGACCAGTAGTTCATTTAGCGTAGAACTGTCTGTAGGCCTAGACAAAAATCATTTCTGTAGGCCTAGACAAAAATCATTTCTGGTAACGCTAACGCTAAACGCTAATTCCAAAATGTATGGCAATGACATCACCTGTGGAAAAGACGTGTAACGTCACGCTAAGTTCGTAGACAAATTTAAAAATGTTCGGGACGCTAACGCTAACGTGGAGCGTGAGCGGTAGCGTGGCGTCTTTCTTATAAAATGGTAGACAAGTGGTGTTTTTGACAAACGCAAGCGTCGATTTTAGCATTTATTGGTCACGCTCCTTAGCGGATGCTCGAACCCTGCCGCTAACGCTTCGAATGCCAGCGAGTTATAGTAAAAAGTGAATTTGTGATTGATATTTGACAACAAAGTGCATTCGTTTGTGATTTTTATGGCGGCAAATAATGAAGAAGCGTGGATTAGGCGTCCAATAAGGACTCATCGGCATGATATGCAGGTTATTGCCGAAATGTCTTGGTTGGAACTTTGTACTATTGCATAAAAGTATACTATAAATTATTAAACAAAATATCAACAAAAAAATCGATGAAAAAGAATACTTTCAAAAAATTGCTTTATTTGAAATAACGTAATAGAACGATTCCTGATTTAGTCCCTGAGTCAGCGTTGCCAGATTTTTTTTCGGCCAAAGCGGGATTTTGTTAGCTCTTGAGTAAAAAAAGCGGGATTCTATCGCCGAAAGCGGGACATGCCAAAATTTTTTTTTTCCATGTTTTTTTGGCCTTTTTGTGCCAAGTGCGAGTCCTACACGCGTACCGAGGGTTCCGTAGAAACTTGTAGTTGTGTTATTTGTATTTAAATAGTTAATTAATCACGGGAATCGAGTCTCGAAGATTTTTCACCTTTTTTCGATTATGTTCTAATATAATGGCAATTTTTTTTGTGTTGTACTACAAAACGCTTTCCGGATTTCTTCCTTTACTTGTGCTTAATGGAATTTCTTCTTGCCAAATTTCATGATTCTAGGTCAACGGGAAGTACCTATAGGTTTTGATTCCCTTGCGAGAGTATCTTTTGATTGCGTTGACTTAGAAGTTTGGTTCTTGTATCTCACAGTGACATTTAGCGCACTTTGGCGTGGTTCTCCACACCACTGCCACAGTTACTAAATAGCAACGCGGTGTTTAAGAAGCATCACGGAAAAGCTGGTGCCATTTCTGTGCAGTAGTGTCTTTATAATTAATTTCCCACTTCCACGTCCAACGATGATTTCACCGTCGAGTAATCCTCGAAAAGCGGGACAGAGCCTGTCCCGCGCGGGACATTAAATTTTGAGCTAAAAATCGGGACGTCCCGCCAAAATCGGGACGTCTGGCAACGCTGCCCTGAGTAGACGCGATAGTAATTTCATTACATTATTAGCAGTATCAGCAATTTTTTGTAAGAAGATATCGTTTCAAATGACCGCCAGTCTCTTAACTACCTACAGTGACGCCGCGTTCGACGTTTGATATTTGATGTAGGTATAAACATTTTTTTATCTGTATCACGCTAATTTCTATGGACAAAACAGCGTGTTTCCTTTCGACGCTGCGGAATTGGCGTTTCTTGTTTGCTTGGTGCTTTGTCTACCACTTGTCGTTAGCGTGCTCACGCTAACGTTTAGTCTGTAGCGTGTGCGGAAAAAACTATGGATGATTTTTGTCTAGGCCTGGTCAGTTTAACCATAAATTCGAAAAAACCGGATTTGATTCTGAATATTCGGATTTATAATAGGCCAAAAAATCCGGATTTTTCAGTCATTTTCGAATTTCGAATTGCAATTCGAAAGCCGGATTGCAATCCGGATACTTCGAATTATGGGCTCATGTGCTGAGTAAATAAAAAAAAAATTCTTTAGTAAAGTTGTTTGTTATTATGAGTACAATCCTATGTCCAAGTCTCGTTTACTAATTACCAGTCACCCTATATTATGAGTTATATGTTTTTATTATTTGTGGTCTAAATTCGAATATTATTTAAAAATTGTTTAATGTTGTTGTTTTAATGCTGCTTCCAAGTTTATTGAATTAAAATCATAACCAACGTGTCACCGCTCAATGAGGGTCATTATCTTCACGTCACTTGCTAATATTATTACGAAAAGAATTCTTTCGCTATCTGTGCGCCTAGTAGTAGTTAGTAAATTAAGGCGCGGACTGACTACGATTTTGACAGCACTCGTCTTCACTAGAATAGGGTTGAAAATGGAAAATCATAAATGTGTCGACTCTATGAATTGGACTGCTATTTACGGGTTTCTTCAGATTATACAGAATATACACAATAAATTGAATAAGTGTCCGGTTAACATTCTAATATAATTCAGTATCTTATATATTCTTAAAAATAAAATTGTTGTCATCGCTGAAAATACGGAGAATTTAGACGCGAAAGATTTTTTTAGATTCAACTTACGAATTTTTTATTGGGAATATCAAAGCAATTTTTAATATTCTATTCGGTTAACATTTTTCTCAAAACCCTCTTCTATCCACAGTATTTTTTTGTGTTAGCTATTTTCATTGCGTTACGTCATACTCGACTCTCAAAGAAACCTATTTTTGTGCATTTGAGCTTAGACCTTGCCGTAAATACAAAAACTTAATGAAATGAGGTTAGTAAATCAAACAATTACATATGCATTTTAATTACTATAATTTACTACAGTAACTCTAATTTAAACATTAATTAAACATGGTAATGTTTAAAGATTCCAGTATTTATAAATAGCTAACTCAGAAGCTTCATTACAAACTCTCTCTTAAAGTAATGACTAAGTATAATTACACCAAAACATTGCAATATGATTTGAAACGAATGTTTTCAGATTTACGGTCTATATTTTGAACGAATATTTGTGTTAAAAATTAATTAGCGAATATTAAATGCAATTTTGATTTACGCGTATGAAACGTATGATAATGGATTATTGTTTGTATTCATTATGCTTTTAAAACTAAAAACCATACGAAAACAACGAATAATGGATATTTTTATGGGTAATAAATAGTTCTAAAACGTTTTTAATGTATATTGCCATCGCCTCATGCGGAGAACACAAATTACGTGACATTTGCACAAATTTTGCTTAATCCAGTACCTACCTAAGGAATTCGTAAAAAAATAAACCAAACAGAACAGACAATAGGGTCCATTGTTAGTAAGTACACAAATCTTAAGAGCTAAGTTAGCCAGATTGAAACATTAAAAACAGAAAACTGACAACCAGTTTACCCAGCATCACACATGACGTGCAGCTATATAAACCTGCCTAAAGTTGGGCCTTCTGACCTCACAGCCAACACCTTCAGAAGGCGGACCACAAGCTCTAAAAACGGTATTATTATAACCTTATTTGACTTTTGTCTTTCTTTGACATCCGGCGTCAAAACGGGACAAAACAAATAAGGTTATTTTAACCTTGTTTTAAGAGCTTGTGGTAGGCCCCCAGAATGCTGTTGAAGCTCCCTCTCTGTATAAAATTGAGGCCACTTTCTTGCGCATTATGGCGAAAAAATCATTAGTATGCGCAAACATGCGGAGGTCTAGACAAGATATCGAAAATCGTCATAGTTAGTAAACGATCAATCTTTGTATAAGATTAACATTACAAATCGAATTATCACGTGATTTTTAACAATTTCTCATGTTAATCCCATACAAAGGTAGATCGTTTAGCGATGACAATAGGACAATTCTTGTAAAAAAAAAACTAATTAGTCCGTCAGTTAGATTATCAAAAAATATTTGACACGTATTTTTTGCTTTACCAAATCATTAAAAATTTACAAAGATAAAGCCAGTCAAAGTTCGGGAGTGGGGGCTCGTGAAGTCACTTTAAATAGAGTACTCTAACGTCCCGCGGAACTACAAAACACGGTATCTAAATAGAATTTTTTAGTCCTCTAGCCCAATCGACATCCATCTTGTCTAGGGGGGATAATACACTACAGTGAGGAGGAAGCCTCAACAGCGGCCTAAGGGCGAACCACAAGCTCTTAAAACAATATTATTATAACCTTATTTGACTTTTGTCTTTCTTTGACACCCGGCGTCAAAACGGGACAAAAGACAAATAAGGTTATTTTAACCTTGTTTTAAGAGCTTGTGGTAGGTGTTAGGAAGCATTATTATATTATAGTGTATTATGGTAATAGTGAACCCATGGACATATGAAAATATCGGTGAGCCATTCAGTTATGTAACTCAAAATATGAATAGATTTGTCTTGTTCCAGGTGAAGTTCTTCATTGTCGCCGTCATAGGCCTGGCCATCAACTTGGCACGACTCTGGATTGATATCAAGAACAAGCATAATCAGCAACCACAGAAGGTAAGGTCTATTTCATGGTACACCAGGTTGGATTCGAACAAACTTGTCTAAACTTATCATCATCATCAGCCTATAATGTCCCACTGCTGAGCACAGGCCTCCTTTTACAAATGAGGGTGATAGGGAATGGGCAGATACTCCACCACGCGTGCCCACTGCGGATCGGTGGAGGTAGGCTAGTGGTCAACCTACTGTTGGAGTTGTCAACCCGCCTAGGAGACCTCCAACTAGCTTAACGACTATTACAATTAAGTGATAACCGGGACCAACGGCTTTACTTGCCTTCCGAAGCAGGGACGCTCGATTTGAAATACCACTAGGCCATCCATCCACTTACCGGCAACAACGGTGGTAGCTTAACTTCGCCGATCGATTAAGAACGGCTAAAGTCGTCACAATCTAAGAGGCCCGTTTTGACAACAGGGTGCCTCTTGTCGCGCTATGTCTCTTTTTGGCACATGAATGTATATGTGTTGTTAAAACGGGCCTATTAGATTGTGACGACTCTAATCATGCTAAACCATGAGAGCTTCATAAATCTTATGCTGAGATTAATTCACCTGTTAATGGCTAAATCACGAGAACCTTCCTGTGAAATTCCCATCGGAATAGGAATAGCCGTTTTCAAGAATAACCCAATATTACCAGAGGGCCACCAACAAGCTCTTAAAACAATATTATTATAAGCTTATTTGACTTTTGTCCCTCTTTGACATCCAGCGTCAAAACAGGACAAAAGACAAATAAGTTTATTTTAACCTTGTTTTAAGAGCTTGTTTTAAGTCTCTGCGGTAGCTAAAAACCTACAAAATGTATTTTACTTGAACGTCAAAATCTATTTTCAATTCGACACCTACCAGGCTACCATACGTAGACATGTTCAATTATCAAGGTCAATGGATCCGTCTGGCGTCGGGTCACTAGTGAAAGTGACCGGTGACCAGACGAGAACACCGGAAAGGATGTATTTGCGCATCATTCAATTAAATAAGGCTTTTTTACCGACTGTATTGGGAAAAAAGGGTAATTGAAGAAAACCAAAAGTAGAAATAGCACAGCTCAAATTGCAGTCTCTAAAACATAGTGATTGTATGGTATAGTATGACGGGCCAGTTGGCGCAGTTGGTTAAGGTTCACCTTACGCGCCGCAGGTCGTGGGTTCGATTCCCACACAGGACATGCATTTGTGTTCATGATCATGTCTGTATGTCCTGAGTCTGTGTGTAATTATGTATATTAAGTATGTATTTACAAACAAAAAGTAGTATATGTATTATATCAGTTATATGGTTTCCATAGTACAAGCTCTGCTTAGTTTGGGATCAGATGACCGTGTGTGAGGAATGTCCCGGGATATTTATTTATAAGTAGCTTATATACTACGTGTAACGGAAAAGGTATATCCATATACATAACAGTAATCCACTTCTTTGGTAGTCTGTATCTGATGTAGTATTTACCCCCTTCGGATAGATATATTCTTTCCGTCACAGGTGGTATAGCAATTTGACGACACATTCTAACAATCGATATAAATGCCAACGAATAACTGTCACATTTATTATTCGATACGTATCGAGCTCCCAATAGCTAATAGAATGCATATGGGTTACGGTAGGTACACCACATATTTATTGAGAATACAAATGGCTAGTAATATGAAATAAATGTCGCAGTCATGACAGGTAAGTTGTATTTCTAGTTCTTAAGAGTGCGTACAAAGCCAGAAAAATATGGCAATGTCAGATGAAACAAACTTATGTCTAATCTTCGCGTGGCATGAGACGGAGATAGCGTGTTTCGCGGAACAAAAATGAACTAAGCGCTTTTTATATAAATAACTCGTGAAGTATAGAATATTTTAAGAAATCGTTAGTAGCAGCCCTAGGTGATATGTTAGTGATATTATTTATCGAATTTTTGTCTTAATTAGATACACCATGAACGAATAAAAACATTATTATTAGAGGTATCTTTGTGATTTTTTTCCATCGAGGAATTTTCATTCCATGATGTTTTTGCTCAGATAGAACCCTCGCGTATATAATGAAAATACCCATATAAAAATATTTTCATTTAAATACTATTTACTTGGGTAAATTTCAATTCTAAGATTGTTATTTTGCTTCATACGCACTCTTAAGCACCCGCGGCTCCACTCGCTCTGTTCATTGTTATATCTGGGTTATGAAACAATATGTCAGATTTATACAATGTCATGTATAGTTGAAGTAACTTTAGCATGAGATATTATTGTATGATTATGGATATTTATTATTATTGTAAAACGATTGATATTGATCTGTATACAGGTCGTTGTTTTGGTCAGCGACGAGCGACTCAGGGTCGATAATACAACTGATACTGGTGCTAAAAAAATATAAAAAAATACTTTATTTTTTTATAATAATAAAAATAAAAATAATATTATTTTGAAAATCATGTAATAAGCTAAAATATAGACGTAATACTCAACGGGAATGCGAGGGAGTAAAGGGGTGGGGCGATGGCGGCTTGCGCCTAGCTCTAGTCTGTGCACGTGCCGAGTGACCATACTTTGCGATAATTTTATTTCAAATTGAATAAGGTATTTCTCAACGCATTTACAATATTTAATGGAATTAAGTCCATTTTTGGAAAATGTATTTTTTGTACTATCGCTCCTGGATCGCTTGTCGCTGACCAAAACAACAACCTGTATAAAAAATTCAAAGTCCTGACAGACTGACTGAATTACTGATATATCAACGCAGTCTAAACCACTGGTCCTAGAGACATGAAATGTAGAGGGGTATATTCTTTGTGAAGAGTAGGTATCCACTAAGAAAGGGTTTTTCGAAATTCCACCCCTAAGGGGGTAAAATAGGGGATGAAATTTTGTATGAAAGTCCGTCAGTTTTGAAGTTAGGATCTTCAAATTTTGTGTTTAGGCTGAAGATTGAAAATTAATTTATACGTGTCTCAGCCTTTTTAACAATTCCACCCTCGAAGCGTAAGCGGGATGAAGTTGTTTTGTTTTGTTTTATTGTTGTAGAAAAATATGTAATTTGTTTCCTGTAGGCCACGCGGGCGAAGCCGCGAGCAGAAGCTAGTTATTATATAAACGATTTTTAACCTACTTGATAAGTCTAATCTTGCAAGTGGCTATGTCTTGCAACAAGGCTGTATTTCAAAGAGTAGTTATGAAAATAAATGATTCTGATTCTGTAGAAAAAAATACATATTCGCAGAATTTCCAATTCGCAAAATGTCTGGTTTTCATCGAATCTTTAGAGCCGCTTTAGATTACTCCTACACGTAAACGGTAATTGCGTAGCTTCCTGTAGCTACATAGGTTCAAACATTTTTCAAGAATTTCCCTGAGTAACTGTGAAAACTGCATCCAAATCTAAACAATATGTTAAAGATAAAAATTTCAAAAAATAATGAAGGCTCACTCGCTTCGCTCACTCGTTGGACTGATAAAAAACAGGACCAAGTCCAGTTTCTGCATTTTGGAAGTCTTTTGAAGCTACTACATTGACATTCAACTGAGAAGAACCAGCAAGAAATAAAGAGTTTTCTATTTCTACAAGTTCTATTCCATAAAAAAATACCATTTTCGTCATATGGACATATTATGAGGAATGAAGACCACGTGACTAAAAGAGTTATGAATATGATAGTGGATGGATATATGGGAAGAGGAAGACCGAAAAAGAGATGGATGAATTGTGTGAAAGATGTGATGAAAGAAAGGAGTGGATGCTGGTGTGACGGATAGAAGAGACGAATGGAAGAAGCGGACATATTGCGACGACCACAAGTGATTGACTATTAAATGAAAGCCTAGCATTCGAGGCACTTATTATGGTCAAAGCTACTGAAGTGACCACCGGGTCAAAAGTCAGCGTTACTTAGATTATAGTCAGACGTTACATTCTAATTGACTTTTCTTTTATTTCTATACGGAAAAAGTGACTATTGATAGATGCTCGTATAGCCTAAACCGCTGGGGTTAGGAACTTGAAATTCTGCACTCAGGTTCCTTATGTAACGTAGGTAACCACTGTTGGGAATTGCGCCCAACACTAAATAAGAATGTATAAAAATTGTAATGTCATCTTGACAGACGTCAACTAGCAACGCCACACGCTCACTTTGTTTCTAACCGTGGTGCCGTATGTACGCAATTTTGTCGGTCTCTTTGCTTTGTATTTCTTGTGCCCTCAATAAAAGGAAGTTGTACCAGTACCTGCCTATCATTGAAATACAGTCCGCTACCAGACCCTTCTACATGGTCCTTCGACGCCAAGAACATAATAGCAAGCAACCAATAATACGAAGCACGGAGCTCCAAGCATCTCGTCCCGAGCATTTTTCAAGTTGGTGAAGCCCTATACCTATCTTAGCCGGGACACGAGGCCAGCGACGCCTGTACCGGACGAAGTATGGTAGGTTTTCAATATTAAAACCCCAAGGGGGCAAAATAGGGGATTGTAAGTGAAACCGCGGGTTGCCAATTGTAAATGTTTTTGACGGGCCAGTATCGTTGCCACTTCTCACACTGCAGGTCGTGGGCTCGATTTTTTTTTATTAAATGGGCTTGCGTTTGGCCACTGACCCGCCCATAAGGGACGAAGACGAAGCCTAAGATGGGACACGCTTACCCAGACGGAACCTATTCACTCTGGCCTTGATAGACCCTAGATTGTATGAGTCAGGAAACACAGACGCCGGAAGCAAGTTCCGCTCCAAGTTCCGCTCCCTTGCTGTCCGCATTATAAATGAGGATGCAAAACACTGCGTATTTTCGGTATGTCTACAACGTACGGATCAAACTTTTCCCGGTGTCTTGTGGTTCAGTGTAAGAATGGGGATGGTGGAATTAAGTTAAACAATTCCTGCGACTCACTCCAAAATATATGCTGTATCATCCAGGACATGCATTTGTGTGCACGAACTTGTCTGCATGTTCTGACTCCTGAGTCTGGGTGTACTACATGTATTATATCAGTTATCTGGTTTCCATAGTACAAGCTCTGCTTAGTTTGGGATCAGATGACCGTGTGTGAGGAATGTCCCAGGATATTTTGTTATTATAAATGCGAGAGTAACTCTGTCTGTATTCAACCTTATCACGCCAAAACTGAACCCATTGTCACGTCACGTAGTCACGGCTGGACCGCTTTGGCTATGTTTTTATAAGCTTTCTACGGACGGAAAAATCGTGAAAAATGCCAGGACAATCGCATTTCGGGGAGACACTGACGTTGTCTTTTTCCATGAATGACGGAAGCGGGGGTGAAACAGCGGGATATAACTAGCATACAAAAACTTGTATGCAAGGGAAAGTTCAGTTTGTTGACCCTAATACCTTAACTACGTACCACAGAGTAACTAACAAAGGGTCAAAGCAATGTGGTTATTCATTTGTTTCTACTATACTTTTACCATCCATGTAAAGAGCGGTGTCCTATATGTAACCAGCAAGGTAACCAGTTATACCTGATATGACTATGTCAAGCAACTTCTACAGTAAGTACCGGTAGCTGTCTTTAAGGGCCAAGCCCTTCCTATTAAGAATCTGAGTACACATTACAAAGTATACTAACCTAAACCTGAAGCGCTCGTGGTGTAACATTAGCCGTTCTTAATCCGTCGGCTAAGTTAAGATACCTCCGGAGGAGACGGAGGAGCGTTTTCCTTACTTCGGAAGGCACGTAAAGCCGTTGGTCTAAATTATCACTTAGTTGTTGGTCGTTAAGCTAGTTGGAGGCCTTCTAGGCGGCTTGAAAACTCCTACCTCCACCAATCCGCAGTGGGGCGTCGTGGATTTCCCCATTCCCATTTCACCCTCATTTGTGAAAGGAGGTCTGTGCCCAGCAGTGGTACTTAGCGTAGCGTGAACGGGGTGTCGGAACTTTAGAACCTATTGCATGGGCCTTGCTCGTCTTGCCTAGAGTTTCAAAAATGTTGCCAAACGCAAAGCAACCAAAGTCCGAAGTCCACTCATTTGACTTGCTCGGCCTCTTATTACAATCGCCCCAAATGGACCACCGGCAGGCGACGCCCTTGACTTCTTGCGATTTTTCCAAAATTCTTTCTTATTGTGCGTTTTTACCTACCTAACACACCCTCATAACATCAATTCTTTAACGTATTCAATGAATTCTCAAATCAAGTTTAGTGTCGAGATTTAAAAAAAAATTGAATCTGTACCAATTATATTGGTTTCAAAATCTAACTAAGTAAAATTTGTCGTGTTACATGTTGTTTTTACCTATAATTGTTTGTTACACTTAGTCTTTATATTTGCAATTGAAATATTTATATGTTTAGTGTAAGCAAATGTTGGTGAACCTTTAAATAAAATAAAAAAATTAAATAAGCAACTTGTCACCGCTCAGTGAGCACCTTATTATCTTCACGTCACATGCTAACAATTTTGCTAATTATTATAAAATTTCCTCTTTCGCAATCTGTGCGCCTAGTACCTAGGTACCCTTTCCATTACACTTGTATAATTGTGTTTTTTTTAACTCCAGGTGATCTACTACGAGCACGCTCAGCACCAGCATCATTATGACCACGAGGAGGCGGAGCACGGGTGGGGTCCATGGTCCAGGACAAACCCAGAGGTAAGGTCGCCAGAACTCGCCAGAACTCTTCTCAGCAAATGCAACCTTCCGAACCGGTATTAGAGTGTAAAAGTCAGACTTTTCATAAGTGCCTGCGAAGGTTTGAATAAATGATTTTGAATTGAATTGAATTGAGAACTCCATGAGGTGGCGCTGTGCTGGGAGTATAGTAGGTGCCAAATCGTGTGCCTTCCACTGTCAGCACTGCTACTCTTCTTAATCCCTCTGTAGTGTTTCAGGACAGGACACGGACAAGGGACAGTGGTGCCGAATCTGTTGTAAATCGCACTAAACTTACTTTAGTCACATCACATCTCTTTCTTACAAACATTATTGAAAAAGGATAGAACATATTTAAAGCTGTCAAATTAGTCTTTGCCGTCTTCATTTGCGGGTATTTAGACGTAACCGCGATAGATGGCGACTTTTATATTGAACTATAATTGGGCATTAATTTAACAGGACTAAATGTGTTACATCCTTTTCTTATGTTCTTTGTTAGAAAGGGACATAGTGAGACTAAATTAGTTTAGTAGTAAACAACAGAATCAGCACCAATATGTCCTTAAAAGGAGCTAGTAAAAAAGTTACTAAGGGAGATTTTTTTATTTTTTTGGTGTTAGAAAATAAATTAGAAAGGTCCATAAAGAATTGAAAAATGGCAGGCATTTTTTTATCGACTAAGCATAGCATAAGTGAGAAATTATTCATTGTATGAGGAGTGAAAGTTTATAAAAAAAATTTTTGACTGCATCCGTCCGCAACTTTGTTAGTCGAGTTTCGAGCAATTTTTGGATACACATAAATACAAATCATCATCATCATCAGCCTATAATGTCCCACTGCTGAGCACAGGCCTCCTGCACACAAATGAGGGTGAAAGGGAATGGGCAATACTCCACCACGCGTGCCCACTGCGGATCGGTGGAAGTAGGCTAGCACTAGTGGTCAACCTACTGTTGGAGTTGTCAACCCGCCAGTAGGCCTCCAACTAGCTTAACGACTATCACAATTAAGTGATAACCGGGACCAACGGCTTTACGTGCCTTCCGAAGCACGGAAACGCTCGATTTGAAATACCACTAGGCGGTCACCCATCCAGGTACCGACTACGACGGTGGCAGCTTAACTTTGCCGATTGATTAAGAACGGCTAATCATGCTACACCACGAGCGCTTCAATAAAAATACAAACTAAATACAAATGTCAAATAGGCTAGCGGCCCGAAAAATTATATTTAGTTCGTCATTTACATTATCAAAAAATATTAGACACGTATTTTTTCTTTTGTCAATCAAACAAAAAATGACGAAGATATCGTGTGTTGAAGTTCCGCGTGACGTCACGCGATGGTACACTTTCACAAACAAGTGACGTCACGAGCCCCACTCCCGGACTTTGATGCGCTTTATCTTTGTCATTTTTTATTGTTTTGATAAAGCAAAAAATACGTGTCCAATATTTTTTGATAATCTAACTGACGGTGTAATTATAATTATGATTTAGTGACCCACCCAAGCCGCATACCTATTCTAAGGCATGTACACACGGCTACACATCAAGCTATACATTTCCAGTATAAGCTGATCTCGCATTGTATAGGATTTCCGTACAATGAGAGGTAGTAGTTTATGCTTTATTTTTAATTTTTTAGCCGTTAATTTGATTTCTTATTTTCCAGGAGGAAGTAGAAATCGACATGGATGTCCAAAACAGACCATACAGAGCCTACGACAGGAACGCACAGTTTTCAAGATCTTAGTCTTCTATCTCTTTCTAACAGACAGTCAGAATAGTTTAATTAAGCATATGATAATAAGAACAATGACTAAATATTGGATATTACATTTCGCATTTACAAAATAGTAATTTTTTCTTGGTTATGGTTTATGGGAAAAAAAAATAAGACTCGATGTTTTCTGTTTTGTATGAAAATAATTGGAATATTTGGTGCAACGGGGCCAATTAATTTTAGTCAGTGTTCTTTATGAAACATAATACAGACAAGTAAACAAAAATGTAAATAAATACATTATTAAAATAAGTATAAGTACAACAATAATATCGATTTAATTAAAATAATATGGCACCTCACTATAGACCATCTCGATATGTCACATGTCACCATCTGACGCGACTGACATTTTCAATTGAGTGTTGCCAGAATAAAGCCAGTGTTGCTAGGTTATAATTATAATTTTGTACCTAAGAATAATTTATTTTCTGCAATGGATGTAAAATCCTTTCTACGTACGTTTTTGATGTATTATGTAAATACGTATATATCCTGGCATATCTTTACATACTGCCACCTCATTACAAACTTAGCTCGAAGGATGAAATGTAAGAAAGGATTTTATTCATCCCTTTACAATTAAGAGGGATACATACACGTTTTTTAAGGCTACATTCCGAATTGACGCTGTAATCGCTGTAATCGATATGAGCGTGCTTAAACCCGTACCGAATTGATCCATGACAGCTAACGATGTCCCGTGCAACGTCATAGATGACGTCATGACATGCGCCATCTTGCGCTCACACCGACCATGCCCTAAACTGATATCACCGTGAGCGCTGTCAAAAGTGACGGTTATATATTGTGTTTTCGGCAAAAATCTAATAAGATTCTTGGTTGCTAGATACTTTTTATGAGAGAAAAATAATACAAAACGCGGATATTCCTTTTTGCGAGTCAAATTATAAAAGATATATAGCGCATTGTAAATTCAGATTTTAATTAAATTCTCAAATGTTCTGTTTTGAATACTGTGAGCGCGATAACGGGCGATCCGAATTTTTGACAGTTCTCAGCTGTCATAAGCGTGATATCTAACTCGGTACGCAAATTATTGCTGTGAGCACTGTGAGCGATATTATTCAATTCGGAATGTAGCCTAAGTCTATGGTGAGATAGTCAATTTTCTCGACTGCCCCACTTCGTAATATTCATAATTTAATATAAGCGTATAAGGCCATAATGTGTGCATGTATTTATATTTGTGTAAGAGTATTGGTATGATATTATTTATTGAATAAATTATTTTCAATGTAGAATTGTATTTTTATTTTACATTATGAAGAAGAAATAAACTGAAAGAACTATTAAATTGTGTATAGCAGTGAGTCCCAAAGTTGTTGGACCGTGACTCACCTAACAAAAATTTCCAAATTCTGGACTCGCCTCTTGTTTTTGATGATGATTGATGAAGGAAAACGGTGCATAACTATATTATTGAAAGATTTGATCCTATTTTTTTGGGCTCACCCAATATTCGTTGGCTACCCATCAGTGGTTCCCGATCGCGACCCATAGTTTTGGAACTAATTACTGTGCTAATGTTCTATAGCAGAGGTTCCTATTTATTTTTTCCTCATAGACCTCTTTAATAAAATTCTGGTTTCGGTGGACCCCCTTCTGCTACATTTCTACCATATATCAAATAAAAATGTGAAGATTAGATCTAACGTAGACCCCCATCAAGTCTCCCGTCGTCCCTTGAGGGTAAATTTAAGAAATATCAGCATGGCATCTCTGTTTTGCATTGCCATATATTAGTACTTTTTAAGCTTTCGCGATCTAAATTCATTGTAATATTAATGTATCGGGTCTATTCGCGCACAGATTATTATCAAAATTTAATTTTGACTAACCTCGACGTTTTGATCTAGTTGTATTGATCGTGGTCACGAGTGAACTGGAAACTGCAGGCACAGATTACTAAATAGTTACTCTGCAGGTATCAGCGTCTCTATGAACGGGAGTTGTTTCCAACTACCCGCATTTGGTCTTGTAAAACATAACTGTCACGATCACGGCACACCGTACTAACTGTATCAACGCACAAACTCGATCGAAAGTCACGGCGTGAATTTTCTTATCACTGGATTCCACGCAGCGCGAATAGACCCAATACATTAATATTGCCATGTATTGCCAATAATTCGAGTATCTACTAGTATTCGAGTAGTTTGCCAGACTCTAATAGCTAAAGACCTTTGTAGTTAATTTACACTCGGTATAAAGTTTGTGAACCTCGATAAAGCCTAACAACTGGATTCCAAACTAATCAAAGCTTCTAATTTGGCAACCAGATAAATGATATCTATACTCAATTTAATAAAGCTGAAGTTTTTTATTGTTTAAACGCGCTAATCTCTAGAACTAACAGTAAGATACAAAAAAAAAAACACTAATATGGAACTACATTATCCTCGACTAATATAGGATACTTTTTATCCCGGGAACGCGGGTCAAACCGCGGGGGACGGTAGAACCTCAGAGTATATAAATACTACGTACAAAATATATATTACTTGTAAAAACATATTATACCTACTTATACTAGCTTTGCGCCAAGTGTATAATAAGCTATGTAATTGATTTCGAACTTTCTTTCATCCCAAAAAGAAAACAAATCGGTATAAAAAACCAAAAATATATTCTTTCAAGTACATACATTAATATTAACACGTAAAATCATTGATAATACATACAGGCACTAAATAAAGTATATAGCAACCTTCCGAGACACACCAAATATTATCGCGGCGAATATTTCGGATTCTCTGGTGCGTAAGTGAAACTTCTCAGTTCATAAGACACGCCATTTGGGTTCCCATAGCATATTTCTGGGGATTTATTTCCACTGTAGTCTCCACAGCCGCCGAAAACCCTATTTGGCGTGCGTTCGGCTCTCTGATTGGTCGATACGTCATCTTCGCTTCCATTGGTCGGTTGGTTCGGAATCGGTTGGAATAAGGCGGAGTGGGCCGTTGCAGTGTCCAAATCTGCTTTTCTTGATACTATAATACGTATATCTGTGTGGAGGTATAGCTTCCCGGATTTTGAGGTCATGAATCTGTGGAGAAAGATGTGAATTGTAACTTGATTATCAAGGATTTTGAGGTCATGAATCTGTGGAGAAAGATGTGAATTGTAACTTGATTATCAAGGATTTTGAGGTCATGAATCTGTGGAGAAAGATGTGAATTGTAACTTGATTATCAAGGATTTTGAGGTCATGAATCTGTGGAGAAGGAAGTGAATTTTAACTTGATTATCAAGGATTTTGAGGTCATGAATCTGTGGAGAAGTTAGTGAATTTTAACTTGATTATCAAGGATTTTGAGGTCATGAATCTGTGGAGAAGTTAGTGAATTTTAACTTGATTATCAAGGATTTTGAGGTCATGAATCTGTGGAGAAGTTAGTGAATTTTAACTTGATTATCAAGGATTTTGAGGTAATGAATCTGTGGAGAAGTTAGTGAATTTTAACTTGATTATCAAGGATTTTCAGGTCATGAATCTGTGGAGAAAGATGTGAATTTTAACTTGATTATCAAGGATTTTGAGGTCATGAATCTGTGGAGAAGGAAGTGAATTTTAACTTGATTATCAAGGATTTTGAGGTCATGAATCTGTGGAGAAGGAAGTGAATTTTAACTTGATTATCATAGGTAGAGTTTTTATTTAAAAATGACTTTACACCTTGTGTTTTTGTAATAATATTCAAATTTTAATACGCATTTCACGCCTTCAAAACGTTGGCTAATAGGAGGCCATCCTCTAACGTTATTTCCTACCGGAAACTGAAATCGTTAAGGATTTAACGCTAGTGGATTCGCATTAGCGAGAAATAATTAAGGTATTAAAATCCCTGGTTCCGGCCTGTCGCATGATTTACACATTTCATCTTTTCAACATCACATCTTTTACACCACACATATTTTACAATCACACATTTTACACCTCGCACACCCTTACACCAAGCACTTACCTAAAATGTGTAAGGTAACGCAGCCTCTTAATATAAAAGTGTGTGAGCGGGGCAGCCCCAGGCCTGTAGAGCGTTCGTTAACGCAGGTCGAATAGTACCACGAATATCTTAAATTTTCGGTACCTTACATCTTTCCAATGCATCACATCTTAAATTTTTTACACCCACATCTTTTACACCCCAAATCTTTACTCCCCATAACATCCTTACACCCTTAACCACAAAACCGAACAGTACTAACCTGAGGTATATAAGGTACCGCAGCCACTTATTATTTGAGTGTGTGCTTCTTGCCGCTGGAGGCATGGCCTTTAGGTCATATAGTACCGCGAACATCTTCACCGTTACACATCTCACATCTTTGGTACCTTACATCTTTCCCACGTATAACATCTCACATCTTTTACACCGCACACACACACCCCTCACACCCTTTACACCCACACCTTTTTACAGCCACATCTATTACACACACATCTTTTACACCCCATAACATCCTTTTACACCCTTAACCACTAAACCTAATAGTACTAACCTGAGGTGTATAAGGTACCGCAGCCACTTATTATATGAGTGTGTGGGCGGGGCAGCCCCGGCCGGCATGTACAGTGTCCGTTGTCGCAGGAAGGTTCTAGCTGCTGGAGGCATGCTCGTCAGGTCGTATAGTACCACGAACATCTTGACCAGAGTTCCGTGAGGGTTGAGGAGGGAGACCTGGATGGTGCCGGAACGAGAGACGCGGTAGCCGCTCGTGCCCAGGTTTATGTGGCCCTGGACGGTTAAAATAACGATATACCATTAATCTAGTATATGGTGAACAAGGGTAAAACCGTTTTTTTACAGTTTATAGGCCTGTGATTGTTTTTTTTATATGATGAAGTTGGTAATCATACTTACGGCTCGCCTGATGGTAGGCGGTTACCGTAGCTCTGTGTACGTTTGCGAAGAGCGATCCCAATGAGCTCTGGCTCGCTTACTCACGCGCAGGAACACAACATAAAGTTATTTGGCTACGGTATTCTGTAAGGTACTTCCACAGTCGAGCTGCTCGCCGACCGAATAAACGCTATGCTCTGCCTCTCTTAACCTTGCTGAGTTTCTTGCCTGTTCTTCTCAGTTGAAGGCTGACTTACGAACTGGTGGTAACTTCAGTAGCTTTGACCTTCATAAGTGCCCTACTAGAGCCTAAATTGAATAAATGGCTTTGACTTTGATATAGGGCAAGAGTCCCGGTTGTGGCCACTTTAAGGATTAAAACTTGCTGTGTATCGTGTTGATTAGTTATATTAATAAAGCAGTTTATTTATTTATATTTTAGGTTTAGTAGAAGTGTATATCGAGAGACATATATTTTATTTATTATAATTATTTAAATCACTATTGATCCAGTTGTGGCCACCTATTTCCATCTAAGTTTCCAAATAGAGGAATTCATTGACTATCAAAATAATATCAAAATCAAGTTCCTAGACATTCATTTAGTATGCTTCAATAAGAATTCACGCAACAAATAAAAATTTTACCAAGATATTTATCGATTAATTACCAAGGGTCGCTAATGGCGTATGTTAAGAAATTAACGGAAATTATAATTTTTGCTTTTACAGTGTCACAAAAACGTTCCTATACACTTATGGCGCAACTACAATTGCTCGTCAAAAGCGATCAACGCCTGATTTATTGACTTTCAAAATTGCAAGTGGCCACAACCGGAGTACATTATAACTGAGGATGCAAAACGCTGTGTCCGTATTTTCGGTATGTCTACAACGTACGGGTGAAAATTTGTAAAAATGGGGGTAGTGGTTTCTTACCATATAAGGGGCGTTGGTCCCCCCCGGGGCGTAAAAGAAGACGGTGACAGGCAGCCGCTTGTGGGGGGGACAGAAGGCCCCCGAGGCCCCTAATTCGGCCGTGAACCCGTGAACTGTGGCTACTGGCTCCAGACGACCCTTGAGGGCGGATTCTTCGAAACTACCTGGAAATGAATAGAAAAATAATTAATCTCAATATTTATAAATAAATAAATATCCCGAGACATTCCTCACACACGGTCATCTGATCCCAAACTAAGCAGAGCTTGTACTATGGAAACCAAATAACTGATATAATACATATACTACTTTTTGTTTGTAAATACATACTTAATATACATAATTACACCCAGACTCAGGACATACAGATATGTTCATGCACACAAATGAATGTCCTGTGTGGGAATCGAACCCACGACCTGCGGCGCGATAGATGGAGTCTTAACCGACTGCGCCACCTGGGCCGTCAAACTTCTTTTTAATTTTCGTCAAATTTCAACCTCTTTTTTAAGATGTAACGAGAGGATCGGATACCCATGGTGCAAGCGTCTAAAGGTTACGTTAACCGCTTACCGTCAGGCGAACCGTATGTTTGTTTGCTAACTTGGAGGTAAAACGATATGGTAAAAGGTGGTGTCTACAGCAAAAATAATACGTGTGTTCATAATTTTGTGTTTTCGTAACGCTACCACGCCGCGCAAAATTTTGCCTTAGCGCCCTTACGCGGACAAATCGGCGAGAAAGCTCTCAACCAGGGTTATGATTATGTAACTACTACTGAGGGCCCCCCAGCTGGGGCCGAACCTCGGCTCAGGGCCGTTACCGGGGGGAGGGGACGGACTTTTTATAAAAACGAGTTACGACTACTATTGGCAGCTCGGGCCGCTTGAACGGGACGAGATTGAGTAAGGGGCCTCGACGACGAGGACGGTAACGTGGTGAACG